>JBBDGP010004500.1:0-323398 GCA_037952835.1 Lithobates septentrionalis | reverse complement strand
TGCCTTTCCCTTTCATTAATAAGTGTTCCCATGTCTTCTGTTCCTTTCACAACAATGACTGAGCGTGAGGAGGGAGAGGCAAGCGTTCTGATTTGGAAGGAATGGGGATCATCTGTAAGTTGGGACATACACTGATCAGCCATAACATTATGATGATTCCCCTTATATTGAGTAGGTCCCTTTTTGCCACCAAAACAGCACTGACCCATCGAGGCATGGACTCCACTAGACCTCTGAAGATATGCTGTGGTATCTGGTATCAAACCAGTTGCAGATCTTATACAGTGCCATTTAAAAGTATTCATACCCCTTGAAATTTTTACACATTTTGTCATGTTACAACCAAAAACGTAAGTGTATTTTATTGGAATTTTATGAGACAGACCAACACAAAGTGACACATAATTGTGAAGTGGAAGGAAAATGATAAATGGTTTTCAATCTTTTCTCCAAAATAATATCTGAAAAGTGTGGCGTGCATTTGTATTCAGCCCCCTTTACTCTGATACCCCTAACCAAAATCTAGTGGAACCAATTGCCCTCAGAAGTTACCTACATAGTAAACAGAGTCTATCTGTGGGTAATTTAATCTCAGTATAAATACAATTGTTCTGTGAAGCCCTCAGAGGTTTGTTAGAGAACCTTGGTGAACAAGCAGCATCATGAAGGCCAAGGAACAGGTCAGGGATAAAGTTGTGGAGAAGTTTAAAGCAGGGTTAGGTTATAAAAAAATATCCCAAGCTTTGAACATCTCACAGAGCTCTATTCAATCCATCATCCGAAAATGGAAAGAGTATGGAACAACTGCAAACCTACCAAGAGATGACCGTCCACCTAAACTGACCGGCCGGGCAAGGAGAGCATTCATCAGAGAAGCAGCCAAGAGGTCCATGGTAACTCTGGAGGAGCTACAGAGATCCGCAGCTCAGGTGGGATAATCTGTCCACAGGACAACTATTATGCCCTGTACACACGATAGGATTTTCCAACAACAAAACCATGGATTTTTTTCCTACACATGTTGGCTCAAACTTGTCTTGCATACACACGGTCACACAAATGTTGTCAGATATTCTGAACGTCAAGAACGCGGTGACGTACAACACTTACAGTACGACGAGACAAGAAAAATGAAGTTCAATAGCCAGTGCGGCTCTTCTGCTTGATTCCGAGCATGTGTGGAATTTTGTGCGTCAGAATTGTGTACACACAATCGGAATTTCCGACAACGGATTTTGTTGTCGGAAAATTGGAGATCCAGATCTCAAATTTTGTTTGTCGGAAATTCCGACAAAAAATATCAGATGGAGCCTACACACGGTTGGAATTTACGACAACAAGCTCCCATCGAACATTTGTTATCTGAAAATCCTATCGTGTGTACAGGGCATTAGTCGTGCATTCCACAAATCTGGCCTTTATGGAAGAGTGGCAAGAAGAAAGCCATTGTTATAAGAAAGCCATAAGATCCCATTTGCAGTTTGCGAAAAGCCATGTGGGGGACACAGCAAACATATGGTAGAAGGTGCTCTGGTCAAATGAGATCAAAATGTAACTTTTTGGCCTAAAAGCAAAACTCTACGTGTGGCAGAAAACGAACACTGCACATAACCCTGAACACACCAGCCCTACCGTGAAACATGGTGGTGACAGCATCATGTTGCTGGGATGCTTTTCTTTAGCAGGGACAGGGAAGCTGGTCATAGGTGATGGGAAGATGGATGGAGCCAAATACAGAACAATCTTATGGCACGTACACACGGTTGGAATTTCCGACAGGAAATGTTCGGTGTGAGCTTGTTGTCAGAAAGTCCGACCGTGTGTAGGCTCCATCGGACATTTGCTGTCGGAATTTCCGACAACAAATGTTTGAGAGCAGGTTCTCAAATTTTCCGAAAAAAAAACTTTGTTGTCGGAAATTCCGAGCGTGTGTACACAAGTCTGAGGCACAAAATTCCACGCATGCTCTGAATCAATTACGAGACGGAAGCGCTCAGTCTTGTAAAACTAACGTTCGTAATGGAGGTAGCACATTCGTCACGCTGCAAATTTTTAAATGTTTCAATGCAGCACATTCTCTTCTTGTTTATAATGCTAGAATAATGAAGTTGCTTTGCTGCTGATATTCACACAGTGTTCTGACAAACTGATTTCTTATTATTTCTCGTGATCTCCTGAATAATCTTTTTTTTTTCGCCAGATCTTCAGAATAATGTTTATTATGTTTATTATAAGTATTTCTCCCCCCAAAAAAATGATTAGGGGTCATAACAAATTAAGAGGAAGGCAACTCTGGAGAAACTGTTGAAATTGGTGAAGTCTCTGTACCCCAGGGCAGACATCAATTATTAGACAGGCAAAATTGGTAGCCTGAGGAGTCCATTTAATAGGAAGCACAATCCGGTCCAGGACTCCGAGAGATCGGGAGCAGCAGCAGATGACATATATGTCCCGAGGCTGTGGTCTTACAACAGCCTGCATCTTTTGCCAGACCAGACCGAATCCAGGCCATCGCTCTCAAGACTTCCTTGCATGCTTCCTTCCAGGTTGTGGCTGTGGTGTTGGAGGTGTTCCAGGAGGTGGAGGAGGCGTATGGTCCAACTCACATACATGACTTTTATTGGCGAGTTGGCCCCTCACCCCCTTATTTAGGGCCTGAAATATGACCTCCTCACAGATGAGGCATTGGCCCTCCTCCATTACTTGCATTCTGCTGGCTGTCATACACGCAAAGGCCTCCTGCACATTAGGGGTGTTTGTGAGTAGCGCAGTAGCCTGCCGAATCAAAGCAGCCGCTGACTCCTCCATGTTCCTCCCCTTCCTGGGCCTTTTTGTTGTAAGGCGGAGGCGAGAAACCTGAGATTCGGTCAGGCTGCTGGGCTACTGGGCTACTGGTCAGACTTTCCTGTGTATGAAAATGTTTTAGGTTTTTGGTCATCAATCACACACAATTTAGTGCTCATGACTGTTGCAAATTGAATGTTAACAAATAGAAAAGACTATCATTCTGACCCCAGCATTTTTCATTCTTTTTTGTTTACAAACGATTTTTATTATGTAAAAGGTCAAGATATAAAACAATTACAATGATAGTACCGGTATGTATACAAATATTTTTAACAGTGAATGTTGTACAGGAAATAAAAAGAGGGTTATGGTTAGTCAGGTGACAAAAAAGATGCATAGTATTATAATCAGGCCAGTCAAGAGTAATGCAGTGGAGGGAAGAAATGATGACAATTAAGTATATGTTAAGAAGAGAAGATGGGAAAGACGAAAGAGAAAAATACCTTCTTTCTTACTTTATCCTTTCCCCTTTTCTCTTTACCCCTTTTCCCTATTTAAATCAGAAAAGTGGTGTCCCAGAGAGACCATTTTTTTTGATGAAGAGGCATTGAATCATATAACGTATGATAAATTCTTACAGAAAGTTTGATATTCGTCATGCGGTTAAGAATTTGTGGCCAAGGTACCGAGGAGGAGCGCCAATTAAAAGCTATGGCCCAATGAATAGAGCTGAGGAATGTATGAATTAGTCTTGTGGTTGTCATTGGAATATCCTGTATAGGGGAGAATAGAAGGCAGATTTGGGGTGTAAGAGAAATCTTTCTACCGGATATTTTTTCTATGATTATGCTGGCCTTATTCCAGGTGTTTCTTATGAGGGGACAGTCCCAAAAGATATGTAGAAGTGTTCCCTGAGAGGGGCAACCCCTGAAGCAGAGTGGGGATAGTGAGGGGTAAAATGAGTTAAGTTTAGCAGGGGTAAGATACCATCTATATAGTAATTTAATGGCGGATTCTCTGATTGAGGTTGTTTTAGTACATTTATGAAGATTTGTAAAAATAGTATCCCATTGATCAAGAGTAAGTGAGGTATTTAAATCTGATTCCCATTGTAGCATGGGGTGTGATTTCTCAGAAAATAATATAAAATTACTGCGCTTCCCTCTAACTCCAAGCTGCAGTTCTAATTCTTAGGTGTAGAATAAAATAGATAAAGTGTATAAAAGAACCGCGCTAAACACAAACCATAATCAAAATAATTGAAAAATGTATAAAGTGATCAGAAAATGCTAAACTTAAATAGCAATATAATGTGAAAAAATTAAAAAATGCGCTATGAACCACATAGAGATAATGAAATTATTAAGGCAAAAAATATGAAAATTAATTAATAAAAAATTGTTATATAAAGATAAAGAAAACAAAAAACACAGTCCGTGAAAATAAAGTGACTTCCGTTATCAACAGTCCTTATTAGATTATCTTCCACCCAAAGTGACTGAAGACTTTAAAGACATCTTGTGAAAAAAATCCACCACCTATAAAGGTATATGATTACCAGAGGTAAGCTGTAATAAAGCCTTATGCCAGAGATCCACTCAATAGGGACATCGCCATCTGCCTCTGCATGGAGGGGAGATCACCCGGGATTCATCAGTAGTGATCGGCTCGGTAATGGAGACCCAAGAAGATAAGAAATACATCTACCATAGTGTGAATCCGTTTGACCAGTTTATTAAAGGATAAAGTAGCACACTTACCAAAAGAAACAGTTAAAATAGCATATACAAAATCAGCCGGCCGGCCTGCAAACACCCGTTCGTTATGGAGTGGAAACGATGACGTCAGCGCGTCAGCCTTCCGACGTACGTTTCGTCCTATTGGACGTTGTCATAGGAACGTATGTGATTTCTCAGGCATGTTTGTCTCATTTAAGTTTTTATATATTCTAGAGAATGCCACGGAGGAAGGAGATACAAATTTGTTCAAATTTTGTATAGGGGGGGGGGGGGGGGTGGAGCATAAGTGAGTAATATTTCTGATAGAATTGTATGATATTTATATACATCTCTAATTCTGAAGGTGGGAAATCATATATTGCTGCGGCTAAACTTCCCGGTTCCCTACTGCGCATGCGCGAGTCGCGCTGCGCATCCCAAGTGGTCCCCGCTCTCTCCTGGGAGCTGTGTGTTTCCCAGGAGACAGCGCAGAGGGACAGAAAGAGGCATAGACTCCCATGTTTTGATCTTGAGCTCTATCTGGGGGGGAAAACGAGGGTCTCCTAAAAAGGATGCCGGGGGGGGGGGGTGTCAGAAGGTAAATTAAATTTAGAGACCTGTCTGTTCCATAGTTGAAGGATGTGAGTGACGATAAGGTTTAAGGGTCTAATTATTTGTGGAGGGATGGTTTTGGACCAGAGAAGCCCTTGTAGATTGTATGGTAGGATAGATTCCTCCTCGAACCACAGCCAGGGGATTTGGGGTGAGGGGGCATACCATTGGGCTAATTGGGTGAATCTGGCCGATAGATAATAAAGCCAAAGGTTAGGAATGCTGAGGCCTCCTTTTATTCGGGGTCTAAACATAAGGGAGTAGCTAAATCTGGGTTTCTTGTTTAGCCAAATGAATTTATTTATCTCTCTCTGTAAAGAATCTAATGTTTTTTTAGGTAAAATAAGAGGAAGGGCTCTGAAAAAAAACAAAAGTTTGGGTAATATCATCATTTTAACTGCCACTATTCTGCCCGAGAATGAAATCTGGTAAGATGACCAAAGTTTAAGTAGATTTTTTTTTTTTTTTTTTTTGGGAAAATAATCTTTATTGAAGTTAGACAGAAATTAATACAGCACATTTGAGGTCCAAGTATAAAAACATGAAACATAATCACATGTGGTACGTTAACATATAGTAGAGTCTTATAAGGCTGGCATTGCATAACAGAGATATACCAATTGTTGGTGATTCGGTGAGGTTCTGACAGACCTAAACGGGTTACCAATTGTATGGTTGTATGTTTTAGTTGCTGGGTATTGATAAACTTGTTTTCACGCATTTCTATACACATGTCTCCCCATCTCCCAGCCAACCATCCCAAATCCTTGAGTATTTCTGACTGTTTCCCCTGTGTTTGTAAATCAACTGCTTGTATGGGAGGGAATTGTTAACATCTCTCTTCCAGCTTGTTATGGTGGGGGTTACGTTCTGCATCCAAGTCTTGGCAACTACTTTTCTGGCCAAGAATAGGACTTCAGATATAAATATGGCTTGGTATTTATCGATGTCCACATCTGGAAGAAGACCTAATATACAAAGTTTTGGATCTAATACCACAGGGGAACCCATCTGGTCGTGTAAGAACTTAATCACTTGACTCCAGTATGTTTGAAGAATAGGGCATTCCCAAATTAAGTGAAAAAAACTACTCATCTCTGCCTGACAGTGAGGACATGCTATATTACGTGTAGGTTGAAACTTCCTTATTATGTTAGGTGTTAAATACGCTTGATGAATGATGTATATCTGTGTTAGCCTATCAGACAGTTTTGGAGATGCCACCTTTACATTTTCTAAAATTTCCTCCCAATCCGAATCACTAACTGCACCTACGTCTCTTTCCCATCTTGTTTTGGCTTTTTGCGTCACTTCTTTGATTCTGGGTAATCTTATGGAGTAGTAGAGATTAGATATCAATTTTTGTGGATCGGCTCCCATTACTATGTCCAAAATTTGGGGATGTTCCAGGATGCAGTTTTCGTTCCTAAATTGAGAACGCAGGGCATGTCTGAGTTGCATGTATTTGAACATTAATTGTTGTGGTATAGAGTATTCTTCCTTAAGGGTTTGAAATGTTTTAGGCCTAGCACCTGCCATTACCTGGTGCAGGTAAATAATTCCATATCTGGCCCATAGTTTAGGGTCTGGTATTTTTTTAAGCTCCGCTAGCTCGTTGTTAGCCCATAATGGAGTGTGAGAGTGAATGCACCCTATTTTAAGTTTTTTCTGGGCTAATCCCCATATTCGTTGGTGATGGTTGAGTACCCCATCATTAAAGTTTGGACTTTTCTTATTAAATTGGCCCCCTCGTAGTATAATTTGAAGTGGGGTAGATAAAGGACTGTCTGGGCTACTAGATACTAGTGTACTATACCGCTGTCTTTCGTTATTGTGGTAGTGATGCATGTGCGACATCTGTGCCGCTATGTAATATTCCTGCAGATCTGGCAGAGCTGTTCCCCCCATATCTGTAGGGTTTTTAAGGACATGCCAAGCTACCTTATGTCTTTGATGTCCCCAGACAAAGGTGTTCAAAATAGATTCCATTTTTTTTAAAATCCCGATAGGTATATATAGTGGGGCGTGCCATACCATATATAGGATCTTGGGTAAAATAATCATTTTTATGATATTTATCCTCCCCATTACTCCCAGTGGTAGTTTGGACCAGGCTTGCGTTTTGGTTTTTATCATGGCAAACAATGGTTCTATGTTGTTGGTTGTGTATTCGCGTAGGTCTCTTGTAACCAGTACCCCTAAATATTTAATAGTGTTTACCCTGACTAATGGTAGTTCTGGATGTATATTGGTTGGGGGGAATTGGTCTATGGGGAGTATCTGTGATTTTTCCCAGTTTATCCGTAGGCCTGAGAGTTTTCCCATTTTATCTATAGTGTCCAAAGCTGCTTGTAGTGATGGGCCCTGATCGGCTAGATAGAGTATTGTGTCGTCTGCGTATAGTCCGATCTTCTCTATATAGTTGCCTATTCTAAGTCCCACTATGTCCATGTCAGCTCTTATAGCTATTGCTAATGACTCAGCTGCCAGGGCATATAGCAGTGGAGAAAGGGGACATCCCTGGCGTGTGCCTCTCTCTAGAGGAAATTGTCCCGATATACAACCGTTAACGAGGACCCGTGCTTTTGGTGACTGATAGAGTATTTGTACCCACTGTATGAAATTGGGACCAAATCCGTATTCTTGTAGACACTCCCAAAGAAAAGACCACTCCACTGAGTCAAAGGCCTTTGCTGTGTCCAGGGCCACCACTACCCTGGTACCCTGATTATCGTGCTGTGCTTGAATATTTAGAAACAGTCTTCTTATATTCATGGCCGTATTTTTCCCGGGCATAAAACCGGTCTGGTCTGGGTGAATTAATGAAAGAATAACTTTATTTAAACGGGATGCTAGGATTTTGGCCAGTATCTTGATGTCTACTTGTAGTAGTGAGATTGGACGGTAGGACTCGGGATATCTAGGGTCTTTTCCTGGTTTAGGTATAACTATTATTTGTGCTTCTTGCATTGATGGAGGGAGTGTTTTATATTTAAATATTTGTTGGTATAATTTTTGCAAAATCGGGACTAGTATATCAGGGAATGCAGTGTAAAATTCTAGTGGCAGGCCGTCCAGTCCGGGGGCCTTAGATTTAGCTAGTTGGGACAGTGCTTCAGATATGTCCTCCTGGCCAATGGGGGCGTCTAGTAGCTTAACCTGTTCTAATGTGAGTTTAGGGAACTGAATTCTGTGTAAGTAGTTTTTAATTTCGTGTGTGGATTGTGTTGTCTGAGTTTTGTATAAATTCCTATAGAAGTTTAGGAAAATGTCTGCTACCTGTTGTGGGTCGGTCACCTCGTCTCCCTGTGGGGTAGCTAGGGTCACCACTACTGGAGGTTTTTCATTTAAATGGGCTAGATATGCCAGTAATTTACCTGCTTGCTCCCCGTGTTCGAAGATTCTTTGTTTTTTGAAAAAAACCTGTTGTTTGGCCTTCTCTATGTGCATTTGGGTTACTGCTCTGGATTGCATTTGTAGTTTATGGAGATTATCAGTACTGGGTTCTTGTGCGTATACCTGTTCCAATTCCTGTAGTTTGTCAGTGGTCATCTGTAATAGCAGTTTGGAGGAATTTTTAAATCTGTTTATTCTTAGTGAAAGTAGTCTACTAGCTTGATTTTTAAAGGTGTCCCAGACTGCAGTGTCTGAATCTGTAAATCTTAAGTTGTTTAGGATATATTGTAATTCTTGCCCTATGCTCTCAAGATCAGGCAGGACCGACAGCCAGAATGGATTCAGCCTCCAATTAGAAGTGGGCATTGCCTTTAATAGAGATGCAGTTATCCAACAGGGTGAATGGTCCGATAGTGCTCGTGGAGCCATACCCGACCCTGTTATTTTAGGCAGGAATGCATTTGAGACCAGTATAAAATCAATCCTGGACATCGTGTCACAGCCTGCCGAGTGACATGTGTATGCTTTTTTAGTCGGGTTTTGCCATCTCCATACGTCTGTTAGCGCAAATTCTGTGAATAGTCTGCATAGTCTGGTTTGGTGAGGCACAGTCCTGGATGTATCTCCCAGGCCTGGTCTGTCCAAATTTGGATTCATGGTTTGGTTAAAGTCGCCCATCCATATAGCAGGAACTGATGGGTGTTGTGCCATGAATGCCAGCCCCTTGAGTACCACCTCGATCGAAAAAGGGGGGGGGGATATAACACGCCAGAATCAATAAAGAGTTGCCTCCTACGGTGGCATGCAGGAAGATATATCTTCCTAATCTATCTGACTCTAGAGTAATTAGTTCAAAGGGCACTCTTTTGGCAACCAGTATCGATACCCCCCTTGATTGATTGGTATGCGTGCTATGGTATAACCATCCTATCCACGGTTTTTTTAAGGCTACCTGCATCTGGCCTGTGATATGTGTTTCTATTAAAGCTATGATATCTGCTTTCTGTGATTTTAGAAATGTTAGAGCTGCGGTTCGTTTTACCTTATTCCGCATACCGCGTACATTCCACGTCAAAAACTTTACACCGGCCATATTGGTTTCTGATTATAATAGTGTGGCTGCCATCTAGTGAGATTCCAAGACAGTGGTGCCTCCTTAGTCTGCCCTTTCCACAGTGTCAGTCTGCTAATACATATCTTAACGTTGAATGCATATTGTCTGTCTAGCCGTATCAAAGTCACATCAATACTTATATTCCCAAAGTAAAACACAAAACTTATCCTTTTAACTGTTCCCCTCCCTCCCAGCTGCACATCTCCCTAACCTGATGTGAGCATATATACCCAAACTGTCAGCATATAACATATCATCCAGCGGTTACACTCCGCTGGAGGCACATTTCTTAATAGCAATAGATGTGTTGTCCTTTTATGCTGAAACAACTTTGTTAAGGGGGCGACTGTTTTCCTGTCGCTCGTGGAGCAGTTATAGTCAGGACTACCACACATTTCGGTCAGTGAGCTCCCCTTGCACTTTTCCTTCTTGCAACTGGTCAAATTATGACCCATATTCCAGGATATTGTAGTACAGTTCATCCCTGTCATTTAGGAGTCTTGCAGAGCATATCACTGTAGACTGTCCCCACTCTTCTCAGAATGTAAGGGCGCAACCGGTAACCCGCGCAATTTTATTGTATGATCCCGCTTGTTCCATATCAGAATTATACAGGAGTTAGCTCTCTTATCCTTATCCACTTCTCTTGTGTACAAGCTGTGTATGACCCCGTTCTTTATATCCCTAAACTAGATTCTGGTTCCCTTCTAAAAAATCTCTGTGACATTTGTATTGTAGGATTTTGTGCAAAGTCAGAAAGTACTCACTGTGGTTGTATGAACTTGGACCGATTAAGCAGGTCTGTCTCTACGATCCAGCCATGCTGTCGCTGCTGCAGGGTCGTCAAAGAACTGTACTCTTCCGTCTTCCTCCACCCGCAGCCGGGCAGGGAATAACATCGCATACTTGAGATGGAGGGTCCTCAATCGGCGCTTCACCTCTTGATATTGTGCTCTCTTCCTTTGCACCTCGCTGGAAAAATCCGGAAATACTGCTAACTGGCTGCTCCCGATCTGTATGCTTCCTCTCTCCCGGGTGAGTTTAAGGATTTTGTCTCGGTCCCGAAAATTTAGAAATTTGGCGATGAATGTGCGGGGAGGCGCTCCAGGTGGTGGTGGCTGCGCAGGTATGCGGTGCGCCCTCTCCACCGCGAACATTACTGAAAAGGCTTCCCGGCCATACGCTTTGAGCAGGAGCGTTTCTAGATAGGTTGCCGGGTCCGCGCCTTCCTCTTTCTCCGGCAGCCCTATGAAGCGGAGGTTACAGCGTCTAAGGCGGTTCTCCATGTCATCTTGATGGGCATGAAGTTGCTGTATTTGTCTCTGCATCTCCTCTGTAGTATGTCTCATGGGGTGCAGGGCATCTTCCGCGTTGCTGATTCTGGTTTCTGCCTCCGTAACCCTGTCTTTCAGTTTTGAGAAGTCCTGTCTCATCAGGGATATATCGATTTTTACTTCGTCTATCTTCGCAGTCAGAGTACCTTGCAAGGCGGCTATAGCGTCCAGCACTTTGGCGGTGTCTGACGTCTGAGGAGCGGGGCCCGTACACGTGTCTGCGCTACCCTCCTGCTGCATGTCTTTCTCCAGGCGGCGAAATTGAGTGAGCTTGTCTGTCGTCCCAGTGTTCCGCTTTGGCGGTGACAAAGTCCTCTGCGGTCCCAGGACAGAAGGGGAGCCCTTGTAATGAATTACTTTGATGTATCGTTCCTCAGGACCTCTACCAGGAGTTTGTGTGCTGGAAGTTTGCTCTTTCTGTGTCTCACTCCCTCACCTGTCTGGCCTCTCCTCAGGTGCTGTGCCCTTAGAGGAGATCCGGAGGCCCATGCACGCAGAAATTAGTCCTTTGGGGAGCCCGGCAAGTCAGGAGGACCTGTAGGGCTGTTGCTGGGTGCAGCAAGATGGCCACCATTCCGAGGACCAGGCCGGAGCCCCGGGCCGTCCCAGGAGCTGTTTCAGGGTGCAGAGGTTCAGCGCTGGGGGCCACAGGCAGTCCGGGGGCCGAGGCAGGCAAAGATCCGTCTCTGGGGAGCCCTGTATGTCCGGGGGATAAGCAGGAGCCGCCGCCGGGTGGAGCAAGATGGCCGCCGTTCCGAGGACCAGGCCGGAGCGCCGGGCCGTCCTAGGAGCTGTTTCAGGGTGCAGAGGTTCAGCGCTGGGGGCCACAGGCAGTCCGGGGGCCGAGGCAGGCAAGGATCTGTCTCTGGGGAGCCTTGTATATCCGGGGGATGAGCAGGAGCCGCCGCCGGGTGGAGCAAGATGGCCGCCGCTCCAAGCACTAGGCCGAAGCCGGGGACTTTCCTACAGGCAGGGCCCGGAGCGGGACGATCCGGTCTCCGCGGCCTTGGGCAGCGCTCCAGACGGCCAGGCAGCACCCAGGGCCACACAGGTGATGGGACCAGCCTATTGAAGTGTCTTGTCCTGACAGGATTGTTAGGATTGGAGCAGGATGTCGGTTATAGGATTTTGGGCAAACGGAGCTCTCTTTCCAAGCGTCCTACTCCATAGCTCCTCAGGCCACGCCCCTAAGTAGATTTTTAATACTATTAAATAAGGGAGGGTAATTTGCTTGGTATAATGTTTCATATGAAGGTGTGATCTGAATACCTAGATATCTGAATGAATCCGCGTTCCAGTTGAATGGGAATTTGTCTTTAAGTAAAGATATTAAGGCTGGAGGGATATTGATTGGTAAGGCAGAGCACTTAGATAGATTTACACCCAGTCCTGTCAGGTCATGCAAGATGTCCAGGGTTTTAGTTAGATTGGGTAGGGAGATAAGAGGGTCAGTTATAAACAGAAGCACGTCATCTGCATAGAGGCTTAGCTTATATTCTTTGAAACCCTTAAAATATTCTTTAATGTCTGTGTTGCTTCTGTTAGCGCAGGCAAGGGGCTCAATCGCGAGGCTGAAAAGTAGTGGGGAGAGGGGGCAACCCTGTCTGGTACCTTTGGTCAGAGGGAAAAAGTCAGAATTGATGCCTGGGAGTTTGATACGTGTGTGGGGGTTGTGACAGAGAGCCTTAAAGCCATGTAGGAATTCATCGTTGATGCCATATTTGGGGAGTAGATTGTCAAGATATGACCAGGAAACGCTGTCAAAAGCTTTGTGTATATCAAGACTAAGTAGTAATGTGGGTTTAGAATGCATGTTGGAATCGTGAATGATATTTGTGTCAATCGTATGTTGTCTGTTATTTGTCTGTTTATCCCTTGGCCTTTTTTGCTCACTTCATTTAAAGTCCCACCTTATCCTGTTTCTGTATGCATAGGATGGAGACGCATGTCTCATTAAAGTCCAACTTTTCGCCCTCAAACCTTATTTGTCTGTTGGGAATGAAGCCTGTTTGATCAGGATCTACTAATGGGGAGATGACAACAGACAATCTATCTGCCAACATACGGCCAAAATTTTAGGTCGTTGTCAATAACTGAAATTGGCGGTAGTTATTCACGGGTGGAGTGGTCTTTATTGGTTTGGGAAGAAGGACATGTTAGCTAAAAGCATTTCAGATGGGAAATAGCCGCCTTGTAAGATATTATTATACAATTTAGTAAGGTGTGGGGTATGGTAGAGGCAAATTTTTTATAGTAAGATGCGGAATAGCCGTCCGGGCCTGGGGCTGTGGATATCTTTAATGTTCCAATGATTTTGTTAATTTCTAATTCTGTACAAGGGGCATTAAAAGATTCAATTTGTTCCCTAGATAGAGTGGGTAATGTAATGTCGTTAAGCCAGTCCAGGGAGAACTGTTTGGGAGATGATTGAGACGTGGAAAGAAGATTTTTATAAAAGTCTAAGAACAGATTCATGACTTCTTTGGGATGGGACACTGTATTTCCACATGGGTAAGTGTGGGGTGGTTTTCGTAGATTGATTTAGTTTTCTAGCGAACATGGTGGAATATGAATTGCTGTTGAGTAAGAATCTAGCTTTGGACCATCTAAGGGCTTTTTTCGGTGGTCTGATGTTAATATTGTGTCTAAGGAAAGAGGTTTCTCTTGAATCTGTTTGAGGAGGTCACTAGATGGATTTTGGTTGTTTCTCTGGTATAAGTGTCTAGGTCTTTCGTGAGGGACCTAATATCTGCAAGTTTTGTTTTGTTTTTAATTGAGGCAATATTTATCAGATGGCCTCTCATTACCGCTTTATGCGCCATCCATATATTTGTAGGAGACATGTCTGGTGTTACGTTATGTGCAAAATATTGCTCAAGGTGCGATAGAATTTGTTGTTTGCATGATGGATCTTTTAGCAAGGAATCGTTTATTCGCCATGAGTGAGATGTGGTAGGTTAGGACCTATGCGTGAAGTGTTAAAGGAGACTATGTGGTGATCAGACCAAGGACATGCATGGATATCTGCCTTAGAGAAATTGGCAAGTAGGATTGGGGTGCAGAAAATGTAATCAAGTCTGGCGAAGCTGTTATGCGGGTGGGAATAGAATGTGTAGGATTTGATGCTGTTAGGTACCTGGTAGGAGAGCCTGACTTGTAGGAGGAGACCTCTCATACAACGCTGGTTCAGGAGCCACTGGAGTGGGGGACAGTGGTCTCCTGAGCGCAGTGGGGTAGGATGCCTGTTGAGCTGAGTCTCTGATGGCAGAAGAGGTGAGAGATCCCGCAGGGATGGCTGGACTGCAGATCAGGTGAGACTGGAAGCAGCAGACTGGAACGCTTGAATGTGCAGAGGTCTCTGGAGCTGAAGCTGAAGGTGCAACAGCAAGGACAACAGGAACAAGCAGAGTCAGACGATCCGGGTCAGCTAGGATATAAGGCAGGCAAGTACAGCAGGCAGAGGCAGAGTCAGTAGGCAGGCAGAGTTCGGCAACGGTATCAGGTAGGTAGCATAAGAGTAGTCAGACAAGCCGGGTCAGATTGGAGCAGGACGGATGGTCAAACAAGCCGGGTCAGATAGGTAGCAAACAATCAGATAACTAATACTAGAATCACGAAGCTGAGACGAAGCAGCACAGAGGGGCTTTTAAATGCACTTTGGCGCCAAACCGGCGCTATCGCGAACGCGCGCACGCCCGTCCGCGCCCACGTGCACACGCGCGCGCGCCCAAGCGCCGCGAACCCGCGCGCGCCCTAGCGCCGCGCCGATGCCCGGGAACAGCAGGTATTTGCTGAGCAGCGCGCAACGGCACGCGCCGGCGCATAGGCGTACGCCAACGCCCCGGTTCGGTGCCAATGGTGCCCTGACATTGCCCCCCCCAAGGGGCAACCTCCGGGTGCCCAAAAGCCTTCTCTTCTCCGGATGACTAGAAAAAATAGGCTTGCACTAAACGTCTGGCATGTACATTACAATCTGGTTCCCAAGAATTATTTTCTGGGCCGTAGCCCCCTCCACTTAATTAGGAACTGGATCTGACCTTGTCTTTTCCTGCATCAAGGATAGCCTCGACCTCAAATTCCTCGTTGCCATCAACCACAATGGGCTCAGGAGGTCTAGTTCCTCTGCCGGGGAAGGGATCAGGTACAGCAGGTTTGAGCAATGACACATGAAACACGGGATGTATTTTGAGAGAGTCAGGTAAAGTCAGTTCATATGAAACTTCATTGATCTTTCTTTTGACCGGAAACGGTCCCATAAATCTAGGTGCCAACTTCTTAGAGGGACATGCTAGTTTAATGTTACTTGTAGATAGCCATACCTGGTCACCAAGCTGAAGCTTCAATTCCCCTCTTCTCTTTCGGTCAAGATCCTCTTGCTGTCCGCCTGAGCCTTGGATACTGCTTCCTGCAACATCTGGTTGTTGTGGTTGATGAAGTCTACCGTACTCTGTACTGCCGGGACTGAAGACTCTGGAAGGAAATCAGGTAAAAAGGTTAGATGGAACCCATAATTGGCAAAAAAGGGAGATTGACCGGTGGCTGAGTGTTTGGCATTGTTGTAGGCAAATTCTGCTAGTGGCAACAAGGATACCCAATCATCCTGTGAGAAAGAGGTAAAACATCTGATGTACTGCTCAAGAGTCTGATTGGTCCTTTCCGTCTGACCGTTGGTCTGAGGGTGATAGGCCGAAGACAGAGCCAGCTTGATTTTTAAAGATTCACACAGGGCTCTCCAAAAACGTGAGGTAAATTGTACCCCCCTGTCAGAGGTTATGTTTACAGGAATTCCGGTGGAGTCTAATGATTTCTTTAATAAAAATGTGAGCTGTTTCCATAGCTGACGGAGTTCCTTTTAATGGGAGAAAGTGGGCCATCTTGGTAAAATGGTCTACTATCACAAAAATAGCAGAACAACATTCTGAACATGGGAGTTCCACAATAAAGTCCATGGATATCATCTTCCAGGCCTATCGGGTACAGGCAAGGGTTTTAACAGACCCCAAGCTCTACTCCTGGATGTCTTATTCTGGGTACAGATGGGGCAAGATTTGACGTATCTCTCACAAAAGTCCTTCAAGTTGGGCCACCAGAAAGTACGCTGTACCAATTCCAGAGTTTACGAACCCCAAAGTGACCTGCCAATGGGTGATCGTGAAGGAGTGCCAGGACCTTGACCCGAACCTCCTCAGGAACAAAAATTTGACTACCTTTCCAGAACAGTCCGTCCTTGCTACTTAGGGTAAGGCCTGAGGGTCTGGTTGCTTCAGAAGATGCTTCCTTAATCTGAGAAAGAAGATCAGCTTGAATGAGCAAAAAATTGTTTGCAGGTAAAATGGTGTCTGGGGCAGATAGATCCTTTGGGTTGTCATGCATTCGAGATAATGCGTCTGGTTTAACATTTCTTGAACCCGGTCGATACGTAATGTGGAATGCAAAGCGTGAGAAAAACAGCGCCCAACGGGCTTGACGGGGTTTCAACCTTTTAGCGGATCGCAAATATTCTAGGTTCTTATGATCAGTGTAAATTAGTACTGGATGCACAGCCCCCTCCAACAGGTACCTCCCACTCCTCTAATGCAGTCTTGATGGCGAGAAGCTCTCGATCACCGACATCATAGTTTCTTTCTGCAGGGGAGAGTTTTCGGGAGAAGAATCCTACGGGATGCATAATATCCTTACTGCCTTTTCGTTGCGAGAGTATTGCACCGACCGCTATTTCAGAAGCGTCCACTTCTAGAATGAATGGCAAGGATGGTTCAGGGTGACTAAGAATAGGTGCTGAAGTGAAAAGTCTCTTAAGGTTCACAAAAGCCTCTTGGGCTAGATGATTCCAGGAGAAACGGGTATTCTGCTTGGTCAGTTGTGTGATTGGTGCGATTATAGCAGAGAACCCCCTGATGAACTTCCTGTAAAAGTTTGCGAACCCGATGAATCGCTGAACCCCTTTTTTGTCCAGGGGTACCGGCCAGTCCAGAACGGCAGAAACCTTTTGTGGGTCCATCTTGATGCCAGTCGATGAGATAATCAAGCCCAGGAATTGGATGCTTTGTTTCTCGAATTCGCATTTCTCCGCTTTTGCATACAGCCTGTGTAAGCGGAGACGACCCAATACTTGACAAACATGTTTCCGATGGAGCTCTAGGGATTCCGAGAAGATCAAAATATCGTCTAGATATGCGATCACGAACAGGTCTAAAAAGTCTCTAAGCACATCATTAATTAGGTGTTGAAAAGTTGCAGGGGCATTACAGAGTCCAAAAGGCATGACTAGATATTCATAATGCCCGAATCGGGTCCGAAAAGCTGTTTTCCACTCATGCCCAGCCCGAATGCGGATCAGATTGTAGGCCCCTCTTAGATCAAGCTTAGAAAAAATAACAGCAGTCCTTAATTTCTGGAATAATTCGGGTATCAAGGGTAGGGGATACCGATTTTTAATCGTGATCTTATTCAATTCCCGGTAGTCAATACACGGGCGGAGAGATTTGTCCTTCTTGGTGACAAAGAATATTCCTGCCCCTGCTGGAGAAGTAGAGTGGCGAATAAATCCTTTGGCCAAGTTTTCATCAATGTATGCTTTCAACACTTCTTGTTCCTTTTCGGATAGGGGGAAGATGCGTCCAAAGGGAATTTCGGATCCTGGCAGCAACTCGATGGGGCAATCGTAGGGACGATGAGGTGGAAGAGAATCTGCCCCTTTTTTGCTGAAGACATCCAAGTAGTCATGATAGTGTTTGGGAATAGCTTGACGATTGGTCTGGTCGGAGTCCACACAAAGTAGAGTAGCTTGGGGATCCGAGACTTTCGCCAGACAATGTTCCTGACAGTAGGGTGACAGAAATTTTATTTCTCCAGTTGCCCAATGGATGTGTGGATTGTGGGCCTGAAGCCAGGGAATGCCCAGGATAATGGGAAACATGGGAGAGGAGATGGCGTCAAGGGTCAGCAGTTCCTTGTGTTGAGAAGAAGTCGTAGCGGGTAATGGCAGGGTTTCTTGTGTCACTTGTCCAGATCTGATACGGGAGCCATCAGCAAGGAAGACAGAGAGTCCATGGGCTTTAGTCTGTAAAGGGATGTTGTGCAGGTTGGCAAAACTTAAGTCTATGAAGCAGCTGCATGCCCCGGAGTCAATAATTGCGTTGACTTGGAGTGTCTTTTCTTGAAGCTGTAATGAGAGAGGAATGGCAAGATGGGTAGAATTTGTGGATAAAGCAGAGAGATTGGTAGGTATAGGAGATGAACACTTACTCATTCTGATTGGGCAATTATGGACATAATGCCCGGTTCCTCCACAGTAGAGACACAGATTCAATTGTCGGCGACGGGCACGTTCTTCGGGGGTCAGGGCAGGTCGCATCAGACCTAGCTGCATTGGTTCGGAGGTATCCAATGTGGTATTGACTGGCGGTGGACTTGGCACAGGTAGGTAGCGAGATGCAGGAATTGGTGCACGTGGTGTCATCCAGGTCGGGCGGTTAGGTTGGACTGCTCGTTCAGATCGGCGTTCTCGGAGGCGACGATCGATCTGGATAGATAGGGTGATCAAGGCCTCCAAGGTGTTTGGAATACCGACTCGAGCCAGTTCATCTTTTAGATTTTCAGACAGTCCAATGCGGAATTGATGACGCAGAGCCGCGTCGTTCCACTGGGTATCCGCGCTCCAACGTCTAAATTCAGCAACATAGTCCTCCGCAGGTTTGCGGCCTTGTTGGAGCGCGAGCAGAGCAGATTCAGCTGTGGCAGTCAGTTGAGGATCCTCATACAATTGTGCCATAGCTTCGAAGAAGGCTGATAAGGATTGGGTTGGGGCTGAGTCCCCTTCAAGTAAACGGTGTGCCCAGGTCTGTGGTTCCCCTTGGAGGAGGGAAATGACAAATCCAACTTTTGTGGCTTCCAATGAAAAGGTTCTGGGCTGTAAGGCAAAAAAGAGCTGGCAGGCATTGCGAAAACCTCGAAACTTAGACCGGTCTCCGGAGAATCTTTCAGGAGTGGGAACTCGTGGTTCAGGAGGGAGCATTACCACTGAAGGCCCTGGAACAGTCTGTGTTGGGGCGGCCGGTGAAGAGGAGGTTGAAGGATTAACCCCTGCGAGGTTCTGGACTTGTCCCTCCAGTCTGTTGTAATTGGCCTGAAGAGCCTGTACTGCTTGGGTGAGGGCTGCCAGGTGTGTGCATATCTCCTTCAATGGAGAGGTATCTCCTGCAGGCTCAGACATGGCTGCTTCGTACTGTTAGGTACCTGGTAGGAGAGCCTGACTTGTAGGAGGAGACCTCTCATACAACGCTGGTTCAGGAGCCACTGGAGTGGGGACAGTGGTCTCCTGAGCGCAGTGGGGTAGGAGTGCCTGTTGAGCTGAGTCTCTGATGCAGAAGAGGTGAGAGATCCCGCAGGGATGGCTGGACTGCAGATCAGGTGAGACTGGAAGCAGCAGACTGGAACGCTTGAATGTGCAGAGGTCTCTGGAGCTGAAGCTGAAGGTGCAACAGCAAGGACAACAGGAACAAGCAGAGTCAGACGATCCGGGTCAGCTAGGATATAAGGCAGGCAAGTACAGCAGGCAGAGGCAGAGTCAGTAGGCAGGCAGAGTTCGGCAACGGTATCAGGTAGGTAGCATAAGAGTAGTCAGACAAGCCGGGTCAGATTGGAGCAGGACGGATGGTCAAACAAGCCGGGTCAGATAGGTAGCAAACAATCAGATAACTAATACTAGAATCACGAAGCTGAGACGAAGCAGCAATGTGTCACAGCACAGAGGGGCTTTTAAATGCACTTTGGCGCCAAACCGGCGCTATCGCGAACGCGCGCACGCCCGTCCGCGCCCACGTGCACACGCGCGCGCGCCCTAGCGCCGCGCCGATGCCCGGGAACAGCAGGTATTTGCTGAGCAGCGCGCAACGGCGCGCGCCGGCGCATAGGCGTACGCCGACGCCCCGGTTCGGTGCCAATGGTGCCCTGACAGATGCCTATGTTGTGGGCTCTCCAAGTATCAACTAATTGATGATTATAAAGCGATCTGTTCAAAGATTTGGGGAAAGCTTTAGAGGATGGGACAACTTTGCTTCTGTCTAGAGCCGAATGAGTGGCTGAATTGAAGCCACCACCCACAATAAGATGTGTGGAATGATAATTGTCTAGAGTGTCAAAAAATTTGTTGAAAAAGTTTGTATGGGCATCATTTGGAGCATATACTGAGGCAATAGCGATAGAATGTACTTTAATTGAGCCTTTCAAAATTAAATAAAGACTATCTGGGTCTTTAAAGACATTCTGAACCTCGAATACAACCGAGTTTCTAATAAATATAGCAGCTCCCCTAGATTTTGTGTTGTAAATAGTGCAATAAAAATGACTGAAGCTCTTGTCAATAAATTTAGGGTGTTTATCTGTTGAAAAGTGAGTTTCTTGCATTAATATTATATCCGCTCCTAATCTTTTGTAGTGGCGAAAAGCTTTCTTTCTCTTCTGAGGTTAGTTAATGCCCTTGGCATTGTGAGAAATCACCCCAAGACCCGTTGTATTGTTGATAAATATAGCTGATGGTTATAAGGTAGTGGCAATGGATCACAGGGCCCGGGGAGGAGCATGTGGCAGAGTCGGTGTGGTATTAGTAATGTGGTTAACACCATTAACATTAAAAATGAAAAATTACCTGAGATAGAGGAAAACTGGTGATCATTGTAATGCCATCTATATCTTCAACAGTATAATATTTCGAAATATACATCAATATCTTGCATGAATATTTTCTTGTTGACCTATCTATATCAGATGACCAACTGTACTTATATATGCAAAAACTGGAGATTAGGGTACTTGAACAGTAGAACCTTGAAAATAATAAACTCCTAGATAATAACAGTGCTACGTTGTATAATGACGCACCATCATAATGCCTTAAGTAAAATTGAGAGTATTTGTTCGACCTTTTGAAAATTTTGTAAAAATATATTAGTATAATTATGAAAAATATTATTTATAGCTTGGGGGTCAGGGTGAGAAGCACTACCTGACCGAAAATAATATTGTTGTGGACAATACTGTGTTGTGGACAATGGAGCATCCACCATTAAAACAATGGATAGCAGGATCAGTCTTGGAAGTGTATCCACTAGTTGAATCATGCTTATGGAGTCCTTTGTGAGTAGGGGGACAAACTAGCAGAGGCGGAGCAGATCAGCCTAATTGAGGAATCTATAAACAAAAATATAAGAGCATGCTGTGACATATGTTGATAAAATTATAGGAAAAAAAAAAAAAAACCCAGATAAATGCATAAGATCGCATAGAAGGAACTATGATATACCAACATATTACCTTTTAAAGGTGTATGAATGCTGTTTACTAAACACAGTAAATCAAACTTCAAAACTTGCAAATTTTTAGAACTGAAAAAATTGTTCTTTGAATCTTGCGAGGAAAAAAAAAAGAAGAAAAAAACAAAAAACAATTAGAAAAAGGGTGAACTTTCAGTCGCAGGTATGCGTCAGCTTTATCTTCAGACCTCAAGATTTCTGAGTGATGGACACCATCTTCCTTGTCCACGACGCGTGGCTGGGGTGGCCCAGATAGGTGAAGTATGAGGGGTGGAGGGAGGTCTTGCAACTGCACCTGGATCTAAGAGACCCAACTTTACAAGCAGATCTTTACCTTCTGAGATGTTGAAGACTGTATAGGTGGTGCCATTGTGTGGCACAGTTAATTTAAATGGAAAACCCCACCGGTATCTAATATGAGCTGATTGTAATACTGAAGTTATCTCTTTCATTTTGCGTCTCCTTTCCAAGGTAGCTTGTGAGATGCCTGGAAATATTTGAATTTTTGTGCCATCCAATTCAATGTTATGCATATTCCTAGATGCTCTTAGTATGCTTTCTTTTGTGATAAAGTCTTTCATGCATAGAATGATGTCACGTGAAGGTTTGTCTGGGGGTGGTTTAGGACGCAAGGCCCTATGAATTCTGTCACATAAAATGAGGATGGAGGTAGATCAGGAAGGACATTGTGGAACAGTTTGGATACTGCCGGCATCAGATCGGTGACAGATTCTGGAATACCACGAATCCTCAGGTTATTCCTACGGTTTCGATTGTCCAAATCTTCCACTTGTGATTGTAAGTATGAGTGGTTTTCAGCTAAAAGTTCAAAGTCCCTTCTAAGATCGTTGTGTGCAAGTGATAGCTCATCATGTTTGGTTTCTAGAACATGTGTGCGTCCTCCCAGGCTTGCTATTTCTTGTGTGAGTGTGTTTGTTGTTTTTTGGAGTTCGCATTGTATTTTCTCTACCAGTTTTTCGTAGATCTTGGTTAAGCTGGAGTCTAAGTCTGCTTTTGTGATCTGAGAGGGGAGATCACGGTTGTTATGTGTCGAAGAAGACTTATTCGGAGGACCACTGGTAGCTGTAGGGGATTGTACAGACGATGAAGTAGCGCCTTTATGGGCCATGATCTTCTGCTCTTTATTGCGCAGTGGATATGAGATTAAGGGGTGCTGTTGCGCACGGCGATTGAACACCTTCTTGCTTGATGGCATGCACTAGTATAAACTGCAGGGATGTAAAAAAAAAAAAATCTTAAATAGCAATTTAAGTTAAATGATCCTTGCAGTGTGTGTTAAGTCCTCGCTGAATCAATGGAGTTCTTAATTACAGATGGTGAACTGCATCGCGTCTCGCATGCGCCCCCACTTATTTGTGATTGTGATTTTAGTTCATTTTATCACCCTAATCCTAGGGTGACAGCTGGCTCAGAGTCCGTTGTGGGGCTATATGTTGTCTGGTGAGGTGTGCACGGGAACTTATTGAGGTAAGGATCAAACACCCAGGACTTTAGTAGAATCAGTATATGAGGTGTAGCAAGATGGCGGTCGCTGACTGCAATGCTAAGAGTAGCCCACTGGGGGAACTCAGCTAGGGACCCGAGGAGGCCGTCACAACTGCTGGGGTGTTCCAGAGTTTCTAAGGAGTGTAACTCTGGTCTGTGCGGGTGTAGCAAGATGGCCGCTGTACCTGTATATGTGGGTAGGGACTTTTCTAAGAGGCAAGTCTCACAATTGTGCAGCCTGGGTCAACCCCCCTCAAGAGCAGGATACTTTTATACAGTTGTGGGGTTTGGGTCTGGCTCAGGGGGGATGAGGTAGCTACTGGTGGGTTCAGGGTGTAGCAAGATGGCCGCCTCTCACCTCTATCTTCGGAATACTGTCCTCTGTGGGATAACTCAGGTGGCCTCTGGCACTCACAAGCACTCCCCTCACGATCCGCGGGAGCCGCCACTAGTGCACCCGGAAGGGGCTGCCTCCAGTCCAGTCAATCGCGGTACCACTTTCTCTCTTCTGAAATCCCCACAATTATTCTTGGGGACTTCAACATCCCTGTCAACACTAACACTACTATTACTTCTAAATTTCTTAGTCTAACCTCATCGCTTGACCTGAAGCAATGGATACAGGCTCCTACCCACTCCAACGGCAACACCCTTGACCTTGCCTTATCCTATCTGTGCACTCCGTGCAACCTTTCCAACAATCCACTCCCACTCTATGATCACCACCTTATTAGTTTTGCTCTCTCCTTGTCTTCCACCTCCTCTCCCTCCAACCGCCTAACAGTTACACGCAGAAACCTTCGCCACCTCAACCCTTCTCTTCTCTACTCTGCTACTGATCACCTCTATGACAAAATCTCCCCCCTGTCCTGCCCCAACCTAGCCACTTTCATCTACAACAGCTCACTGTCTTCCTCCCTAGACAAGCTGGCCCCCCTCACTACATGCAGAATTAGGCCCCGACTGCTACAACCCTGGCAAACAGATGACACCAGAAGTCTCAGAAAACGTAGCCGCGCTCTTGAGCGCCTGTGGCATAAGACTAAGACCCAGGAAGACTTCACACAATATAAATCTGCCCTCCTAAAATACTACTCCTGCCTTCACACTGCCAAACAGACCTACTTTATCACACTCATCAACACCTTCTCATCCAGTCCACGTCAACTCTTCTCTACCTTCAACACTCTACTCTGTCCTCCACTGCCTCCACCCACCAACTCACTCACTGCCCAGGAGATTGCCAATCACTTCAAAACTAAGATTGATACAATTCATGAGGAGATCGCCAATGCACAAAAACCTCCCCCATGCAACACCCCATGTCCACAGATACAATCACTACTTCCCTCATTCAACCCTGCTACTACTACTGAGGTTGCTAAACTTTTATCTAACACTCATCTAACCACTTGCCCCCTGGATCCTGTTCCCTCGCAAATGCTACGCTCACCCTCTGACTCGATTCTACGCTCTCTAACTCACATTTTCAACCTCTCCCTCTCTTGTGGCATCTTCCCAAACTCTCTAAAACATGCGCTAGTCACCCCCATACTAAAAAAGCCCTCACTGGATCCCACCAATCTCAACAACTTTTGTCCCATCTCCTTACTCTCCTTCTCCTCCAAACTTCTTGAAAGACTGGTCTACAACCGACTAAGCGACCATCTGACCATGAATAAACTTCTTGATCCCCTTCAGTCCGGTTTTCGCCCTCAACACTCCACGGAAACTGCTCTCCTTAAACTCTCAAATGACCTACTAATGGCTAAAGCCAATGGACACTATTCTGTACTACTTCTCCTGGATCTCTCTGCTGCCTTTGACACAGTGGACCACCCCCTCCTCCTCAAAAAACTCCACTCCTTTGGTCTCCGTGACTGTACTCTTCGCTGGTTCTCATCCTACCTATCCCACCGCTCCTTCAGTGTCACTTACAACTCTACTTCCTCCTCTCCTCTTCCTTTTTCCTTTGGGGTCCCCCAAGGTTCTGTTCTCGGACCTCTCCTTTTCTCAATCTATACCACCTCCTTGGGTCAGTTGATTGCCTCCCACGGCTTTAAATATCATCTCTACACTGATGACACCCAAATCTATCTCTCCACCCCCCAGCTCTCTCCATCTGTCTCCTCACGCATTACCAACTTACTAGCAGACATATCAGCCTGGATGTCACATCACTTTCTCAAACTCAACCTATCCAAAACCGAGCTCATGATATTTCCTCCCTCAGGTGCCACTTCCCCTGATCTCCCTGTCAAGATCAACGGCTCAACTATCAACCCATCTCCCCACGCCAAGGTCCTAGGTGTAATCCTGGACTCTGAACTAACCTTTCGACCCCACATTCTATCACTATCCAAAGCTTGCCGCCTCTGTCTTCGCAACATCTCCAAGATACGCCCTTTCCTAACCAATGACACCACAAAGCTTCTAATCCACTCCCTGGTCATCTCCCGCCTTGACTACTGCAACTCCCTCCTCATTGGTTTACCTCTAAATAGGCTATCCCCACTTCAGTCCATCATGAACGCTGCGGCCAGGCTCATCCACCACACAAACCGCTCAGCGTCTGCTACACCCCTCTGCCAATCCCTCCATTGGCTGCCACTCAGTCACCGAATTAAATTCAAGATACTAACTATAACTTACAAAGCCATCCACAACCTGGCCCCTAGCTACATCTCTAACCTAGTCACAAAATACCAACCTAATCGTTCTCTTCGCTCCTCCCAAGACCTCCTGCTCTCAAACTCCCTTGTCACCTCATCCCATGCTCGCCTTCAGGACTTCTCCAGAGCCTCCCCCATCCTCTGGAATGCTCTACCCCAATCCGTCCGATTTTCTCCTACTTTATCCACTTTCAGACGATCCCTGAAAACTCATCTCTTCAGAGAAGCCTATCTGGCCCCCACCTAACAACTGTACATTTATCTTCCCAATCAGCACATCACCCACAGTTATTACCTCTTGTATCTCTTGACCTTCCCTCTTAGATTGTAAGCTCTAAGGAGCAGGGCCCTCTGATTCCTACTGTATCAAATTGTATTGTATTTGTACTATCTACCCTCAAGTTGTAAAGCGCTACGTAAACTGTTGGCGCTATATAAATACTGTATAATAATAATAATAATACCAGAGCGTGGGGAACTCGGAGGCCCCGTAGGCCTCAAGATGGCGGCCGCACCTCGGTGGACGGAGCCGGCAACGGGCTGGATAGTGGAGCGGGCGGACGGAATGTGCCAAACAAATGGGGGTCAGCTCAGGGGATGTCCAGGAGTCTGGATGGAGGGCCCGGTGGCGAAATTCCACAGCTGGAGGGCTCCGGGAGCAGCAAGATGGCTGCCACCCACCTCTGTTACTGGAATGTAGACCTCCAAGGGATATCTTCTAGTGGGCCCTAGGTCTCCCAGGCACTCTACTCCCGGTCCGCACACCTGGGAGGGTCTCCAGTGCCGCCGGTCGTGGCTCTGGAGCGTGGGGGACCCCGAGGCCCCGTAGGCCTCAAGATGGCGACCGGACCTCTGTGGATGGTGCCGGCCGCGGCCCGGACAGCAGAGCGAGCGGATGGCCGGCACGCTCCAAACAAGCAGGGGTCGGCTCAGGGGATGTCCAGGAATTCGTATGAAGGGTTTGGTGGAGCAATCCTAAAACGCTGGTGCAGGATGGCTGTCAGCATTTTTCATTCTTGTCCCAATCATTTTTGGCTACTATTGTCTATTGATATGTAAACCACTTTGTTAAAATAGAAATTAGTGATCAATAATAGCATCTAGTTAACATCATTAAAATTTTGACAAGAAATATGATGAACAATGCTATACCTGGCTCAATCTGGGCTCCTCCACATCTTCTTCCTGGGTGGAAGGCCCAGGTTGTACGTCAGAAGCCTCATCTGAGGTGGAAGGAAGAGTGGAAGGAAGTGTAGATAGTGATGACCTGGGTTCACTCTGGTCTGACAAAAATGTCAGTCTGTCATAGTACCAGAGCCTTAGGACATAAACGTCATCTGCTGCTGCTCCTGATCTCATGGAATCCTGGACCTTTTTGCACTCCCTATTATACGTGCTCCTCAGGCCATCAATTTTGCACTTCAAATAGGTGATGTCTGCTGTGGGAATCACCGGCTTCACCAATTCCACCAGTTGATCCAGCGCTGCCTTCCTCTTTATTTTGTTGTTATAAAATTGGTGTTTCACTTGCCACAGACTGGACAGCTCTCTGTACTTATCAATGAAGTTGGGGAGGAAGTCATGGTCATTAAATGTATCCATATTATCCGCAAGACACAACACAAGACAAATCCTAATCTTGTCCCAATATAGGCCTCAATCTATAAAAAGAGTATAAGCCACTAACCACTGATGCCCCAAGTTAAAATGGTACCTTTGTTTGTACGATCGGCTACTCCGTCTTCCGCTCACAGATTGTACGTACGACGCACGCGTGTTATGCTTTATCTACACTGCGCATGCGTGAAACTCTGCCCCTGACCTTTTTTCAAGTATATTCCTCGCCCCTTTTCTTTCGGCGCAGTGGGAGAGCACATGGCGGAGAGACAACAGGTGCATGATAATATCAGCAATGAGGAGGACGACAAAAGCCCAGAGCCACAAACGTCCCGATCCAGGGGGAGCTTTAAGGCCTCAAATATGTCCTTTGTAGAGATGGTGGACATCTTGAAGAGGGCCGACTATGATGGGAAGTATGGACCATACAGCAACCCGAAAGGCCAAGATCATGACTAAAGTTGTGAGAAGTCTGCAGAAGGATTTTGGGGTACAACGATCCAAGGAACAATTGAGGAAACATGGTCAGACCTCAAATTGAGGGAGCAGTATCAGTACAGAAGGATCAAGATAGTGCTGCAAAAAAAGTAAGCTGTTGTCGTGTGTTCCAATTATTACTTGCATGCTACTCCATGTGCTTTTCTTTACTGTTGTACATTTTAAAATGGCCTGGGGACAGTTATCGTTAGTAGTAAACAGTGTTCGTTTGATCATTCGTAGTAAACATCGTTCGTTCGATTGTTCGTAGTTAACATTGTTCGTTAGATCGTCCGTAGTAAACATTGTTCGTTCGACCACTAATACTATGTTTTTGGCAGATGCAGGTTAACTACATTTGTTCAGGCCTATTTGTATAAAAAGATGTTTAGTACATTGTTGTCTAGATGTGTTTGTAACTATAATGAAATGCAAACTTGATTCAGTGTAAGGTGAGGACACTCAGCAGCTGTTTACACATCTGGACGCAGCAGCACTAGTGTGGAACACAAGAACAACCCTTTTAGGCTATCCCATGCAAGTGCTCCAGTGGATACTAGGGGTCTCTCCATCTGTGAAACTTTAATAACAAAAAAAAGGTAAGTATTCCAGCTTTAGAAAGGGAAAAAAACAAGTTTTCAGCTTGGAACTCTGCCAAATCAGACAATTGTACAACACTTCCAAGCAATGTTTCATATTCCTATTTCTTGCCTCAAATATCTGTGTGCTAAGTAGGGATGAGCCGAACACCTCCCTGTTCGGTTCGCACCAGAAAATGCGAACAGGAAAAAAGTTTGCTCGAACATGCGAACACTGTTAAAGTCTATGGGACACGAACATGAATAATCAAAAGTGATAATTTTAAGGCTTATATGCAAGTTATTGTCATAAAAAGTGTGTGGGGACCCGGGTCCTGCCCCAGGGGACATGGATCAATGCAAAAAAAAGTTTTAAAAACGGCCGTTTTTTCACGAGCAGTGATTTTAATAATGCTTAAAGTCAAACAATAAAAGTGTAATATCCCTTTAAATTTCGTACCTGGGGGGTGTCTATAGTATGCCTGTAAAGGGGCGCATGTTTCCCGTGTTTAGAACAGTCTGACAGCAAAATGACATTTGGAAGGAAAAAACACATTTAAAACTACCCGCGGCTATTGCATTGCCGACAATACACATAGAAGTTCATTGATAAAAACGGCATGGGAATTCCCCACAGGGAAACCCCGAACCAAAATTTAAAAAAAAAATGATGTGGCAGTACCCCTAAATTCCATACCAGGCCCTTCAGGTCTGGTATGGATATTAAGGGGAACCCCGGCCAAAATTTAAAAAAAAAATGACGTGGGGTTCCCCCTAAATTCCATACCAGACCTGAGGGTCTGGTATGGATTTTAAGGGGAACCCCGTGCCAAAAAAGAAAAAAAAACGGCGTGGGGTCCCCCCAAAAATCCATACCAGACCCTTATCCGAGCACGCAACCTGGCAGGCCGCAGGAAAAGAGGGGCCGTACCAGGCCACAGGCCACATGCCCTCAACATTGGGAGGGTGCTTTGGGGTAGCCCCCCAAAACACCTTGTCCCCATGTTGATGAGGACAAGGGCCTCATCCACACAACCCTGGCCGGTGGTTGTGGGGGTTTGCAGGCGGCGGGCTTATCGGAATCTGGAAGCCCCCTTTAACAAGGGGACCCCCAGATCCCGCCCCTCCCCTGTGTGAAATGGTAAGGGGGTACTTACCCCTACCATTTCACTAAAAAACTGTCAAAAATGTTAAAAATGACAAGAGACAGTTTTTGACAATTCCTTTATTTAAATGCTTCTTCTTTCGTCTATCTTCTGGTTCTTCTGGTTCTTCTGGCTCTTCTGGTTCTTCCTCCAGCATTCTCGTCCAGCATCTCCTCCGCGGCGTCTTCTATCTTCTTCTCCTCGGGCCACTCCGCACCCAAGGCATGGGGGGAGGCTCCCGCTCTTCTCTTCTTCTTTTCTTCTCTTCTTCATTTTCTTCTCCGGGCCGCTCCGCAGCCATGCTGGCATGGAGGGAGGCTCCCGCTGTGTGACGGAGCTCCTCGTCTGACAGTTCTTAAATAACGGGGGCGGGGCCACCCGGTGACCCCGCCCCCTCTGACGTACGGTGACTTGACGGGACTTCCCTGTGATGTCACGGGGAATGCCACAGGGAAGTCCTGTCATGTCCCGTGCGTCAGAGGGGGGCGGGGTCACCGGGTGGCCCCGTCCCCCGTTATTTAAGAACTGTCAGACGAGGAGCGCCGTCACACAGCGGGAGCCTCCCTCCATGCCAGCATGGCTGCGGAGCGGCCCGGAGAAGAAAATGAAGAAGAGAAGAAGAGAAGAAAAGAAGAGCGGGAGCCTCCCCCCCATGCCATGGGTGCGGAGCTGCCAGAGGAGAAGAAGATAGAAGACGCCGCGGAGGAGATGCTGGACGAGAACGCCGGAGGAAGTACCTTTAGAGCCAGAAGAACCAGAAGAACCAGAAGATAGAAGAAAGAAGAAAAATTGAAATAAAGGAATTGTCAAAAACTGTCTCTTGTCATTTTTAACATTTTTGACAGTTTTTTAGTGAAATGGTAGGGGTAAGTACCCCCTTACCATTTCACACAGGGGGGGCGGGATCTGGGGGTCCCCTTGTTAAAGGGGGCTTCCAGATTCCGATAAGCCCCCTGCCCGCAGACCCCCACAACCACCGGCCAGGGTTGTGGGGATGAGGCCCTTGTCCTCATCAACATGGGGACAAGGTGTTTTGGGGGATACCCAAAAGCACCCTCCCAATGTTGAGGGCATGTGGCCTGGTACAGTTCAGGAGGGGGGGGGCCGCACTCTCGTCCCCCCTCTTTTCCTGCGGCCTGCCAGGTTGCGTGCTCGGATAAGGGTCTGGTATGGATTTTTGGGGGGACCCCACGCCGTTTTTTTTTTGGCGCGGGGTTCCCCTTAAAATCCATACCAGACCTAAAGGGTCTGGTATGGAATTTAGGGGGAACCCCACATCATTTTTTTTTAAATTTTGGCCGGGGTTACCCTTAATATCCATACCAGACCTGAAGGGCCTGGTATGGAATTTAGGGGGACTCCCACGTCATTTTTTTTAAAAAATTTGGTTCGGGGTTCCCCTTTGGGGAATTCCCATGCCGTTTTTTATCAATGAACTTCTATGTGTATTGTCGGCAATGCAATAGCCGCGGGTAGTTTTAAATGGGTTTTTTCCTTCAAAATGTCATTTTGCTGTCAGACTGTTCTAAACACAGAAAACATGCACCCCTTTACAGGCATACTATAGACACCCCCCAGGTATGAAATTTAAAGGGATATTACACTTTTATTGTTTGACTTTAAGCATTATTAAAATCACTGCTCCTGAAAAAACGGCAGTTTTTAAAACTTTTTTTTGCATTGATCCGTGTCCCCTGGGGCAGGACCCAGGTCCCCAAACACTTTTTATGACAATAACTTGCATATTAGCCTTTAAAATTAGCACTTTTGATTTCTCCCATAGACTTTTAAAGGGTGTTCCGCGGCATTCGAATTTGCCACAAACACCCCAAATTGTTCGCTGTTCGGCGAACTTGCGAACAGCCAATGTTCGAGTCGAACATGAGCTCGACTCGAACTCGAAGCTCACCCCTGGTGCTAAGTATACCTTATTTTTTATTTACATAGGGGAGAAAAGACTCGGGACATCTAAGGACACAAAGAACACCACACCTCCTAAAGAAGGGGAAATCCCCACATCCTTAAGAAGATGTGGAGAGAGGAGAGGTTCAGGAATTGGGCGAAATAGTGACCACAGGTCAGTGTCTGAGACCACAGCTTCAGGTAATAGATGTATGCCTGCATATTTATAATACATGGTGTTTTTTTTATTTTTAGGTGATGTGGATGGTGTGGAAGAAGAAACTCATTTCACCAGTGCGAGTGCACAGATCCTCCTGGGTGAGATAATGGTGTACAATCAGGAATTAGAGAAGATAAAGGAAAACATCAATGATGTTGAAAAAAGACTCAACAATATGAAACACCCAAACATTTTTACGTTATATTTTTTCATTTTAAAAAAGTTTTAAAGTACCGTATTCATCGGCGTATAACACGCACTTTTTTCCCCTTAAAATCAGGGGAAAAATGCGGGTGTGTGTTATACGCCGATCCCCTGCGATCCTGAGCTTCAAAATCGCCGACCGCGATTTTAAAATGGCGCCGCCGGCGCCGAAATACACAGAGCCGGTCCTCGGCTCTTCTCGCCCACTTTCGGCTTCACTCGAGCGCCGCCCGAACCTAGCCGAGTGTACTCGGCTAGGTTCGGATAGCTCCGCTCACAGTCACGCCCATCCCGAGCGGGACTACGAGTGGAGCCGAAAGTGAACGAGAGCCGCCGAGCAGAGCCGAGGACCAGCTCTGTGTATTTTGGCACCGACGGTGCCATTTTCAAATTGCGGTCGGCGATTTTAAAGCTCAGGATCGCAGGGGAGCGGCGCCATTTTCAAACTGCGAGCTGCAGGGCTGCACTGGGGCAAGGCTGCACTGGGATAAGGCTGCAATTGACACTGGGGAAGGCTGCACTGACAAGGCTGCACTGACAAGGCTGCACTGACATGGCTGCACTGACATGGCTGCACTGGGGCAAGGCTGCACTGAGAAGGCTGCAATGATGGGCATTTAAATGTAAGTTTTTTTCCCCTAAACTTCCCTCCTAAAAGTTTTTTTTTCCTTAAAATTCCCTCCTTAACTTGGGGTGCGTGTTATACGCCGGTGCGTGTTATACGCCGATAAATATGGTAATTTGAAAGCCAAATTTTGAAGATGCACACAGTGGGGGTCATTTACTGAGATGAATGTGCTGCGCCGGTTCATACCTTAATTGGTACACCAGATAAATCCTTAATTGAGCGTGTGAACAGCGCACGCACAGCAGTACCTGCCCGCGAGAATGTTTCCAGCGCAATCCCATTGCGCTGGTTCTCGGCGAGGTACATCTCGCGCTCGCTGCAATAGGAAAAACACATCTTTCCATTAAAGCAGCGCGAGAAAAACTGGCATGGGTTCCCCCTCCAGGGGTATTCCAGGCCCTTCGGTCTGGTATGGATTGTAAGGGGAACCCCCTACGCCGAAAAAACTGCGTGGGGGTCGCCCCAAAGTCCATACCAGACCCTTATCTGAGCACGCAGCCCGGCCGGTCAGGAAAGGGGGTGGGGACGAGCGAGCGCCCCCCCTGAACTGTACCAGGCCGCATGCACTCAACATGGGGGATGGGTGCTTTGGGGAAGGGGGGCGCGCTGCGGCCCCCCCACCCCAAAGCACCTTGTCCCTATGTTGATGAGGACAAGGTCCTCTTCCCGACAACCCTGGCCGTTGGTTGGCGGGGTCTGTGGGCGGGGGGCTTATCAGAATCCGGGAGCCCCCTTTAATAAGGGGGCCCCCAGATTCTGGCCCCCTACCCTATGTGAATGAGTATGGGGTACATGGTACCCCTACCCATTCACCTGGGGGGGAAAGTGTCAAGAAAAAAACACACTAGACAGGTTTTTAAAGTAATTTATTAGGCAGCTCCAGGGGTCTTCTTCCAACTTTGGGGGTCTCTTCCGCGTTCTCCGGCCTCTTCTCCACGCTCTCTGGATCTTCTCCAGGTCTCTGGTTCTTCTCCGCTCTGTCCGGCCTCTTCTCCCGGTCTCCGGTTCTTCTCCGCGCTGTCCGGCCTCTTCTCCCGGTGTCCGGTTCTTCTCCGCGCTGTCCGGTTCTTCTGCCGGGCTCCTCCGCTATCTTCTGCTCTTTTGCTGCTCTTTTGCTAGCGGTGGCCCGGTCTTCTCCCGCTGTCCGGTTCTTCTGTCGCTGTCTGGTTCTTCTGCTTTTTTTCTTTCTGTTTTTTTTCTTAATGCTGTTTTTATCAATGAACTTTTATGTGTATTGCCGGACCGACATTTCATTATAGCCGCGAAGTGAACCAGCGTTAAAAAAAAAAAAAAAAAGTTTAGAGGTGCGCCCGTTCAACCTATGCAATTGAATTTACGTTGCTTGACATTTACTAAGATTTTGCCGGCTCACTGAACCAACGCATTTGAACAAGTGCAAATGCCGTTTGAGCATGCGCAGTGCATAAATTGACCTCCCGCAGTTCTAAATGTATTTGCCGGTGCAGCCGGCTTGTTCGGATAAAGTTACTTTCTCATTCTATTTTGGTCATATTTGTTACTTGGGTAGTTAGTACCATACTTCCTCACATCACCCCACATCACCCCCATAATATTGGCACTTCCAGCTTGTTAAAATTTTAAGTTAAAGATGCCGTGCTCCATGTCTATAGTGGCGTACCAATCACCTCTTCCTGTGCGCCGGGAAGAGAATAGTAAATGGGGAATTGTGCTGTGTTACCGGCGCATATGCTTTGTAAATATGAAAATGTCATTTGCGCATCGGCGTGCGCCACAACTCATGGCACAAATGCTTCGTAAATCAGCCCAAGTGTGTCAACATGTGCTATCTGCCATCACGGGATATCAATGTACGCATTTTGTGGGTGTAATCCCTTCCTCGCAACTAAAGTAGATAAGAGGAAGGGGTTGCACCCTGAAACACGTCCATTGATCCCCCATGATTGAAGATAGGACATGTTGACATTAGGCATGGGATCAGGAGGGAAATCCCCATTTTCACTCCCAATTTGTGTGCATCTTCAAAATTTGGCTTTTACAGGGGTGACATCACCCCATCTGATGAAGGCAAGATCAACACAGTTATGACATACTAATGTCACATATTGCCTTCAATTTATCCAAGTTGAACTTTATAAGTTCCTGAGTTGTGTATGTTTTGGTTTTAAACATGCCTGTTTAACCCAAAACAGGATATTTCTACTGTCAAACATAAAAATGTTATACACCAAAGATGTTGGTTTGTTAAAAAATCCTTTTCTAACACACATGTGAACGTGCTTTGAGTAAAATGTTTTATACTCAACAATGTGTGACTTCTTCTTTCAATGCTCAATACCAGTTTTTGGAGTAAGTTGGTTTAGTTTACAGTGACAATGGGGGTATTTACTAGACATGTGCACAGCCAAAAAATTTGTTCATTTTCTTTTTCGTCTCATTAGTTTATTATTTTTTTTCGTTTTTCGGGTCATTCGTTATGATCGCGATTCGTAAATGCGTTCATTCGTACATTCATAAATTTGAACATTTCTTCATTCGTACATTTCTTCATTCGTACATTCGTACATTTTTACATTTGTACATTCGTAAATTCGTACATTCGTAAATTCGTAAAATCGTACATTTGTAAATTAGAAAATTCGGAAATTTGTAAATTCGAAGTTTGAAAATCCAAAAACCCGAAAATTCAAAAATCTGAAATAGTAACTAACTATTAAATTATAGGTATTGTAATTTCCTTTCAAATCTGACTGTCAGTGAACGTAACAAATACGAATTTATCCGAAGTTACGAATTATCCAAAATGAATGCTGCATCTAAACAAATGGAACGGAACAAATTAATAATAAATAATAATAATAAAACATTGTTATTATTATTATTGTTATTTATTATTATTAATTCATTACGTTCCATTCCGTTTTTTCGGATCATTCATAACTTCGGATAGATTTGTATGTTTTACGTTCACTAACAGCCAAATTTAAAAGGAAATTACAATACCTATAATTTAAAAGTTACTAGTAATTACTAATAGTTAAGTTATTATTAGTTAACTATTATTTCAGATTTCCGAATTTTCGAATTTACAAATTTACGAATTCACTAATTTACTAATGTACGAATGTACGAATGCCCGAATTTACGAATGTCCAATTTTATCGAATTTACGAATTTTCGGAAAAAATTCGTTAAACGGGTTTTCGTTAATTTGGATTTTCCCGAATTAACAAATTTGTTGAAATTCGTTAAAAAACGAATTCAGAACGAAACGAATTGCACATGCCTAGTATTTACTAAAGGCAAACCCACTTTGCACTACAAGGGCACTTTCAACTGCACTTGTAGTGCAAAGTGGATTTTCCTTTAGTAAATAACCCCCACAGTGCTCTAAAATTTGCCCCAATCACGCCACTTAAGGGACTCAAAGCAATTAATTCATGGAGCTGAAAAGGATGATTATTTTTATCATTAATGCATTACATACATTAACAACAAAAACAATGTGTATGTGTGTGTAGCAGACCCACAACATAACAGTTAGCTGAAGAAGAGATTGTTACCTCATATATCAAATTAATTACGTTTGCACTATTGAAAAACATGGCCAAAAAAAGGCCATTGGAGAACCTAGGAGACAGCTAAAAGAAACACAAGCAGTAAATCAAATGAAATATGAGTTCAGTTTATACCAAAAAAATGTATTTTAAAAATGTTTCACACATTAGCTGGCATATTAATGGCCCCCCTACCCGCAAAGTACTCGACATACTTCTGTCTAACTTTCCGGCGCTTTGGGGGGGCAAGCCAGGACAGCCAGGTTCAAGTGTGGTCAAGATAGTTGGATTTAGATTTTTTACTCCGGCCTCAGTCCCAACTGAGGCCACATAGTTTATAGCATTTTTCCATAGGAAATTGTGGAGAATGCAACAGGCAAGGACAATATGATTCAGTTTATATTCCACCATATGGATTGCTGTCAGAAATAGGCGGAACCCGCTGGCCATTATTCCAATACATTTTCCATGACCCTTCTGGCTCTGTCCAGCCGATAATTAAAAACCCTCTGGTCCGGGGTGAGGGTCCTCATGGGGAACGGCCACATCAGATGGTCACCCAGCCCAAGCGCTTCATCAGCGACGAACACAAACGGGAGACCAGCCACATTTTCTTCCAGAGGTGGCAAGCCCAAGCCACCATTCTGGAGACATCGGAAGAACTCCTTCTGGGCGATGACTCCACCATCCGACATCCGGCCATTTTTCCACACGTCAACATACAGGAACTCGTATGTTGCCGACACCACCACCAACAGCACAATACTATTAAACCCCTTATAATTATAATAGCATGACCCTAAGTTGGGGTGTGGGACGATGTGGACGTGCTTCCCATCGATTGCCCCTTTACAGTTAGGAAAGTCCCATTGCTGGGCAAACTGGGAGGCCACAGTCTTCCATTCCTGTGGGTTTGAAGGAAACTGTGGAGTCAAACAAGAAAAAAAAATAGTACTTTTGCACATAACATTGCAAGCAGATTAGACACAAACATTCTTGGCCAACATAAGCATGCCATTTATTTTAAGGAGTATTTAAAGTCAAAAGTATAAGGTCCACTTATCATATTTCTCACCCCCTCTGATGGCCCATTGTAAAAATTTTAGTGGGGAGGGGAGATGTTTTGGACAGGTAACCGTCTCCACTTCATTGAGAGCTGAAAGCATAAATAATGTGTATTACTTTGGCCAGCCCCTCCTTACTTTATACTATTGGCAGCCCACTGGACAGGTAAGAAATATCATAATCCAAAAATAAATAAAACAAATTGAAGCACATTTCTACATTCTCCAATTACCTATCAAGATAATAGGAGAACAAAACTATAAACAGTACCATTTCAAAGTATTCAGGCAGGCACTTGCACTACATGATTTGGTGAATTCGTCCATAAATATGATCACAAAAGAGGTAGGTATAGTGTGTATGGGTTTGGCAAAGTCAGCAGATAGAGTTTTGGTATCAGCTGACTTAGCGGTTGGGGGGGACAGAGGGTTCCAAATGAGTTTGGGCCACCCCAAAAAAAAGCCTCTTGCACTCTGCATGAATTTAATGACAAAAATAACATTTGTACACATTTTAGGGGTGTTTAGGGTAAAGCACTACAATGGAGCTGACAAAATACATTGTTAAGTGACTAGGCTAGGTGTGTATGGGCCCAGGATAGCATGCTGGGAAGGATAGTGAAGTCAAATATGCATGAAGGACAAAAAAGGAGCATTAAAAGCTTCCAGCATGCATGAGGGCCAAAGAGGACATTCACAACATATTACAATCATGGTAATTAGGGAATGATGAAACAAATACAATACATTAGCAAACATTAAATACATAAAATGTGATGTTAAAGGAGAAAAGTTACCTTAATATAGTCCTTCTGCAGGACCTGTATGATAGCAGAACAGGTCTCTGGAATAATGATTTCCAGAGCCTGGGGGGAGATGCCTGTCGAGAACTTGATGTCCTGCAGACTTCTCCCCATCACCAAGTATCGCAAGGTGGTGACGAGCCTCTGCTCGGGAGTGATGGCTTGCCTCATGCAGGTGTCCTGCTTCGTAATATAAGGGGACAGCAAAGCCAACAGACGGTGAAAAACGGGGTCTGTCATCCGGAGATAATTCCTGAAATCATCAGGATTATTCTCCTGGATCCCCCGCAACAAAGGCATGTGCGAGAATTGGTCACGCTGGAGCAACCAATTCTTGGTCCGTGAACTCCTCCTCACTCTGTTCATGGAGTGGACTTGGGTCAAAGCAAGAACTCCAACACCAAGCCCTTGCACAGCATGAACTCTACGACGAGTAAGTACCTGCAACATGGCTAGTAAACGGTCGGCCGGTCAGAACGAACTAACAGAACGCACTGAAAATCAGAAAGAACCTGAGAAGATCAATCTGAAAATTAGAAACGAGTGGACAAGAACGCACTGAAAAACAGATATGAACTAATAAATAGAACGCACTGAAAGACAGGAATGAACTAAAAACACGCACTGAAGAACAGATACGAATCCACAAGCACAAACTGAAGAGTAGTAACGAAATGAAAAGCATGAGACTGAAAAGCGCGAATCGTCTCTCACCAAACTTCTACTAATACGAGATTAGCAGAAGGGGCCCAAAGGGTGGCGCACTGGCCATTGAACTTCCTTTTTATAGTCCCATTGTACGTGTTGTACATCACCACGTTCTGGACGTTCGGAATTTCCAACAACATTTGTGTGACTGTGTGTATGCAAGACAAGTTTGAGCCAACATCCGTTAAAAAAAAATCCACGGTTTAGTTGTTGGATTGTCCGATCGTGTGTACAGGCCATAAGAAGAAAACCTGGGGCGGAGGTTCATCTTCCAGTAGGACAATGACCCTAAACATACAGCCAGAGCTAAAATGGAATGTAGGGTTGTACTGGTATTGGTATTGGTATTGATACTGATACTAAGCATTTGCAAATGCGCCGATACCTGAAACGATACCTCCAGTTTCGGCTCTTTCATCTGTTTATGTCATTATAGGGGAAGATTGTTTGAAGCAGAGTGTTATGCTTTCACTGAGGAGACCACTGCTAGTTCAGGAGCATTGTCAATCAGGTAACGAAGAGTTAACCCCGGGTGCCGGAAGACTTTGTTTACATTTGGGGAAGTCAGCGCCACAGCCCGGGTAGAGGGGTGGAGTTGTAGCATCTGTACAGGGGAGGAGGTATAGGAGACTGAGTAAAATCTATTGTCCTCATACAAGCAAATAAGAAATTTGGAGTATCCCATACCTCCCGTCTCCCACCCAAGTTCTTCAAAGAACTAAAAATCCAAAAAAGACAAACCGTAGACTAATGATTGAGCGAGAAAGAGTGAAATGTTGTGGTGTGCCTGGCTGCCTCTACATCAATTCTACGGGAGATCTGATTCCATTTCAGCGGCTCTTGGGGGTGTACCCTTTAAGGCCCAACTTTTGGGCTGGTTTAAAGCAGCTCAAGCTGCAATGCTCGCTTAAGCCTTCCTACCTGCACCTTGTGTACTTCACCTGTATAAGATGTGTATTGATCCTAGTCTCATGGTGTCATTTGTTGCCCTATACGCATAGCCTGGTAGAGTAAATATTCACATGAGGCATGTGGCACGGGTTGATGCATTACTTCTGTCTGTAGTCTAAGAACTGACACTTCCTGCGAATAGACTACATATCCCACAATCCCTGGGTCTCTCAGTCTAGTGCTGGCGCAGGTGAGAGCTACAAAGTAATTCGATCTGACACAGACAGGCAGAACATTCACAGACACCCAGGCAGCTCACTCATGCAGCTATATAATGTGTTCCAACACATTAGCACTCTGATTGAGATTGTCAGAAACCATGAAATCAGACCGAGACAGAAGTACAGTTAAATCACACTTGTTTAATAATAAAAGTAAATAGAACAAAACGTAGTCAAAACATAGCCAGAGTTGAGAAACCGGAACGGATAGTCAGACAAGCCAAATGTCAGGGAGCCGGAGATGAGCGCAGTAAAACAGCAAGCAGGATCTGGAGGCAGAAGGGATGTCAGCCAAGCAAATCTTTAACAGGAAAGCAGGAGAGCGTGTCTGTTATGTTGACTAAGGCGAAGGCAGAGATCCTCTGGGCTGGACAGCTTAAGTAGGCAGGACTGACGAGCAGGATATCATCAACGGCTGAGCCCAGCCCTGACAGAGATGTAACACAGAGTAGATGGCAAGTCATTTATTGGAAGCTGTGTGACCCTGAACAGGAAGCCATCCTGTCCCCTTCGCGCATAGGGACCTGCTAGCTGCAGCAATACATGGACATAGGAAAATTGGAAAGCCATGACACTACAACTGCAGTCACAACCTATGAGCCCATCCCTACAAAGTGAGGCAAACAACACAAGAAATAGATCTACACCGATACTTACTAAAAACAACATAACATTTTAAAGTGTACAATGCCTTTAATCTGGAGCTGTCTGCCACAGTACCTCTTTTTTGCCACAAGATGTCCTCGGTCTTCTGTGTTGAATGACGTCCAGGAAAGCCTGTGAGTGCAGAGCGTCATGACTCCGCCCCTATGCAAAAATCAGCACTGATGTTATCCCCGCTATGTTCATTATCCAGGACCGCCCACCAATGGGAGAAAACGCTGTGTTAGGGAGTGAAAATGCATAGGAGAATATAGTGCACTTTTAACAGGTTTTCCAGCCAAGCAATAATACAAAGAGGATAGACCTGCTCTCTGGAACCTTCAATGATGGAGTATCATTAGCACTTTGAATGCTTAAGATACAGTATTTTTTTTTCCCAAATAACATTTTATTGTAATATTTGTATTACAAGCATACATAATATGTAGAGAATGACAAGAGAAAAGAAGGAACATATAACGGTGTACATGTATACAACAAATCCCTTCAATTTTCCCTATTAAATTGCTCAAAACTATGCAAGTCATTAGAACACTCGGGGTGTAGAGAAAGAGAAAGGAAGGAAAGAAAGTGAAAGAGGAGGAGGGGGGAAGGGGGAGGGGAGGGTTGTTAATGGGAGAGACTTATGTACTTGTCATGGTGGGTCCTCTCGAAGATGCCACAGCTCCCATACTTTGTTATGTGCTTCCAGCCTGTCCTGAATCCTGGCCGTCATCTTCTCCATCAACTCCACATCCTTGATTCTGGCGTATAAAGCTTCTGAAGTGGGGGGTAGGGTTTTTTTCCAGTGCAAGGCGATAAGACATTGTGCCGCTGTGAGTATGTGGCGTAGCAATTTTTTGCTGGGTGTGGGAATTTTTAGTCGCAGGACTCCTAAAAGGAATGACTTGGGGGTCATGGGGATCTGTACCTCCAGAAGACCTGCCAGCAACTGCTGGACCGCAGCCCAGAAGTGGGCAATCAGTGGGCAGCTCCAAAAAAGGTGAAGGAGGGTCCCTCTTTCTTTTTGACATCGCCAACAGCGATCAGAGCTAGAGGGGTATATGGTGTGGAGGATGTCTGGAGTCATATACCAGTAGAGGAGGATCTTATAGGTGTTTTCCTTGTATAGAGTACAGAGGGAACTTTTGGCTGCCTGGGTCCATATCGTCTGCCATTGCTCCAAGGGGAGTTCCTCATTGAGGGCTTTTTCCCATTTGATCATATAGGCATGTTTACCTTTAGTTTCCAGTGGGTAGGCATTTATTATTTTGTACATATCAGAGATTAAGCCCTTCTGGGCCGTGCCCCCCAGGATCAGGTTTTCAAAAGACGTTGGAGTGGAGAATTGTAGGTCAGGCGATATGGACAAGGCATAATGGCGTATCTGCAGGTAGCTGTAAAAGACTTGATGTGGCAGGCCATGTTTAGTCTGAAGATCTGAGAAGGACAGTAGCCTGCGGGATCTAGGATCTACTAGGTGTCCATAGTGAAAGAGGTTTCGTGACGACCATGGGTGGGACATCTGGTGTGTGAGACTATCTGGGATTTTGGGGTTGCAGACAAAGGACGTTAGGACTGATTTTTCTGAGGACAACTCATGTAAGCGGGATAGTTTGATCCACAATTGTCGAAGCTGGGACATAGTTCCCAGTAAGCGCTCAGGGGGAACCTCTGCCCTCGTGTTCCATAGCAGACTATTTGGGTGAATGGGGGCTAGCCATATCTTTTCAATTTATGTCCACCTATTGTAGGACTTTTGAGTGAACCACGAGGTTATTGCTCGTAGTTGGGTGGCTTGGTAATATTTAATGAGGTTGGGGAAGGCAAGGCCTCCATCTGAGCGCGCCGACATCATTACCGACTGGGGAATTCTGTGTCGTTTATAATTCCAGGTGAATTTAAAAAGGTCTGATTGAAGTTTATTCAGATGATTGCGGGGGACTGGGATGGGTAGTGTTTGGAAGAGGTAAAGTAATTTCGGGAGGATTGTCATCTTAATCGATGCGATCCGGCCTAACAGGGAGATATGATGTCTCTTCCAGGTTGTAAGCAGGGCTCTGACGGAACGGAAAAGGGGAGGAAAGTTTTCCTGGTATAGAGTGTTGAATTGTGTGGTGATGTGAACCCCCAGGTACTTCAGTGATGTGGTTTTCCAATGGTATGTGAAATTTGCCTTTAGATGAGCTATTTCCGTTTCCGAGATATTAATTGGAAGGGCTTCTGACTTAGAGGTATTCATTTTATAGCCCGATAGGGCTCCATATTTATCGAGTTCTGCGTGTAGATTTGGAAGGGAGATTCTGGGTTGGGTTAGAGTGAGAATCACGTCGTCAGCATATAATGAGATCTTAAACTCCCGTCCCCTAACTGGGATTCCTCGAATATCCTGGTTACCTCGAATAGAGGCCGCCAGGGGTTCGACACAGAGTGCGAATAGTAGGGGTGATAGTGGGCATCCCTGACGGGTTCCGTTGGTTATGGAGAAGGTGGGGGAGAGAGCAAAAGGAGTCCTAACCTGTGCTGAGGGATTGGAATAGAGGTGTTTTATGGCTCTTAGGAATGGTCCCTGAAATCCTACGTGTTGTAATGTGGCGAACAGGAAGGGCTACCCAAGTCGGTCAAAGGCCTTTTCGGCGTCTAGACTAAGTAGCAGAGACGCCGTTTTCTCCCTGTTTGCCACATCAACTAGGTCAATCACCTTCCTGGTATTATCCCCTGCCTGTCTAAGGGGGACAAAGCCCACCTGGTCTTTATGAATAAGAGATGGTAAGATCATGTTCAGTCGGATTGATAATAGTTTGGTAAAGATTTTTAGGTCTGAGTTCAGTAGGGCGATGGGTCTATAGTTAGCACATAGGGTGGGATCTTTGTCTGGTTTGGGGATCAGAGTGATAAATGATCGTTGCATGTCTAATGGAATGGGAGAGTCTCGGTAAAAGGCGTTAAAGAGTTTACACATATGTGGCAGGAGAATGGGAAGGAAGGCCTTATAATATTCGTAAGGTAATCCGTCCGGACCTGGGGCTTTGTGGGACGGGAGGGTCTTAATGGTCTGTTCTATCTCCTCCTCGGTGATCGGCATGTTTAGGGTTGTCAGGTCAGAGGTTTGGAGCTGTGCGACCCCACTCTGTGTAAGGTAACGTTGCATGCGCTGGAGAAGGTCTGGGGGAGTGGGGTTACTGGGAATATTAGGATTATTGTAAAGGTCCTGGTAGTAGTCTGCGAAGGCGTCGGCAATATCTTTGGGGTGGGTTAGCAAGGACCCTAGTTTGTTCTTGATTTGGTGCGGTGTGGACATGTGAGCGTTGTCTCTTAGTTTCCTCGCTAATAAGGAGTGTGCCTTATTACCTTTGTCATAGTACATTTGTCTTAGTCTAAGGATGGCTTTTTCTACCCGCCCCATAGCTAAGTCGCTCAGAGTTGTTCACAAGTGTATGATTTTTTTGAGGAGGGTTAGGGAAGGGGACCTTTGCAGTTGGCTTTCTAGGGCTCTAAGCTCTTTTTCGGTTTGAAGTTTAGTGGCCATGGCGTCTTTTTTCATAGCAGAAGATAGTGCCATGCATCTGCCTCGGATTACGGCCTTGTGAGCTTCCCACAGTGTGGGAGGGGACACATCAGGGGTATTATTTTCGGCAAAGTAGTATTTTAGAGTAGTTGTTAATTCCGTTGTCGATGGGAGGTGCCGGAGGAGAAATGTGTTCAATTTCCAGTTATAGGGCCTATGGTTGACGGAACCTAGTTCCAACTTAAGTAAAATGGGTGCATGGTCAGACCATGAGATTGGTAGTATCCGTGCCTCTCGTGTAATTCTAAGTGTGGAGTTATTTACAAAGAAATAATCGATGCGCGAGTGTGTTTGGTGGGGAGCTGAATAAAACGTGTACTGTCGATCGCCTGGGTGGAGCGCCCTCCAGGCATCGAAGAGAGCGTAACGTCTAGAGAGCTTACGAAAGAGCTTCGAGTCTCGTAGGGCTCGAGCTGGTATCGCCCTGGGGCTCACCACCTGACGATCCACAGTTGTTGAGTGGGTTAGATTAAAGTCGCCCCCCACCACCAAGAACTCGTGCTCGGATTTAAAGAGGCGAGTAAGTACTTTAGATAGGAAGTTATATTGTCTAACGTTGGGAGCATAGAGGGTGCAGAGGGTAAGTACTTGTTTTTGCCACTGTCCGCGGAGGATGACAAAGTGGCCGTGTGGATCGCTGTATTGGGCCGTGCACTTAAAGGGAGACCCATTTTTAATGAGAATGGCAACCCCTGCTCGTTTATGTGGGCCTGATGAGTGATATATTTGGGGGAAGTATTTAGAAACGAATGTAAATGAGCCCCCCTTGTCAAAGTGTGTCTCTTGGACAAAAATAATGTCTGCTCCAGATTGTCTAAACTCCTTTAGCGCCAGATGCCTCTTTTTATTGGAGTTTAGGCCGTGAACGTTTAGAGATAGGATCTTAGCCATGGTGTCAAATTAGGGGGGAAAAACGCCTTACCTGATGTGGAGAAGATTTTCTGGAGATTATGGGGTGGCTGTGTGCAGGAATCGAGAGGAGAGCCAGGTAGGTTCTGCGGATTACGCTGCGGGTTCCTTGGTGATGGGTAGGCAGGAGGGGGGAGGAGAGATGAGAGGGGGGATAAAAGAAGAAGAGGAAGGAAAAGACAGTAGTTAGTGCATATTAAACATATACAAAATCGAACAACTGCTATCATATGACCTTGAGAGGCTAAAAGGCCTAGGTCGGAACGGGATTCACGGGATCCCCCCAACAAAGGTCCAAAAGGGCCGGTCGGGTGGATGCAGGGGAGCCCTGGTTTGGTCATATAGAACATTAACTGTAAAATGGCTATAACTGCTAACATTTAACCTTGAGGGGGTGAGTAGGCGTGATGCCTCTTACTCTCGCTAGTCTCCTCAGAGACGTGTCCATATAGTAACTAGAATGTAACGCTGGGGCGCAATATGGGGGGGGGACTAAATATACTATATTGTCCAGGGCTGAGTCACCAGCGATGTCTGGTGATCGAGTAAACCTTCCACAGGTGTCTTGAGTGCTTCGTCACTGTAACTGAGGTCAGCCATTTCTGTGTTTGGTGCTCTTGCGGGGTGCCTCTTTGTTTCGGGTTCTGTTGGATGAAGAGACCTTCTGCCAGGTTGTAGGTGGTGTGGGTGGGGTGGTGACTAGATCCCATTCTGGAAGTCGGGGGACAGGTATTCCCACTGTGTCGCAGAAGGCTTGCAGGTCTTCCGGATATCTCAGAATGGCAGTTTTGCCTTGATTTTTAGCTGTGAGGCTGAAGGGGAATCCCCATCGGTAGGGGATATTTTCCTCTTGTAGGGTGCGCAGTAGTGGTTGAAGGAGTCTACGTTTTTGAAGTGTGATCCATGATAGATCCGGATACAGCTGTACCTGAGCATTTTTGTAGGTCACTTTGCGCGCTAGGCGCGCCTGCCGCATAATGTCCTCTTTCAGGGGGTAGGCCGCGGGAGTGTCCGGCGCCATTTTGGCCTCTCCTGTCTGTGGCATGTCTGTCGGCGGGAAGTAGGACCGGAGGTCTGTGGAGGATCCTGGCGGGGGTAAGGATGTTCCCCTGGCTGCTGTGGATCTGATCTGCCCATGTAGAAGCAGTGTAATGTCCCCTTTGCGCTGTATAATCACGGGCTTAGAGAGAGCAGACGGATCAGGCTGCCATCCAGAGCGGCTTCCGGTCACGCCCCCTCACAGTATTTTTTTTAGTGCTTGACTTGATGACAGAATTAATTTAATGCCTCATGCACACTAGATAACTGGACTGGACTGCTAGCAGGAAAAAAACAAAGTTGAAAACGTGCATTTTGCTGCGTTTTCATAACACGTTTATGCACGTTTTTGAGCATTAGCGTTTACAAGCCCTTTTTTTTCCAAACACTTCCCTCAGCTCATTTTTTACTCCCAAATGACCACAATGTATTGCAAAACATTATTTATTTCAGTATATACAGTATCTCACAAAAGTGAGTACACCCCTCACATTTTTGTAAATATTTTCTGCTATCTTTTCATGTAACAACACTGAAGAAATGACACTTTGCTACAATGTAAAGTAGTGAGTGTACAGCTTGTATAACAGTGTACATTTGCTGTCCCCTCAAAATAACTCAACACAGAGCCATTAATGTCTAAACCGCTGGCAACAAAAGTGAGCACACCCCTAAGTGAAAATGTCCAAATTGGGCCCAAAGTGTCAATATTTTGTGTGGCCACCATTATTTTCCAGTACTACCTTAACCCTCCTTAGCATGGAGTTCACCAGAGCTTCACAGGTTGCCACTGGAGTCCTCTTCCACTAACCCATGACCACATCACAGAGCTGGTGGATGTTAGAGACCTTGCGCTCCTCTACCCTCCATTTGAGGATGCCCCACAGATGATCAATAGGGTTTAGGTCTGGAGACATGCTTGGCCAGTCCATCACCTTTACCCTCAGCTTCTTCAGCAAGGCAGTGGTTGTCTTGGAGGTGTCTTTGGGGTCATTATCATGTTGGAATACTGCCCTGCGACCCAGTCTCTGAAGGGAGGGGATCATGCTCTGCTTCAGTATGTCACAGTACATGTTGGCATTCATGGTTCCCTCAATGAACTGTAGCTCCCCAGCGCCGGCAGCACTCATGCAGCCCCAGACCATGACACTCCCACCACCATGCTTGACTGTAGGCAAGACACACTTGTCTTTGTACTCCTCACCTGGTTGCCCCCACACACGCTTGTCACCATCTGAACCAAATAAGTTTATCTTGGTCTCATCAGACCACAAGACATGGTTCCAGTAATCCATGTCCTTAGTCTGCTTGTCTTCAGCAAACTGCTGGCTTTCTTGTGCTTCACTTTTAGAAGAGGCTTCCTTCTGGGATGACAGCCATGCAGACCAATTTGATGCAGAGTGCGGCGTATGGTCTGAGCACTGACAGGCTGACCCCCCACCCCTTCAACCTCTGCAGCAATGCTGGCAGCACTCATACGTTTATTTCCCAACAACCTCTGGATATGACGCAGAGCACGTGCACTCAACTTCTTTGGCCATGGCGAGGCCTGTTCTGAGTGGAACCTGTCCTGTTAAACTGCTTTATGATCTTGGCCACCGTGCTGCAGCTCAGTTTAAGGGTCTTGGCAATCTTCTTATAGCCTAGGCCATCTTAATGTAGAGCAACAGTTATTTTTTCAGATCCTCAGAGAGTTATTTGCCATGTGGTGCCAAGTTAAACTTCTAGTGACCAGTATGAGAGAGTGAGAGCAATAACACCAAATTTAACAAACCTGCCCCCCATTCACACCTGAGACCTTATAACACTAACGAGTCACATGACACCAGGGAGGGAAAATGGCTAATTGGACCCAATTTGGACATTTTTACTTAGGGGTGTACTCACTTTTGTTGCCAGCGGTTTAGACATTAATGGCTGTGTGTTGAGTTATTTTGAGGGGACAGCAAATTTACACTGTTATACAAGCTGTACACTCACTACTTTACATTGTAGCAAAGTGTCATTTCTTCAGTGTTGTCACATGAAAAGATAGAATAAGATATTTACAAAAATGTGAGGGGTGTACTCACTTTTGTGAGATACTGTGTGTGTATATATATATACTGTATAGAGAGAGAGAGGGAGAGAGAGATTTTTATTATTATAATTGTTAATATTAAAGTTACATTATTTATGTTATTATATAATATAATTTTATTAAATTGTTACATTTTATTATTTTACACTATTTTGGAAATGTCATTCCTTCATTTTATATATGTTTCAATCTCTCTCTCTCATTCTTTATATATATATTAATTGTTTATTTTTATCAATTTCCAAAATTCAAAGTGAGCTAACAGGTGAACAATTTAAATCAAATCAATCTTAGACTGTAAGCTCTAACGAGCAGTGCCCTCTGATTCCTCCAGTATTGAACTGTATTGTAACTGTACTGTCTGCCCTCATTTTGTAAAGTGATGTGCAAACTGTTGGCGCTATATAAATCCGGTGTAATAATAATAATAATATTTGATGTGACTACCCTTTGGCTTCAAACCAGCATGAATTCTTACACGTTTACTCTTTGTACACATGTACAAAGTCAGGGATTTTGTAGGATTAGAGTCAGGTGTATGATTAACCAAAAATACCAAGCAGGGGCTAATGATCATCAATTTCATATGTACAGTGGGGACGGAAAGTATTCAGACCCCCCTTAAATTTTTCACTCTGTTATATTGCAGCCATTTGCTAAAATCATTTAAGTTCATTTTTTCCTCATTAATGTACACACAGCATCCCATATTGACAGAAAAACACAGAATTGTTGACATTTTTGCAGATTTATTAAAAAAGAAAAACTGAAATATCACATGGTCCTAAGTATTCAGACCCTTTGCTGTGACACTCATATATTTAACTCAGGTGCTGTCCATTTCTTCTAATCATCCTTGAGATGGTTCAACACCTTCATTTGAGTCCAGCTGTGTTTGATTATACTGATTGGACTTGATTAGGAAAGCCACACACCTGTCTATATAAGACCTTACAGCTCACAGTGCATGTCCGAGCAAATGAGAATCATGAGGTCAAAGGAACTGCCTGAAGAGCTCAAAGACAGAAATGTGGCAAGGCACAGATCTGGTCAAGGTTACAAAAAAATGTCTGCTGCACTTAAGGTTCCTAAGAGCACAGTGGCCTCCATAATCCTTAAATGGAAGATGTTTGGGACGACTAAGCGACTTAACTATGCCAAAAAAACATAGGAACTGGGGTGCAGAAAAATGGAAGTAGGTGCTCTGGACTGATGGGTCAAAATGTGAAATATTTGGCTGTTGCAGGAGGCAGTTTGTTGGCGAAGGGCTGGAGAGCGATACAATAATGAGTGTCTGCAGGCAACTGAAAAGCATGGTGGAGGCTCCTTGCAAGTTTGGGGCTGCATTTCTGCAAATGGAGTTGGAGATTTGGTCAGGATCAATGGTGTCCTCAATGCTGAGAAATACAGGCAGATACTTATCCATCATGCCATACCATCAGTGAAGCCCTGATCCCACCATCATGGCGTCTGTCTGGGATGACATGAAGAGACAGAAGAATTTGAGGCAGCCGACATCCACAGAAGATCTGTGCTTAGTTCTTCAAGATATTTGGAACAACCTACCTGCCAAGTTCCTTCAGAAACTGTGTGTGAGTCCACCTAGAAGAACTGATGTTGGTTTGATGGCAAAGGGCGGGTCACACCAAATATTGATTGGATTTGGATTTCTCTCTTCTGTTCATTTACTTGCCATTTTGTTCATTGATAAAAATAAACTATTAACACATTAAATTACATTTTTTACCAATGAAACAAATAAAAAAAAAAATTCATAAATAATTTTATTAAAAATATCAAGCTGGTTAGCTGCGCACGAAAAAAGTGGGACACAGCTGGGTCCAGGGCCGCACAGATTTGCAGTTTTTCCGCGTGTATGTGTTTTTTTTTTTCATTTTTCGGGTCATTCGTTATGATCGCAATTCGTAAATTTGAAAATTCGTAAATTTGAAGATTCGTAAATTAAAAAAATCTGAAAATAAGAAAGAAAATCCGAAAATTTGAAAGAACGAAGATCCAAAAATTTGAAAGAATAACTAACTAACTAATAATAACTAACTATTCAATTATAGGTATTGGAATTTCCTTTCAAATTTGGCTGTTAGTGAACATAACGAATACGAATTTATCCGAAATAACGAATGCCACATCTAAACAAATGGAATGGAACTAATTAATAATAAATAATAATAGAAAAAAAGATTTATTATTATTACTATTGTTATTTATTATTATTAAATTATTACATTCCATTCATTTAGGTACGGCATTCGTTATTAAAAAAAAAATCATAAATCATTTTAATAAACATTTTAAACTGGTTAGCCGCACACAAAAAAAAAGTAGGACGCAGCTAGGTCCAGGGCTGCACAGATCTTCAGATTTTACGCATGTATGTGTATAAACGCGTGTATTCATTAGACATGTGCACTGCCGAAAAATTTGTTTGATTTTGTTTCATTCGTTGTTGTTTGTTTTTTCGTTCTCGGGTCATTCGTTATGATCGCAATTCGTAAATTTGAAAATTCGTAAATTCGAAGATTCGTAAATTCGAAAATTTGAAAATGTGTAAATTCGTAAATTCAAAGATTCGTAAATTCGAAAATCCGATAATCAGAAAATAAGAAAGAAAATTCAAAAATTCGAAAGAACGAAAACCCAAAAATTCGAAAGAATAACTAACTAAGAATAACTATTAAATTATAGGTATTGGAATTTCCTTTCAAATTTGGCTGTTGGTGAACATAACGAATACGAATTTATCCGAAGTTACGAATCATCCGAAATAACGAATGCCGCATCTAAACAAAGGGAACGGAATACATTAATAATAAATAATAATAAAACATTTTTTATTATTAATATTTATTATTATTAATTAATTATTTTCCATTCGTTTAGATACGCCATTCGTTATTTTGGATAATTCGTAACTTCGGATAAATTCGTATTCGTTGCTTTCTCTAACAGCCAAATTTGAAAGGAAATTCCAATACCTATAATTTAATAGTTAGTAATAGTTAAGTTATTATTAGTTAGTTATTATTTCAGATTTTTCAAATTTTCGGGTTTTCAAAGTTCTGGACTTTCGTTCTTATTTTCAGGTTTTCGTTATTTTGATCTTTTGTTCTCATGTTCGGATATTCTAATTTTCGGATTTTCGAATCTTCCAAATTTCCGAAATTTCGGATTTTAGAATTTCTGAGTTTCTGAATTTCCGAATATTCTAATTTAGGAATTTACAAATTTTTTGAATATTCTAATTTCTGAATATTCAAATTTACGAATATTCAGAAAAATTTGTTTTTCATTAATTTGGATATTTCTGAATTAATGAGTTTGTCGAAATTTGTTAAAAAACTAATTTGGAACAGAATGAATTGCACGTGTCTACAGGGTAGACAATCAGCTTCTAACTTCGGCTTGTTCAGTTAAGGTGTTACTAAACCCAGGAGCCTGCAGTCACTATATCTGGTCTCCCACAGTACACACAACATGGAAATGACATTATTTTATTAAAAAGAAACTGCTAAATACCTTTTCCCATCAGCAGTATATAGCAGCCTTGTGACTTCTATCAGTGTCTGGTTACAGCTTGTAGGAGGAGTTTTAATTCTACCCTGATTGTCCTATGAGGCTGCAGGACCCCTGACCCTCTGTCTGGACAGTGCTGATTGGCCCTGTGTTGGTCACATGTACTATTCCAAGAAAAAAGAAAAAAACCTCTCTAGCAATGCACACCAAACTGGGCATGTGTAGAGTGCCCCCCAAGGCTCTGTTCTAGCAGAAGATGGTTTAGGGACTGCGGAAGAAGGGGAGGATCAGAGAACACAGGATCAAACAGCCTTTTTTACCCAATGCGGAGGATTAACCCCTTAGGTTCCACAGTGAGTATAACAAAAACCTGGAAGCTGCACTAGATTTTGCACACTCCAATTTTGTTAAATCAACCCCAATGACTTTCCCAAAACCTTTCTCTGTTTAGAAAGTACTAACACTGACTGAGGGGAACGTGGAAGAAATGGGGAGGGCATAGCTAGGGCTGAATTAACTAGCACTAAACAGAAGAGGGAGACAGAGGGAGAAACCAAATTCACATTAGTAAACAAGTTGCAGTTACCCTAAACCGCCACTAGATGTCAACATACTACAGAAACAATAATAACCTAATGCACTTCACGAGAAGACATAATAAAAAGTACATGAAAGTGAGGCAGAACACATTGGGATTGATTTTCTAAAACTGAAGAGTGCAGAATCTGGTGCAACTGTGCATGGTAGCCAATCAGCTTTTACCCTCAGCTTGTTTAATTAACCACTTTAGCCCCGGAAGATTTGGCTGCTCAATGACCAGGCCATTTTTTTGCGATTCGGCATTGCGTCGCTTTAACTGACAATTGCGCGGTCGTGCGACGCTGTACACAAACAAAATTGACGTTTTTTTTCCCCACAAATAAAGCTTTCTTTTGGTGGTATTTGATCGCCTCTGCGTTTTTTTTTTTTGCGCTATAAACAAAAAGAGAGACAATTTTGAAAAAAAAAAAAAAAAACACAATATTTTGTACTTTTTGCTATAATAAATATCCCCAATTTTTTTTTTTTTAAAAAAAGCAAATTTTTTCCTCAGTTTAGGCCGATATGTATTCTCCTACATATTTTTGGTAATAGAAATCGCAATAAGCGTATATAGATTGGTTTGCGCAAAAGTTATAGCGTCTACAAAATAGGGGATAGATTTATGGCATTTTTATTATTATTTTTTTTTTTTTTTCAAAACTGATGGTAAATGGGTAACCCGCCCAACACCTATGATACCAGCACTGCGTTCTTGGAAAAAAAAATTGTAAACGAACTGCCTAAAGCAGCCACTTAGTGAAAACAAGAATGTGAACAATGTTTAAATTCTCTGTTATACCTCCAACCCTAAACAGTGAAAAATAAACAGTGGCGCTGAAACTAATAAACTACTCGCAACTAATATAAATACAGCGCCAGTATATCTGAAGTGAAGAGACAAAAAATCGTATGTCACGATAATAACACTGAATAATGCGTGAACCACTAATGCCGCGTACACACGGCCGTATTTTTCGACCAAACTTGTCCGACGGGACGAGTCCGGCGGACAATCCGACCGTGTGTGGGCTCCATCGAAAATGTGATGGACTTTAGATTTAGAACATGTTTCAAATCTTTCCGACGGACTCGAGTCCAGTCGAAAAATCAGTTCGTCTGTATGCTAGTCCGACGGACGAAAACCGACACTAGGGCAGCTATTGCTACTGGCTATCAACTTCCTTATTCTAGTCTGGTTGTACGTCATCACGGTCGAATCAGCGGACTTTGGTGTGATCGTGTGTAGACAAGTCTGATTCGTAGGAAGTCCGACGAAAAGTCAGTCGAAAAGTCCAACGTGATTCAGTCCGTCGAAAGTCCGGTCGTGTGTACACAGCATAATAGTGAAAAGCCTGTTGGGTTTATACACAATGGCTAGTGCTCCACTAAATTCTATATCAACCTGTGACAAGTGAACGAAAAAAGAAAAAAAATAATTATTTAGGAGATATTTCTTGAAAAAAAAGTAAGCCACCAAAATGTATAGTAAATTGTGAAAAAGTCCATAAAAATCACAAAAATGTGAAATGCCGCGTACACACGATCGGACTTTACGGCAGACTTTGCCCGGCGGACTTTTCGCCGTACTTTACGACGGATTTTCTGAATGAACGGACTTGCCTACACACAATCCACCAAAGTCCGTCGAATTCGTACATGATGACGTACACCGGACTAAAACAAGGAAGTTCATAGCCAGTAGCCAATAGCTGCCCTAGAGTGGCTTTATGTCCGTCGAACTAGGGGATGCACACGGTTGGAGGTCCGAGCTTATTATTCACCCCTTCTGTGTGGGTTAAGGCGATTTCAGCCGAACACGAGAATGTGAGGCAGAGGGATCTGGTGAGTGCGTTTCTTAAAGTGAGTGGAATCACTGGCACGGAGGTGTGGTGGAAGAATAGAGAAGCAGGACTTTGTTTTGTATATCGCGTCACAGAGGAGAATCTCTTATGCCGCGTACACACAAGCGGACTTTTCGACCGGACTGGTCCGACAATCCGATCGTGTGTGGGCTTTATCGGACCTTCAGTGGACTTTTTCGGTCGAAAATCAGACGGACTTTAGATTTAAAACATGTTTCAAATCTTTCCGACGGATTTGAGTCCGGTCGAAAAATCCGCTCGTCTGTACAGTATGCTGGTCCGACGGATGAAAACCAACGCTAGGGCAGCTATTGGCTACTGGCTATCAACTGCCTTATTTTAGTCCGGTCGTACATCATCACGAGCGAATCCGTCGGACTTTGGTGTGATCGTGTGTAGGCAAGTCCGTTCGTTAAAAAATCTGTCATAACTCCGTGGAAAGTCTGTCGGAAAGACCGTAATGCCGCGTACACACGGTCGGACTTTTCGGCTACAAAAGTCCGACAGCCCGTCCGACAGACTTTCGACGGACTTTCGACGGACTTTTGGCGAACTTGCGGCGGACTTTCTAACGAACGGACTTGCCTACATACGATCACACAAAAGTCCAACGGATTCGTACGTGATGACGTACACCGGACTAAAATAAGGAAGTTGATAGCCAGTAGCCAATAGCTGCCCTAGCGTGGGTTTTTGTCCGTCGGACTAGCACACAGACGAGCGGATTTCTGGATCCGACGGAGTTACGACGCAAAAATTTGAAGCATGTTTCAAATCTAAAGTCCGTCAGATTTGCGGCTGGAAAAGTCTGCTGAAAGTCCGGGGAAGCCCACACACGATTGGATTGTAGAATTTGTAGACGAAAAGTCCGACCGTGTGTACACGGCATAAGACCTTTGATGCCGAAAAGTCCGTCCCTGTGTACGCGGCATTACACATTTTAGTGATTTTTATGGACTTTTTCAGAATTTACTACTGTATACATTTTGGTGGCTTACTTTTTTTAAGAGCCCTTGCACACTGGGGCGGGGGCGGCGTCGGCGGTAAAACGCCGCTATTACCCCCCGCTAGCGGCCGAGAAGGGGTTAAATACCACCGCAAAGTGCCTCTGCAGAGGTGCATTGCCGGCGGTATAGCCGCGCCGTCCCATTGATTTCAATGGGCAGGAGCGGTAAAGGAGCGGTATACACACCACTCCTTCACCGCTCCGAAGATGCTGCTGGCAGGACTTTTTTTACCGTCCTGCCAGCGCATCGCTCCAGTGTGCAAGCCCTCGGGGCTTTCACACTGGAATGCAAGGAGCGGCACTTTCGGGTCGGTTTGCAGGCGCTATTATTAGCGCAATAGCGCCTGCAAACCGCCCCAGTGTGCAAGGGCTCTAAGAAATATCTCCTAAATAATTTTTTTTTTGGATTTTTTTCTTTTTTGTTCACTTATCACAGGGTGATATAGAATTTAGTAGAGCACTAACCATTGTGTATAAACCCAACAGGCTTTTCACTATTAGTGGTTCACGCATTATTCAGTGTCATTATCGTGACATACGATTTTTTGTCTCTTCACTTCAGATATACTGACGCTGTATTTATATTAGTTGCGAGTAGTTTATTAGTTTCAGCGCCACTGTTTATTTTTCACTGTTTAGGGTTGGCGGTATAACAGAGAATTTAAATTTAAACTATGTTCATGTTTATTTTTTATTTTTTTTACCAGTAATGGCGGAGATCTGCGATTTTTATCGGACACATCGGCCACTTTTGACACATTTTTGAGACCATTGACAATCATACAGCGATCAGTGCTATAAAAATGCACTGATTACTGTATAAATGACACTGGCAGGGAAGGGGTTAACACTAGGGGGCGATCAAGGGGTTAAATGTGTTCCCTCAGTGTGTGTTCTAACTGTAGGGGGAGCCGACTGACTGGAGTAGAAGAAGACAGATCGCTATTCCTAGCTAGTAGGAACACACAATCTCTCTCCTTTCCTCACAGAACAGGGATTTGTGTGTTTACACACACACGTCTCTGTTCTGGCTCTCATGGCCCGCAATCGTGCGTGGCCGGCGGTCATCGCGACCGCCGGCCACGCGCTTCGGCACCCCCACAGTGCAGCAGACGCGCTTAAAGGGCCGACGTACAGCTACGACAGTTCGTGGGAACGTGCCGATCTGCCGCGATATAATGACAGCGGCTGGTCAGCAAGTGGTTAAAGAGGAACTGCAGTCTGCTCACATAATTTGTAATAAAAACATCTTTGCCATTCTGAAGCTTCCCTCCAACCACTTTGCATATTATTTTATATATACTGTGATTCTGTACTTGCCAAATATGCTGCAGAAATCTCCCTCCACTGAGGCTGGCTGCAGCCATTTTAACTGTGGGCAGCTGAAGCTGCTGCCTGTTCACTTCCTGGATTTACACAGACACACAGAGGCACACCTCCAGCTCTGCAGCTCTCATTGGCCATCTTATGACTCATCCCCCCTCCCTTCCTGGGAAACTCTCAGAAGAATGAGAGAGAGAGAGCTGTGCATGATGTCATAAGCTTAGGCTAATGACCAGGCAAGAAACAGGAAGTGGGCTTTACTGGCAGAAAAAAATGTTTTACTATCCAAAGTTAAAACAACAAAAAGGCAGAAGATTTATTAGATGGAAGGATGAAAAAATGACTGAAAAAATGACTGAAGGTCCGCTTTAAGCTTTGACAAAAAAAAACCACAAAAACAAACCTGGAAGCTGATTGGTTCCTATGCACAGCTACACCAGATTTTGCATTCTCCACTTTTATTAAATCAACTCCAATGACTTTTCTAAAACCTTTCTCTTTTTAGGAAGTACTAACACTGACTGAGGGAACATGGAGGAAATGGGGAGGGTCTAGCTAGGACTGAACTAATTAGCACTAAAAAGGAGGACAGGACAGAGGGAGAAACCAAAGTCACATTTGCAGTTGCTCAAAACCACCACTAGATGTCAACATACTACAGAAATAATTAACCTAATGCACTTTACTACAAGACATTTAAAAAAATACATGAAAGTGAGGCAGAACAAAGTGGGATTGATTTACTGAAGCTGGAGAGTGCAAAAATCATCTGGTGCAGCTGTGCATAGAAACCAATCATCTTCCAGGTTTTATTGTCGAAACGTAATTGAACAAGCTGAAGACAGAAACTGATTGGCTACCATGCACAGCTGCACACGATTTTGCACTCTCTAATTTTAGTAAATCAACTCTACTGTGTTCTGCCTCACTTTCATGTATTTTTTTATGTTGTCTAGTGAAGTGATTGTTTCTGTAGAATGTTGACATCTAGTGGCGGTTTTGGGTAATGGCACTTGTTTACTAATGTGCATTTGGTTTCTCCCTCTGTCTCCCCCTGCATTCTCTAATTTTAGTAAATCAACCCGTGTGTGCAGAACCGGCAATAAAAATCTACTAATTCTCCCCAGCTGTCATCCCCGATTTGACCCCCATTATGTAAATGTAGCTTAATTCCATTGCATTTGCCAAAATCTCTCAATTTTTATCACAATTTCTGGAAATTCTGCATTTCGCTCGTCCCTCGTTTTAGCCAGGTGGGACGGTCGGTCGCACTTACCCCATCGCGGCTTCCCATGCTCAGCCTCCCGTTCCCCTGCTCTCCACGGGTCTCCAGGGCGGCGGCTTCCATTTCCTCCCTCCTTCTCGGCGGCCAATCGGGAGTCTTCTCTTTTCGGCCAATCAAAGAAGAGGTCTCAGGCCCACTTCTGGTTGGCCGGATTGAGGATCAGTGTTACAACAGCGAATATTCATTCGCTGTTGTAACACTTGGATGGGCTCATGGCGCACGAGCCACCCTATTTTGAAGCCTATTAGAACCTCTGGCTCTAATCAGGTGCTTCAAAAAAACTCCCCTGCCGCTGGAATTCAGGTGCCCGTTGTCCTGACAGGGGCCAGACGCCTGAATAGGGGGAGGCCGCGGCGGCCATGGATAAAATCATGCTGTGAACTATTACTTTCGATACCCTTCTCAAACTTGTGTGCAAACTTCTGTACCTGGCGCACCTTTTACATAGTTACATAGTAGGTGAGGTTGAAAAAAGACACAAGTCCATCAAGTCCAACCTATGTGTGTGATGTCAGTATTACATTGTATATCCCTGTATGTTGCGGTCGTTCAGGTGCTTATCTAATTAATTTAATACGTTTTTTGAAACTATCGATGCCTCCCGCTGAGACCACCGCCTGTGGAAGAGAATTCCACATGCTTGCCACTTTTGCAGTAAAGAACCCTCTACGTAGTTTAAGGCTAAACCTCTTTTCTTCTAATTTTAATGAGTGGCCACGTGTCTTGTTAAACTCCCTTCCACGAAAAAGTTTTATCTATCCATTATTCATATAGGTGGTGGCGAGGATAGAGGGGGCGGCACCCCCTAATGGACAGGCCGCCACTGCTACAGGTGTGCACTAATGGGTGGTTGTGCTAGGCCCAGGCCAACTGGCAAAACACTATCCAAATCAACATTCAATGGGTGACTAAGAAGAATTAAGAACCAATTGAATCAAGATGAAGTCCTTAAAGCGGAGGTAAACCCATCCAGTTTCATTGTAACACTCCCATTGGTTGTGCTCTCAACCAAACTGTCAAACCATCCAACGACTGGTGTCATAACTGATGTCATGTGCCGCATCATGGCAGTTGTAGATTAAACTGAGGCAAAGATGGCAGCTTCCTTGGCTGAAAACGACAGGGGCATTTACTTCCACTTTAAAATTGTTCTTCTGCCGGCTAGCATTGGGGTCTTTATTCAATAAGTGTTGGTGCACTTGTGCATAATGAGATGGTGGGCACTTGGATGCAGTTTACATGAAGGTGGAATAGGGCTGGATCAAAGGTAGTGCTGGTGGTAATAGCAACACAGCTGCAGATCAGGGTCAACTAAAAGTTCAGTTCTGGAACTAGATTTAAGTCAGATGGGTGTGTAATGCTGCCCTACCCTGATTACAATAGCTCAGTTCCTGATAGACGAGTAGTAGGGTGGGTCAGTGTCTCAATGTAAATATAGAATGTATAGCCCAGCACCTGATTATAAAGACAAAGAGTTTCCATTTTGCACAAGCACCCCCCCCCCCCAAACAGCCGACCTCAACACCTACAGAGCAGAAGCAGGTAAGGATCTGCAATAAAGTTTTCTTGAACTCCTTGCAACGTATGAAGTTTCACCTGGAGCCGTTGAACTTTGAATAAACATGTGATGGTATGCGCTCTGACAGACAGTCAGTACTCGTTTGAAATCCCGTGCAGTGATCAGCGTACGAAGCCAGAGTTTGGAGACATGAAGCTCTCGCTTAGAAATTGGCGTCTCATCCGTCTTCCGTTGTGTGCTGGGGGAGCTGACGGCAGATCCGTCATATTAATGAGATTCCAGGCAGAAGTGGGGCGACACGGCTAATGCTGTCACTTTGGATCCCGCTACCCCCTCATTGTTCCCCGTGACAAGTAGAAGATGGCATATCTTTTATGAATAATCAAACACGTTCAATAATTAACTCGTCAAAGGGAGTTCATCTGGTGCCAATTGCATTACTCAACCTTCCTCTGAAGTTTTAATAATGGTCCGTCTGACGCCCGCCAGTTTATTTCATTTCCATCACAAGGACGGCACGTGGGAGGATATTTTTTTTCTTTTCTTAAATTGACGGGTATATATATAGAGAGTGATAATTCCTTTCCACTATTTCTACTCTGTGTTCAATCCCAACTGAACTTTTGGAATAAAGTGGAACTAAACTTCGCAAAATACTCACCGCCACCTTCATCTTCTCGCCTTGCTACTTCCGGGTACTGGGTTTTTAGTCTCTTGATACATGATGTCATCCTGTGAATGTGCTGGGGAGTTGGGCATTCCGGCACAGTCAGAAGAAGACAGGCACTATGCTCTCAGGACCCATGTCTGAACCTGCAACCTCTGCTGTGTCCGGCAACCTCTGCTGAGCCCTCTGTGATGCTAGACGGCTCCCTGGACAATTCCTTGAACAACCTTGCCTTGAACCTCGTTTCTCGTGAACTTTTTGCTCCTCCCATAAACTTCCTATTTAGCCCATGCCTTTGCCAGATTATTGTGTTCTCTCCAGCCAATACAATATCTCGTTCTTGTCACTCCTGCTACCGTTCTTATCACCACTAACACTTGTTTCCAACCTTTGGCTTGTTCCTCGACTACGCTTCTGCTTAATCCCAACCTGCAATCTCTCGTTACTGACCTTTGACTTGTTCCTTCAACTATGCTTCTGCTTAATCCCAACCTGCAACCACTTGTTACTGACCTTTGGCTTGTTTACTGACTACGCTTCTGCTTGATGCCTACCTGTTACACCTACTACTGGACCCTGGCTTGCTCTCCACCTGGTGGGGCATTGCTGAGGACCGTGACCTGATACTAACATGCAGCAAAGCCCATCTCCACCATCAGATCAGGTGAACACCGGTTAGTGCTTAGACTCTGCACCATGGCCGCCAGGGTGACCTGCTGCTGCACTTATCCAGCTGGTTGGAAGGAGCCTCTCTACTGCTATATCTACTTATCTTCAAGCCTGACCCTCTACCATGACATTGCAGAAGACTTTTTGAAGGATATAGAGGTGTACCAGGTTAAAAGTTCACTACACTCAAGGATATGTTTGAGAAGTATATTGCCAACGTGTTTCAGGTGAATTTCCTATCCCTTACTATCCTATCAGGGCTGTAAATATGGATGCGATGGGAACAAACCTGGAATCATAGACGTAATTGCAACAGCCATGCCGTCACTGTGCTAGAACGTGAGGATTGAAGAGCTTATAAAAGGCCTCGTTCTTAGTTGCATCACTGTTCCAATTACTTACAGCCCTGAGGAACGGAAGGCAATTCCCCCGAAACACGTTGGCTTTACCTGTGAACTATTACTTGCAATACCCTTCTCAAACTTGTGTGCAAACTTCTGTACCTGGCGTGCTTTATACATAGTTACATAGTAGGTGAGGTTGAAAAAAGACACAAGTCCATCAAGTCCAACCTATGTGTGTGATAATATGTCAGTATTACATTGTATATCCCTGTATGTTGTGGTCGTTCAGGTGCTTATCTAATAGTTTTTGAAACTATTGATGCTCCCCGCTGAAACCACCGCCTGTGGAAGGGAATTCCACATCCTTGCCGCTCTTACAGTAAAGAACCCTCTACGTAGTTTAAGGTTAAACCTCTTTTCTTATAATTTTGAGTGGCCACGTGTCTTGTTAAACTCCCTTCCGCAAAAAAGTTTTCTCCCTATTGTGGGGTCACCAGTACAGTATTTGTAAATTGAAATCATATCCCCTCTCAGGTGTCTCTTCTCCAAAGAGAATAAGTTCAGTGCTCACAACTTTTCCTCATAACTAATAGCCTCCAGACCATTTATTAGCTTTGTTGCCCTTCTTTGTACTCGCTCCATTTCCAGTACATCTTTCCTGAGGCTGGTACCCAGAACTGGACAGCATACTCCAGGTGCGGCCGGACCAGAGTCTTGTAGAGCGGGAGAAATATCATTTTATCTCTGGAGTTGATCCCCTTTTTAATGCATGCCAATATTCTGTTTGATTTGTTAGCAGCAGCTTGGCATTGCATGCCATTGCTGAGCCTATCATCTACTAGGACCCCCAGGTCCTTTTCCATCCTAGATTCCCCCAGAGGTTCTCCCCCCAGTGTATAGATTGCATTCATATTTTTGCCACCCAAATGCATTATTTTACATTTTTCTACATTGAACTTCATTTGCCATGTAGTCGCCCACCCCGTTAATTTGTTCAGATCTTTTTGCAAAGTTTCCACATCCTGCGGAGAAGTTATTGCCCTGCTTAGCTTAGTGTCATCCGCAAATACAGAGATTGAACTGTTTATCCCATCCTCCAGATCGTTTATAAACAAATTAAATAGGATTGGTCCCAGCACAAAACCCTGGGGGACCCCACTACCCACCCCTGACCATTCCGAGTACTCCCCATTTATCACCACCCTCTACACTCTCCCTTGTAGCCAGTTTTCAATCCATGTACTCACCCTATGGTCCATGCCAACGGACCCTATTTTGTACAGTAAACGTTTATAGGGAACTGTGTCAAATGCTTTTGCAAAATCCAGATACACCACGTCTACAGGCCTTCATTTATGTAGATGGCAACTCACCTCCTCATAGAAGGTTAATAGATTGGTTTGGCAAGAACGATTCTTCATGAATCCATGCTGATTACTGCTAATGATACCGTTCTCATTACTAAAATCTTGTATATAGGCTACCAAACTTCAAACACTATTACTACGCCTCACATTTAGTCCGAATAATTGACTGGCATTGCCACGGTCAGGCGAAAGATTGGATAGCACTGCAGAAATCCCTTTGTGCAGCCCAGCTGAAATTCTCCCCATGAATCCTGAGGTCCAATAACCCCATCAATATGTGCATTCACCCCATCATGGGCAATACTTTAGAGACCCTACACTACATTGCCATCCGCAAAACCATTACTACCCATCTTAGCCCCTTGACTCCACTAAAGGACAACCCCGCTTTCCCCCCAGGCATAAATAATGCAATATTTCAACCTCTCCAACGCAACACCCCACTACTAGCAGGTGACTGCTACACCGGAGGTAAATTTAAAGATTTATCCGCATTGAAACTTGAAAACAACCTTCCGCAATTACGATGGTGGTCAACTAAGAAGCTACCTAGCTAAACAGAAACACACACAAGCCTTTCACAGACCCCTAACTGACCTGGAATCGGTGTGCCACGAAGGCACCCCAATTGCCAAATCTACATCAATAACTTATTCATGGCTACAACTCGCCAAGACCACGGGAACGGACGGGTACAGGAGGAGATGGTCAGAGGAGCTTCAGGAGGAGATCACAGATAAGCAATAGAGGTACGCTTGCATTTTAACGCACAAATGTTCCATAAGCATGAAAATACAGGAAACAAGCTACAAGCTGCTAACATACTGATAACAACACCCCTGAGAAACTCCATAGATGGGATCCCCAAAAATCAGCACTTTGCTGAAGATGCCAAACAGAAAAAGGCACACTACTCCACATTTGGTGGCAATGTCCATTGATCACACCCTACTGGACTAAGATCAGAAAACTGATTAAAAAATTTACGGAGACTAAATTGAAACTGAATGCAGCTTGCTGCCTGTTACATATTACTAACTTTACTCTCAAAAAATACAAAAATACAAATATCCAAGCACCTCCTTAATGCGGCCAAATCATTGATCACATTGTACTGGAGATCCGCCCAGGTGCCATCCATCTCGGAATGGCCAAATAAAATTAGAGACATTTGTGAAATGGAGGACATCCTGGCACAAGACACTGACAGAGCAGAAAGTTTCCAAAAACATGGCCACCTTGGTTTGCATTCCGTTACTCCCAGGACTATGAAGACGCCAAATCCATATATGAATCATAAAGACTAACATACACAAGCTATAGAACTACGTAATAACTTCTTTTACAATAAACCTAGCGACCCGGAAAGCAAACATAGTACCCACGTCACCTATTTTACCTCACTTTTCCCTTCCACCCCACCCACCCTTTTCAAACAATACCAATTGCAGTATATGACGAGGAACTACACTAGCTTAGGGTCGATAACATTCCACTATTATAATTTCCGGCCGATGACAGAGGCAAAACCACAGTCCTGTGACATAACTCCAGAAAAGTTTAGCAATTATTGAATGGTTTTAGCCTACCATACCAACTACCCTATATATATGTACGCTTTTAAATGTAACTCTATACAGTGGAACCTAGAATTACGAGCATAATCCGTTCCAGGAGTATGCTCGTAATCGAAAGTACTTGCATATCAAAGCGAGTTTTCCCATTGAAGTCAATGGAAACGAAAATAATTTGTTCCACATTGACTTCAACGGGATGCAATACCGCATGCGGCCAGAGGCGGGGGGCGCCGGAGAGCCTCATAAACGTCCGAAAAGGCCTGAGGACACTTCGGCTGACCTCGGCAAATCTCGGAAAGACTCCGTTCACGAGCCTTTCCGAGGTTTGCCGAGGTCAGCCGAACTGTCCTCGGGCCTTTCCGTGCATTTCCAAACGCCGACGATCGGCGCTGTTCGGCTCAGGCGCCCCCCCACCTCAGGCCAAAAGCGGTACTGCACACCGCTTTTGGCCTGAATCCTGCTAGTTTTGCAAGACAACAGTCGCAAACCGAGTTAGGATTTTTAGAAATACAGTGCTCGTTAACCCCGTTACTCGCAAACCGAGGTTCCACTGTATGTTTGTTGTCATGCTGTTTTGAATACATTATGCAGTTGTATTTACGACTTGCGTACTGTGCACTTTATCTTTCTTTTATTCAATAAAGCCAAAATGTTTAAAATCTTGTATATAATCCCTTATCATCCCCTTCCAAGACCCATTGAAAAAGATTTCCCACAAAGGTAACAAGACCTTAACATGGACCACCTACAGTCCATGTGCATGGGAGTTGGTCATTACGGCACAGCCAGGAGTTGATGTTCAGCATGCACAGCTCAGAGTACATTAAGAAAAGGCTGCGAGCAGGCAGGTAAGTCCTAACAAGGTCCACCTACACTGCACCTTCTTGGGGTACTAGCACCTTTGGAAGGAAAACTGACTCCACAATACATTCATCAGTATAAAGCCTTAAATTGGTCCAGTGCGCTCACACACACACACTCACACACACACACACACACACTGTGTGTGTCATATGATATCCTCAGGATATTGAGCCGCTGCGCGCCCCCGGGGGACGCAATAACTTTTGCGCAAACCAATCAATATACGCTTATTGCGATTTTTTTTTTACCAAAAAGATGTGGAAGAATACATATCAGCCTAAACTGTGGAAGAAATTTGTTTTTTTATATATTTTTGGGGGATATTTATTATAGCAAAAAGTAAAAAAATATTGTTTTTTTTTTCAAAATTGTCGCAGTTTTTTTGTTAATAGCCCAAAAAATAAAAAATGCAGAGGTGATCAAAAACCACCAAAAGAAAGCTCTATTTGTGGGAAAAAAAGGATGTCAATTTTGTTTGGGTACAACGTCGCACGACCGCGCAAATGTCAGTTAAAGCGATGCAGTGCCGTATCGCAAAAAAGGGCTTGGTCAGGAAGGGGGTAAATCCTTCCGGGTCTGAAGTGGTTAAAGGAGTGCTCCTAATCTCAGCTTGTTACCTGTATAAAAGACACCTGTCCACAGAAGCAATCAGTCAATCATATTCCAGACTTTCCATCATGGCCAAGACCAAAGAGCTGTCCAAGGATGTCAGGGACAAGATTGTAGACCTACAAAAGGCTGGAATGGGCTACAAGACCATCGCCAAGCAGCTTGGTGAGAGGGTGAAACACAAAATAACTGTCAATCTCCCTCAGTCCGGAGCTCCATGTAAGATCTCACCTCGGGGAGTTTCAATGATCATGAGAAAGGTGAGGAATCAGCCCAGAACTACACGGGAGAATCTTGTCAATGAGCTCAAGGCAGCTGGGACCATAGTCACCAAGAAAACTTGGTCACCAAGAAAAATTGGTAACACACTACGTTGAAGGACTAAAATCCTGCAGCGCCCGCAAGGTCCTCCCTGCTCAAGAAAACACATGTACAGGCCCGTCTGAAGTTTGCTAATGAACATCTGAATGATTCAGAGAAGAACTGGGTGAAAGTGCTGTGGGCAGATGAGACCAAAATCGAGCTCTTTGGCATTAACTTAACTTGCCCTGTTTGGAGGAGGAGGAATGCTGCCTATGACCCCAAAGGGGCAGAAAAACAGGAAGTGATGGCAAATCCCTCCAATGGGTGCGCAAACTGTCATAAAATCCCAACAAGACTTAGGTAGACACAGTTTGTCTGTTATTGATTTTCCAGTTGATCACGGTCCCCAGGCCCCTCCTGCTATTCCAGTTGAGGATTATCTAGCGCCACATTTGAAACACTTAATTTAGTGGGATTTCACATCTACTGCATTGCTAAGTCCTTGTTCTCTAAAAATAGAGATGTGAAGAAAGGGTCTTTATTTTTCATGCATTTTCTATCTTACATATGTATGAACACAATATTATAACGGTTTGCGTTAATAATGTATGGGGTATATATTCCCAGCAGAATGCAAATCTCCTTCAGGGTAAACTACACAGGCAGCACTTTATTAATTGTCAGTGACTCCTCTGTGCAGACAAAGATACGAGATCATCCTGGGAAACCTTTTGTTGCTTCCATAAGGTAACGTATAGGGTAGACGCCAGAATGGCAGACGACCTCTCACGCAATGTCATGTATCATAAATAACTACATACAGTGCTGTGGAAAAGTATCTGCTCCCTTCCTGATTTTTTTTTTTTGCATATTTGTAACACCTAAATTATTCAGATCATCAAACAAATTGTAATATCACACAATGATAATTCAAGTGTGACGGCTTGCTTGCCCCACCCCCCCCCCGCTTGGGTGCTTCCACCAAACAGTGCCTCCTGTTCTCCAAACCCTTCCAGCAGACCGAGAGCTAATACCAGCCCTTTTACCCCTAAGCATCAAACACAGACAAGATGTTGGAATAAGAACCAAAGGAATGATGGTTTATTGAACAGAAATACAGGTTTTTATACAATTCAAAAGTAGGGCAGTCACCAATAAACAAAAAAACCCCCAAAATATTACCCAAAACATCACACAATGGTTAGATAACAAGGTAACATTGACACCAGACTAATCCCATCATGGTGGAACCTCCAAGAGGATTAGCCAACAGACAAAAAGAATAGATGACTCAATTAACTCAATTACCAATGGGAATTCATACCTAGGAGGCACACAATGGGAGAGGTACACTTAACAATAAACACATAAAACCTTAATAAACAGATTATAGCAGGAGACCCCAGCATCAGGTTGTTTTGAGCTGATTATATTAACATCTGCTCTGAGTCAAGGAGGGGTTAAAGCAGTCAATGTTGGTTTGGGCATAGAGGCCCCAAATCTGTATTCGAGTCCTCCAGTTTCCAGAGTCTGTGTGTTTTGGGGAGACATGGACTTGAATCTGAAGTGAAACTATTCCAAAGGTCCCCCAGGCACACACCTCCCAAAGAATAGAGCCCCCTCAAACGCCAGGGCCCATAGTCAGTAGGCAAGAGGCTAGCCTGCGGTCCTCTCCAAAAGCCCCTGTCCTGGTGGGGTCTGTCGCACTGTGTAATTACAGAATGCAGTTTTTAAATGATGATTTCATTTATTAAGAGAAAAAAGCTGCCCAAACCTGCCTGGCCCTATGTGAAAAAGTAATTGCCCCCCTCCCCTTGCTAAATCATGAATGAACTGTGATTTACCGCATTTTTTGGAAAGCTGGGTTAAATTTCACTTGCCACACAGAGGCCTGATTACTGCCAGACCTGCTGAATCAAGAAATCACTTAAATAGAAGCTGTCTGACAAAGTGAAGCACGCTAAAAGATTTCAAAAAGCCACAAATCATTTCTAAAGAAATTCAAGATCAGATGAGAAACAAAGTAATAGACATGTATCAGTCTGGAATGGATTATAAAGCCATTGCTAAGGCTTTGGGACTCCACGGTGAGAGCCATTGTCCACAAATGAAGAAAACTTTAAACAGCGGTGAACCTTTCCAGGAGTGGCCGGCCTACCAAAATGACTCCAAGAGCACAACAACGCCACATCCAGGAGGTCATAAAAGAACCCAGAACAACATCTAAAGAACTGCAAGCCTCACTTGCCTCAGGTAAGATATAAGAAAGAGACTGGTGAAAAATGGCATCCATGGGAGAGTTCCAAGGCCAAAGCCACTGCTGACCAAAAAGAACACAAAGGCTCATCTCACATTTGCCAAAAAACATCTTGATTATCCCCAAGACTTTTGGGCAAATATTTTGTGGACTGATAAGACAAAAGTTGAACTTTTTGAAAGGTGTGCATCCCGTTACATCTGGTGTAAAACTAACACAGCATACCAACAGTCAGACATGGTGGTGGTAGTGTGATGGTCTGGGGCTGTTTTGCATCTTCAGGACCTGGACGACTTACCATAATTGATGGAACCATGAATTCTGCCCTCTACTAGAAAATCCTGAAGGAGAATGTCTGGCCATCAGTTCCTGACCTCAAGCGCACTTGGGTTATTCAGCAGGACAATGATCCGAAACACATTGTCAGGTACTCACCAAGCCCAAGATGCTGAGCGCGGCTCCCCTGCAGCTGAGCGCACTCTACCCCACTGTACCTCTGAAAGTGGTATAGAGGGTATAGGGCACAGAGAGGCACAGGTCACCAGCAGGTAGAAGAGGCTTGCGTGGAGATCTCCTGTAGGACGGATGAACTGTGCAGGGCAGACTTGACACTTAGCTGGGATGGGAAGCCCAGCCGGGGCTCTAACACCTTGGATCCAGAAATAGAGACTGGAGCAGAGACTTGAGGAGGAGGCTGAGGGTCAAACACAGGAGTCAGACAGTAGAGAAGTCCTTTAACCACTTCGCATCCAGGCCATTTCTGACACTTCGCTCCTACATGTCAAAAATCATCATTTCTTTGCTATAAAATTACATAGAAACCCCAAACATTATATATGTTTTTTTAGCAGAGACCCTAGAGAACACAATGGCGGTCATTGCAACTTTTTATCTTGCACGGTATTTGCGCAGCAATTTTTCAAACGCGTTTTTTTTTTAAAAACAACAAAGTTAGCCAAATTTTTTTACATTGTGTGAAAGATGAAGTTACACCGAGTAAATAGATACCTAACATGTCACGCTTGAAAATTGCACACACTTGTGGAATGGCGCCAAACTTTGGTACTTAAAAATCCCCATAGGTGACGCTTTAAAAATTTTTACTGGTTACATGTTTTGAGTTACAGAGGAGGCCTAGGGCCAAAATTATTGCTCTCGCTCTAACGTTCGCGGCGATACCTCACATGTGTGGTTTGAACACCGTTTTCATATGTGGGCGGGACTTACGTATGCGTTCGCTTCTGCGTGCGAGCTCACGGGGACATTATTGTTAATTTTACTTAAAAAAATTTATTTTGACACTTTTAAAAAATTTTTTTTTTTTTGGATCACTTTTATTCCTATTACAAGGAATGTAAACATCCCTTGTAATAGGAATATGACATGACAGGTCCTCTTTACAGTGAGATATGGGGTCAATAAGACCCCACATCTCACCTCTAGGCTGGGAAGCCTAAAATAAAAAAAAAACAAAAACGATCACCGCTTCCCAGCCGAAGCGGCGCCGTTTTTTTGAATGCAGAGGCCGGGCGTGAGGTCATAACATCGCGCCCGGCCTCCGAACGATCATAGAGACTCCGGCAACCATCTGGTCCGCTGGAAATCTCTATGGTGAACATCCGGCGCCGGCGGATCCGCTATCCGACTCACCGATCGCTGAGGTGAGTCGGTAGAAGCACCGGAGGGCGGCGGGAGGGGGGGGGCGTCCCTTCTCGCCGCCCGTAAGAACGATCAAGTGGCGGAACAGCCGCTATGATTGTTCTTATGGTGTACGGAATCGCCAGCTGAAAATGCCGGTATCTGAATGATGTCTGTAGCCTCAGGCATCATTCAGATATAACCCCCGAAAGTCGAGGCCGTCATATGACGGCCTCCGAAAGTCAAGCAAGCCGGGGTCATACACAGAAACCAGGCAGTAGAGAAGTCCTTTAAAGTAAGCTGGGGTCAAAGTACTGGAGAAGATCAGAGGAGGTCAGGCAAACACAGGTAAACAGAACTTGGAACAGGAACACTGGAAGCTGAAAGACAAACCAGCAATTAAACAAGTGGCTGAACTGCCTTTTATAGGCCAGCCAGGGGGATCTCACGTTGTGCGCGCAATGGCGCGCACGCACCCGTGCAGACACTCTGTCTCGTGCACCCGTATGCGCCAGAGCACTACTCTGCCGCGCAAGCACATTGGAAAGTACCAATACTGGCAAGTCTGGCTTCTGCCATTTCTCTGACACACACCAGCAACTCGACCTCTGAATGGTTAAAAAAACGAAATTAAGGTTTTGGAGTGGCCTAGTCAAATTCTACTGAGATGCTGTGGCAATCAATGACCAAAAACAAGGTGTTCATGCTGGAAAGCCCTCCAATGTGGCTAAATTAAAACAATTCTGCAAAGAAGAGTGGGCCAAAATTCCTCCACAGCGAAGTAAAAGACTCATTGCCAGTTATCGCGAATGCTTGATTGCAGTTGTTGTCGCCAAGAGTGGCACAACCAGTTATTAGGTTTAGGGGGCAATTAATTTTTCACATAGGGCCAGGCAGGTTTGGACAGTTTTTTTCCCTTAATAAATGAAATCCTCATTTAACCGCTTGCCAACCGGCTCACGCAGATATACGTCGACGGAAGGGCACATACAGGCATATTAACATACCTGTACGTTGCCCTTTAAGACGCAGCTTGTGGGCGCGCGCGCCCGCCACGGGCTCCATGAGTGTGATCGCGGGTCCGGCAGACTCGATGTCCGTGGGGATACCCGCGATTGTCTCACGGAGAGGAAGAACGGGATAATGCTGATGTAAACAAGCATTTCCCCGTTCTGCCTAGTGACACTGACACTGATCACCGCTCCCTGTAATCAGGAGCGGTGATCAGTGTTGTGTCACACGTAGCCCCTCCCCCCCACAGTTAGAGCACATCCCTAGGACACACTTAACCCCTACAGCGCCCCCTCCTGGTTAACCCCTTCACTGCCAGTCACATTTACACAGTAATCAATGCATTTTAAATCGCACTGATCGCTGTATAAATGTGAACGGTCCCAAAAAAGCGCCAAAAGTGTCCGATCTGTCCGCCATAATGTCGCAACCATGATAGAAATCGCTGATCGCCGCCATTACTAGTAAAAAAAAAAATTATTATAAAAGTGCCATAAAACTATCCCCTATTTTGTATACGCTATAACTTTTGCGCAAACCAATCAATGCAAGTTTTTTACCAAAAATATGTAGAAGAATACGTATCGGCCTAATCTGAGGAAAAAAAACATTTTTTTATATATTTTTTGGGGATATTTATTATAGCAAAAAGTAAAAAATAATGCGTTATTTTTCAAAATTGTCACTCTTTTTTTGTTTATAGTGCAAAAAATAAAAAACGCAGAGGTGATCAAATACCACCAAAAAAAAGCTCTATTTGTGGAGGAAAAAAGGACGTCAATTTTGCTTGGGAGCCACGTCGCACGACCGCGCAATTGTCTGTTAAAGCGACGCAGTGCCGTATTGTAAAAAGTGCTCTGGTCTTTTGCCAGCCAAATGGTCCGGGGCTGAAGTGGTTAAAAACTGCATATTGTATTTACTCGGGTTATCTTTGTATAATATTACAATTTGTTTGATGATCTGAGTCATTTAAAGTGGTTGTAAAGTACTGACCACGCTTATCATGAAAGACACATAGCGGAGGAGAGCAAAAAAAATCCCAAGAAATTCTTTAAGTATGTAAACAGTAAAAAAGGGAGGACAGACCATATTGGCCCCATAAAGAATGAGGAAGGACATCTGGTTACAAAGGATGGGGAGATGGCAAAGGTATTGAATTTATTCTTCTCCTCAGTCTTCACGAGTGAATCGGGGGGCTTCAGTAACCAAAACTGCAGTGTTTATCCTCATGACACATCACAGGAAGCACCTCCATGGTTAACAGAGGACGGAATTAAAATTAGACTTGAGAAACTTAACATTAATAAATCACCGGGACCAGATGGCTTGCATCCGAGGGTACTTAGGGAACTCAGTCAGGTGATTGCCAGACCGTTGTTCCTAATTTTTACAGACAGTCTATTGACTGGAATGGTACAAGCTGATTGGAGAAAAGCCAATGTAGCACCAATATTTAAAAAGGGCCCAAAAAACATCCCTGGGAATTACAGACCAGTTAGCCTAACATCAATGTAAACTCTTGGAGGGGATGATAAGGGACTATATACAAGATTTTAGTAATAAGAATGATATAATTAGCAGTAATCAGCATGGATTCATGAAGAATCGTTCTTGCCAAACCAATCTATTAACCTTCTATGAGGAGGTGAGTTGCCATCTAGATAAAGGAAGGCCTGTAGACGTGGTGTATCTGGATTTTGCAAAAGCATTTGACACAGTTCCCCATAAACGTTTACTGTACAAAATAAGGTGCGTTGGCATGGACCATAGGGTGAGTACATGGATTGAAAACTGGCTACAAGGGCGTGTTCAGAGGGTGGTGATAAATGGGGAGTACTCGGAATGGTCAGGGGTGGGTAATGGGGTTCCCCAGGGTTCTGTGCTGGGACCAATCCTATTTAATTTGTTCATAAACGACCTGGAGGATGGGATAAACAGTTCAATCTCTGTATTTGCAGACGATACTAAGCTAAGCAGGGCAATAACTTCTCTGCAGGATGTGGAAATCTTGCAAAAAGACCTGAACAAATTAATGGGGTGGGCGACTACATGGCAAATGAGGTTCAATGTAGAAAAATGCAAAATACTGCATTTGGGTGGCAAAAATATGAATGCAATCTATACACTGGGGGGAGAACCTCTGGGGGAATCTAGGATGGAAAAGGACCTGGGGGTCCTAGTAGACGATAGGCTCAGCAATGGCATGCAATGCCAAGCTGCTGCTAACAAAGCAAACAGAATATTGGCATGCATTAAAAGGGGGATCGACACCAGAGATAAAACGATAATTCTCCCGCTCTACAAGACTCTGGTCCGGCCGCACCTGGAGTATGCTGTGCAGTTCTGGGCACCAGTCCTCAAGAGGGATGTACTGGAAATGGAGCGAGTACAAAGAAGGGCAACAAAGCTAATAAAGGGTCTGGAGGATCTTAGTTATGAGGAAAGGTTGCGAGCACTGAACTTATTCTCTCTGGAGAAGAGACGCTTGAGAGGGGATATGATTTCAATGTACAAATACTGTACTGGTGACCCCACAATAGGGATAAAACTTTTTCGCAGAAGAGAGTTTAATAAGACTCGTGGCCACTCATTACAATTAGAAGAAAAGAGGTTTAACCTTAAACTACGTAGAGGGTTCTTTACTGTAAGAGCGGCAAGGACGTGGAATTCCCTTCCACAGGCGGTGGTCTCAGCGGGGAGCATTGATAGCTTCAAGAAACTATTAGATAATCACCTGAATGACCGCAACATACAGGGATATACAATGTAATACTGACACATAATCACACACATAGGTTGGACTTGATGGACTTGCGTCTTTTTTCAACCTCACCTACTATGGCTGCTGATCCCTGATAACGTGGTCATTTTACATGCCTCCATCATCCTGCTGTGTATTCAGTGTCTCTGTCCGTCCCTCTCTCCCTGTCATTTCTGTAATCTGTGTGTGAGAGCCGATCTTCTCCCCTTGATTGATTATTCTGCTGCAGCTGCTCCTCCTCTTTGGTGAAGTGGTTGTAAAGTCACATCTATTATATTCTTTTATCCTCTTTGTTTTAGGAACACATTAAATACAGTGTGTGTGTTTTTTTTAAATTATAAAGTTAAATACCTTTTTTGGGCAGCTCTGCTGTGTGGTCACATGTCCTCTCACTCCTCTCCTTCTCGATCTAAGGAGTGCAGTGGGAGGTGCTAAGATTCCCCTCTGACGTGTGCAAGCTAGCAGAGGGAGGACAACACAGTATATCACAAAAGTGAGTACACCCCTCACATTTTTGTAAGATTTTTATTATATCTGTCAGGGGCCTTACCTCGGCAGGCGGGGCGCCCGCGGTGGTGTGCGTCAGGGTGCGTCGGCGCGCGTTGGCGCGCGCGTTCCTGCGGACCTCGCCGTGCGTGGTCCTCGCGGCGCCGGCGCGTGTGTCCAGGATCGTTCCACTGTGCACGCCGGTGTGCGGGGGCGCGCGCGCGGGCGTTGGCGGGCGCGCGTGCCTGTGTGTGCCGGGGCGCGCGCGTGCACATCGTTTGGCGCCAAAAGCCCCATTTAAGCCAGTGAGTTCTTGTGACCAGTGCTGCCTAATCAACAGCTAGTCGTTCCTGAGCCTGACCGTGTACCTTGTCTGTTCCTGCTATACCTGTTGACCCGGCCTTGTCCCCCGACCTCTCTCTGAACTCTGCCTGCACCGACCTCTGCTTGTCTGACCATCCGCTTGCCTGTTCCACTGTACCTCTGCCGACTGCCTATTGCCAAACCCGGCCTGCCTCCTGACCATCCATCTGCCTGCTCCCTAGGATCCTATCTGCCTGTCTGCAGACTTCCTGCCTGTTGTCCACACTAGCCTGCTCAGCTCAGTGACGGTGCTCCAGCCTACTCCAGTCTTTCCAGCTATTAACCCTGCAACATCCGGACTGCAATACCTGGACAGCAACACAGGCCTTCATACCACTCTGTACTTTCGCGCCCTCTGTTTACTCTACCAGGGGGGCGATAGTCGGAGGGTAAGGGAGCCTACCCTCTGCCCGACAGGACTCGCCGGTCTGGTAAGTAGAAGCCTGATAGTATTAGGCAGCCATGACCGAGTCCGGGCAGGGGGCCTCCCCCATGGACGAACTTTGCCGACATCTGGCGGGTTTAACCCAGGCTGTGAAGAGCCTACAAGAGGGATACTCCAGCTTGGAAGAGCGTGTACAGGCTTTGTCCGCACCTTCCGGTCCACCAGGGTCCGCAGCAGCCACCTCAGCACCCTCTGTGGTCATGTTACCTCCTGAGCCAAAAGTACCAGTACCTGAAAGATTTCTCGGAGACCGAAGTAGGTATCGTGCCTTCCGGAATGCCTGCAACCTTTACTTCGCCCTACAGCCACGCACGTTCTCCCTTGAAGCCACTAAGGTGGGCTTTGTTATTTCCTTACTTTCTGGTGAACCACAAACATGGGCCCACCGACTTTTGGAGCAAAAATCAGTCGTCTTGGATAGTCTGGAGGCCTTCTTTGGTGCCATGTCCCAACTATACGAAGACCCCCAGCTCACTGCCACCGCGGAAGCCACCTTACAGGCCCTTCGTCAAGGCCGTCGAGCAGCAGAAGACTATGCCGTCGAGTTCAGACGCTGGAGTTCTGACACGGCATGGAATGACGCCGCGTTGCGCCATCAGTTCAGGATGGGGTTGTCAGAACCCCTCAAAGATGAGTTGGCACGAGTAGGGGTACCACAGACCCTGGAAGAGCTTATCAATCTGTCCATCCAAATAGACCATAGACTGCGAGAGCGACGTACTGAAAGAACCACCAGTACCTTTCGTCCCACCTGGATGATTCCACAAGTACCCTGTCCTCCCAGCAGATCTCCCGCTCCTCCACCTGCCTCGACCTATGATGCACCTGAACCAATGCAGCTCGGTCTGTTCCGCCCTTCTTTGACCCCAGAGGAAAAGACACGTAGACGGGCACACAACCTCTGCCTCTACTGTGGGGAATCGGCACTACGCCAGCGGTTGCCCCAACAAGATGCGTAAGTGTCGCTCTGATGTTCGTACCTGTGCTGCTATTGTACCCACTATTGGCACGCACCTAACCATTTCTGTCACTTTACAGCTTCCCGGAAAGGCCATCCAAGTCCCAGCTATCATTGATTCTGGAGCCTGCAGCTGTTTTATCGACCGGACCTTTGCCTCCCAACATGCCATTCCTCTCCAAACCAAAACTCAAAGCCTTGCTGTTCATCTTGCTGACGGTTCTGCTCTCCGCTCCGGCCCGGTCACTCAGGAGACCGTCCCCTTAGAAGCCATCATGGGCCAGCGACACCGTGAATATCTCTGTCTGGACGCCATCTCGTCCCCCCTCTTTCCAGTCATTCTTGGAATACCTTGGCCACAGGTGCACAACCCCCAAATCAACTGGGCTTCTGGTAATGTCGAGTTCCTCTCTGGATATTGTCTTCAACACTGTATGCAAGGGACAGGCCGTGAGGTTACCCAACTCCTCTGTCTACATCCAGATGTTGATCTGCTCCAAGCTATCCCTGAGCCTTACCGAGACTTTGCGGATGTGTTTAGCAAAAAGGGGGCAGAATTGCTACCTCCACACAGGCCCTACGACTGCCCAATTGAATTGCTTCCTGGAACCGAGGTACCTTTTGGCCGGATCTTCCCCCTGACTGAGCAGGAGCTGGACACCCTGAAGCAGTATTTAGATGAAAATCTAAAAAAGAAATTTATCCGCCCGTCCACCTCCCCGGCCGGTGCGGGCTTATTCTTTGTGGAAAAGAAAGACCATTCTCTGCGGCCATGTATCGATTACCGCGAATTGAATAAGATTACGATTAAAAATCGCTACCCGCTCCCTCTGGTACCTGAGTTATTCCAAAGGCTGGGCACTGCCAGAATCTTTACTAAATTGGATCTCCGGGGTGCTTACAACTTAATCCGCATCCGAGAGGGTGACGAGTGGAAGACTGCGTTTCGCACTCGTTTCGGGCATTTCGAGTACCAGGTCATGCCCTTCGGTCTTTGTAATGCCCCAGCTACGTTCCAGCACTTTGTGAACGACATCTTTAGAGAAATCCTGGACCTCTACGTCATCGTTTATCTGGACGACATACTCATCTTCTCCTCTTCTTTGGCTGATCATCGCAGGCACGTCAGGAATGTTCTCGTCCGGCTCAGGCAACATGGCTTATACGCTAAACTGGACAAGTGTGAGTTCGAACGTCAGAGTATCCAGTTCTTGGGACTCATTATTTCTGTTGAAGGAATCAAAATGGATCCACAAAAAGTATCGGCCATCCTGGACTGGCCTGCTCCTACAGACAAGAAAGGGGTCCAACGTTTCGTAGGATTTTCCAACTTCTACAGGAAATTTATTAAAGACTTCTCTAAGATCATTTCACCAATAACGGAACTTACTAGACAGGGGGCACGATTCTGTTGGTCGTCCCGAGCACAGGCAGCGTTCGAGAAATTAAAGGGACTGTTTACTTCTGCTTCTATCCTCAAGCACCCGGACCCTGCGTTACCGTTTGTGCTGGAAGTGGATGCTTCAGAGATCGCAGTGGGGGCAGTACTTTATCAACGCCAGGGCCCCAAAGCCCTCTTGTTTCCTGTAGCATTCTTCTCCCGTAAACTCTCGTCATCTGAGAAAAATTATGATGTGGGAGACCGGGAACTGTTGACCATCAAAGCGGCTCTGGAAGAATGGCGCTATCTACTGGAGGGTGCTGTACATCCGGTTCTCATTTTTACCGATCACAAGAACTTGGAATACCTAAGAGCAGCCAAGCGACTCAGACCACGACAGGCTAGATGGGCACTTTTTTTTTCCCGCTTCTCCTTTCATATCACGTACAGACCCGGATCCAAGAATGGAAAACCTGATGCCTTATCACGAATGTTTCACGATTCCAAGGAAAGTACTCCTCCTGATACTATTTTGCCAGCAGGAAATTTCTTACTTCTCCAGGGAGATTTAATTTCCAGGATTAAACAGGCCTCCTCTGAAATTCCTCTATTTTTGTACCTGAAAGATTTAGGGTGCTGGTACTGGAACTATGTCATGACCACAAGCTGGCGGGTCACTTCGGAGCCCGGAAAACCTCGGAATTGGTGCTACGCACCTTTTGGTGGCCATGTCTCCTGGAGGACTGTAAGAGGTATGTGGGTTCTTGCCACACTTGTGCCCGGAATAAATGCAACCGCTCAAAGGCCTGGGGTTTATTGAGACCCTTACCGATTCCTGACAGACCTTGGAGAATGTTATCAATGGACTTCATTGTGGAGCTACCCCCCTCTGAAGGTTTCTCAACCATCTTTGTGGTGATCGATAGGCTATCCAAGATGGCACACTTCATCCCTATGAAGGGTACTCCCACAGCCGTAGAAACGGCGAAGATATTCGTCAAGGAAGTAGTAAGGTTACATGGGGTACCCGCGAATATTGTATCCGATCGGGGTGTCCAATTTACCTCCCGGTTTTGGAGAGCACTGTGTGCCGCCCTGGAAATTGAATTGGCGTTCTCCTCGGCCTACCACCCTCAGACGAACGGCCAGACAGAAAGAACTAACCAGACGCTGGAGCAATACCTCCGTTGTTTTTCTGTATTTACGCAAGATGACTGGGTGTCCTTGTTACCAGTCGCTGAATTCTCGTATAATAACTCCCTACACTCTGCCATCAACCAGACTCCTTTCTTTGCGAATTATGGATTCAACCCTTCTTTCCTTCCCAGTTCTATCCCGGAATGTACTCTACCCGCAGTAACGAAAACAATGGAGTTCTTCTCTAGTAACTGTAAAATCTTGCAGGAAACCATGGCCCAATCCCAGGCCTCCTTCAAGAGGATGTTCGACAAAAAAAGGCGAGGAGAACTCGTCCTTGAGCCTGGCAACCAAGTGTGGCTCTCTACAACTAACCTAAAGTTGGCTTGTCCCTCCAGGAAGTTAGGACCTAAGTTCCTGAGCCCGTTTCGGGTAAAAGGAAGGTGAATGATGTTGCCTTTGAACTTAGTCTGCCAGAGTCCCTTAGAATCCACCCGGTCTTTCACGTTTCGTTACTGAAACCAGTTATCCACGATCCCTTTCCTGACCGTAAGGCCAAGCCACCGGAGGCTGTTTTGGTCAACAATGAGGAGGAGTTCAAAGTCGAGGCAATCCTGGATTGTAGGAAGAGGCAGAATCAGCTCCAGTACCTCATTAAGTGGAAGGGGTATGGACCCGAGGATAATTCTTGGGAACCCGAAGGTAACCTCCATGCCAACGAATTGCTACGAGCCTTCAAGAACTCCCATGCACCCAGGTTGGCCCAGATGGGCATCCGGAGGCTGCCCTTGAGGGGGGGGCACTGTCAGGGGCCTTACCTCGGCAGGCGGGGCACCTGCGGTGGTGTGCGTCAGGGTGCGTCGGCGCGCGTTGGCGCGCGCGTTCCTGCGGACCTCGCCATGCGTGCTCCTCGCGGTGCCGGCGCGTGTGTCCAGGATCGTTCCACTGTGCACGCCGGTGTGCGGGGCGCGCGCGCGGGCGTTGGCGGGCGTGCGTGCCTGTGTGTGCCGGGGCGCGCGCGTGCACGTCGTTTGGCGCCAAAAGCCCCATTTAAGCCAGTGAGTTCTTGTGACCAGTGCTGCCTAATCAACAGCTAGTCGTTCCTGAGCCTGACCGTGTACCTTGTCTGTTCCTGCTATACCTGTTGACCCGGCCTTGTCCCCCGACCTCTCTCTGAACTCTGCCTGCACCGACCTCTGCTTGTCTGACCATCCGCTTGCCTGTTCCACTGTACCTCTGCCGACTGCCTATTGCCAAACCCGGCCTGCCTCCTGACCATCCATCTGCCTGCTCCCTAGGATCCTATCTGCCTGTCTGCAGACTTCCTGCCTGTTGTCCACACTAGCCTGCTCAGCTCAGTGACGGTGCTCCAGCCTACTCCAGTCTTTCCAGCTATTAACCCTGCAACATCCGGACTGCAATACCTGGACAGCAACACAGGCCTTCATACCACTCCGTACTTTCGCGCCCTCTGTTTACTCTACCAGGGGGCCGATAGTCGGAGGGTAAGGGAGCCTACCCTCTGCCCGACAGGACTCGCCGGTCTGGTAAGTAGAAGCCTGATAATATCTCAGGATATTATATTTTCATGTGGCAACACTGAAGAAATTACACTTTGCTACAATGTAAAGTAGTGAGTGTACAGCTTGTATAACAGTGTAAATTTGCTGTCCCCTCAAAATAACTCAACACACAGCCATTAATGTCTAAACCGCTGGCAACAAAAGTGAGTACACCCCTAAGTGAAAATGTCTAAATTGGGCCCAAGGTGTCAATATTTTGTGTGGCCACCATTATTTTCCAGCACTGCCTTAACCCCATTGGGCATGGCGTTTACCAGAGCTTCACAGGTTGCCCCTGGAGTCCAAATTTACTTAGGACGGCCCAGAGGTAGCGCCACTCCACTGAATCAAATGCCTTTTCAGCATCTAGAGAGGCCACTACCCCCGAACCGTCCCCATCCGCCCTAGACAGATGCGTAAGCAGCCGTCACATGTTAATGTTGGTTCCCCTACCTGGCATAAACCCGGATTGGTCCGCATGCACCAGGGCGTTGATCACAGTGTTCAATCGACTGGCCAAAACCTTAGCTAAAATTTTTGCATCCACATTAAGGAGGGATATAGGCCGGTATGAGGAACACTGGTCCGGTGCCTTACCAGGTTTGAGAAGGATCACCACCACTGCCTCTGACATGGAGAGAGGGAGAGAATCCTCCTGCAATGCCTTTTGAAGCAGACCTCTAAATGTAGGGAACAACTCCTCTGCATACGCTTTGAAAAACTCAGCAGGGAGACCATCAGGGCCAAGGGTTTTACCCGTTTGCAGAGAGGCCACAACCCGCTGAATCTCCTCCATGGTAATGGGGCTATCCAACGCATCCCAGAAAGTGGACGTTAAACATGGTAATTCAATCTCCTCTAGGTAGTTATGTAGTTCCACATCTGTGCCCACCATCTGTGAGCTACGCTATAAAGCTCTTGGTAGAATGATGCAAAACGTGCGTTAATAGAGGTGGGGTCAGTCAACAGTGCCTTACTAGGGTCTCGTATGCCGGAGATGGACACAGGTGTGGAACTTTCTTTAGCCAGCAAGGCCAACATACCGCCAGTTTTCTCCCCTTGTTCAAAAATACTTTGGGATTGGTGTAAGAGCTGGGTCTTAGTAGCAGAAGTACGGAGCAGTAGAACATCCTGCATCCTGGAGGTCAGAGGAAACTCGGGAGTCTCCCGACTGGTAGTTTTCCAACTCAAGGGCCGCAACCCTCCTCTCTGCCCTCTGCAAATCCTCCCTCAAACCCCTACAAACCTGACAAATGTGTGACTGGAGACTTCCTCTTGTGAAGGCCTTGAAGGCATCCCAAGAGGTAAGGAGAGATAGAGAGTGGTCTAGGCTATTCCAATAGTGGATCATATCAGATCGGTATCAGATCGGTATGGCTCAGAAACCCTTGAATCAGACAACCAGAACCTGGATACATGCCACAAACTATTTGCCTGAGCGGAAGACCCATTCAGTTGTAGGGCAAGAGGTGCATGGTCCGAAACACCACGAGGCATGATGGATATGTCCCGAACTCTGGAAAGCACAGACCCCCCAGCATAGACTCGGTCTATGCGGGAGAAGGTTTTATACGGGGCAGAATGACGGGTCCCCCTAGTTGAGGGTATACAGTGAGCCCTCTCCACAGTATAAAATGGAGAGAAACGTGCTGAGGGAAGTAATTGTTGCAGAAGATGCTCAGCAAAGGCAATAGCATTAGTCCCCCAAGCCCCCTCAGGAAGACCCAGGATGCGCACATTATTCCGCCTGTTTAGATTTTCGGCATCCTCAGCCCGAGCCTCCAGCGCCTTAACCCTGATCATTAAAGTATGCAAATCAGCATCATGGTCACGTACCGTGTCTTCGGTCTGTGAGACCCTATGTTCCACCTCAGTCACCCTTGCATGGAAGGAATCAAGATCCTTTCTGATAAATTCCACATTGGTCTGGATGTAGTCGACCTTGTCAGCCAGGGTAGTGATTGCCTGCATGACTGCTTTGAAATCTGCCTCTGCGGCGGGGAACCCGGTCCGGCTCCTCAGTCTGGGTCGCCATGTGGGCAGGAGTTTCAGGCAAGCCCGCACCTCCGACCTTGCCCACAGTATGAGTTGCTGGGGCCATGCGACGGGTGGTGGGCTGCTTTCACAGCCTAGTCATAACCCAGAGGTGACACTGAGGCAGGGAGGACACAGGCAGAGGATTATAGGAGGCTCTGCACCTGGTAATAACAGGAGAAACGGCTGGTCTCCGGAAGCTCAGACACTACATGTCTGCTCCCAGCGCCATCTTGGACACGCCCCCCGTACACTCACTACTTTACATTGTAGCAAAGTGTCATTTCTTCAGTGTTGTCACATGAAAAGATATAATAGAATATTTATAAAAATGTGAGGGGTGTACTCACTTTTGTGAGATACTGTAAATATATATATATATATATATATATATATATATATATATATATATTATAAAGTAGATTGCATATTTTAGAAATATTTGTGTGACAAAAACAATCAGTTTTATAAATGAACCAATACAATTTAAATGAATGAATAAACATGCTCCAAGAAATAACTTGGAGAAAGTTATAAGAAAAAAGTTGTAGTGGCAGAAGGTTCTTTGTCTTAATGCATTCTATGCATTAAAATGAAAAGCCTTCTGTGTACAGCAGCCCCCCTCAACCCCCCTAACACTTACCTGAAGTCCCTCTCTGTCCAACGATGTCCATGAGTATTTCAACCGTCTGAGATTCTCCCTCCTGATTGGCTGAGACACAGCAGCCGCGCCATTAGCTTCTGCTGCTGTATATCAAAGTCATCTAGCCAATCAGGGGAGGGGGGGGTGGGTCAGGGCTCCATGTCTGAATGGACACAGGGAGCTGTGACTCGGCTCGGCTGCCCCCATAGCAAGCTGCTTGCTATGGGGGCACTGAACAGGAGGGAGGGGCCAGGATCACAGAAGAGGGACCCGAGAAGAGGAGGATCAGGGCTGCTCTGTGCAAATCCACTGCAACAGAGCAGGTAAGTATAACATGTTTGTTATGTTTATAGGAAAAAGAAAATGTTTTTAAGGGAAAAAAAAAATAAAATAAAAAAATTAAAGGAATTCCTTGGGGACCCCCAGGTCACCAGAACTAGTGTCCCCATTGGAAGATTTCCCCTCTATTACTTTCCAACAAAACTTGAGATTTTCTTGTACTTTCACTTTCAACGATAATGGTATAGGACAAATAGAGAGGGTGGATCTTCTTAATGGGAGCACAGACAGGAAGAGGATGTGGTGAATCTGGATTTTGCAAAAGCAATTGATACAGTCCCCCAGAAACGCTTAATCTACAAACTGCGGTCTGTAGGCATGGACCATAGGGGTTTGCTCTTGGATAGAAAACTGGTTACAGGGGCGTGTCCAAAGGGTGGTGATAAATAACGTGTGCTCAGACTGGTCTTGAGTGATAAGTGGGGTACCCCAAGGCTCTGTCTTGGGAACAATTCTGTTGAATTTATTTATAAATGATATGGAGGGTGTGATAAATAGCTAAATCTCATTGTTTGCTGACGACGCAAAAATAAGTAGGGCAATAACATCACAGAAGGATATAGAAGAAAGTGGGGCACTACAGTAGATGGCAAATGAGGTTTAACAGTGAAAAATATAAAGCAATGCACTTGGGGGTTAAAAATATAAATGCAGGTTACTTACTAGGGAGAGAAGCTCTGGGGGATTCTAGGATGGAGAAGGATCTGGGGGTCCTAGAAGATGACAGAGTTAGCAATAGCATGCATTGTCAAGCTGCAGTAAGCAAACCAGCAGAATATTAGCATGCATTAAGGGATTTACTCCAGAGATAAAACTCTGGCCAGGCCACATCTGGAGTAGTCTGTCCAGTTCTGCTCACCAATCCTCAGAAAGGAAGTGCAGAGAGGGGCAACAAAATGAATAAGGGGGCTGGAGGACCTCAAATATGAGGAATGACTACAACCGCTAAATTTATTCTCCCTGGAGACAGTGGAGGCTGGTGCTCAATTTTTTTAGGGGGCGGCAAACAAACCACTTGACATCCCCCCCCCCGTTTGGTTGATCGATCAAACTGCACTCCCCTGCCACCCCCTGGCACTCGGTAGATTGGCGAACAAACAACCCCCCCCCCCCGTCGCTCGCCCATCTGCCCACCAGCCCTTCACTTACCCCAGCCCCAGGCTCTAATCATGTGCTTAAAAAAACCCCCAAAAAACATTGAAATCCATGCGTCTGGCGCCCTGCATGTAGATTAGGGGTTGGGCACATGGATTAGGGGGACAGCGCCCCTAATTGAGCGTCTGTAACTGCCTGGAGAAGAGACGCTTGAGAGGAGATATGATAGCGATACAAATATCTCAGTGCTAATCCCTGTGTAGGTAGGAAACTATTCAGTCTCAGGGAGTGTAAGAAGACACGACGGGGCCACCCAATGAGATTGGAAGAGAAGCGGTTTAAACACTGTCAGGACGGTAAGGATGTGGAACTCTCTTCCACAATCGGTGGTGTCAACAGGAAGTATGGATAGTTTCAAAAGACTCTTGGATGTGCACCCTATCGAGCACAATATACTGGGATATGGGAAATAATTATCTACACGAACACACACACAGCAACATAGGTTGAACTGGATGAACTATTGTCTTTATTCAACCTTTCCAACTATGACAGGAGTAAAAACCTGACAGAGGTTCTAATCCCTCTCCACTCTATCCTAAACTAAAAAAATAACTTTTGCCTTTAGTTATACTTTAATATCACAAGCTCCCATAGAAATTAGAACTTTGAAACCCACAAGTCACAGTACTCCCTATTATCCTGCCACTCTTCTTTTACTGAAAAAAAATGTCTGTCCCTGCATAACTACAAGTCCCAGCATTTGCCACCAGTGTCCCCACCACTGCGTCTGTTGAATTGGAATATCAGCATCACTGATGTCTTCAATTCTTCAAAATCTTCTGCCCCGCCTGTTCTGGCTGCAGTGCCCCTCGGGTCCCGTTGCCACCCCTCTCATTAATGTCATTTTACCTGCTTTGTAATCAATGCAGGACCAGAACCCACATCGTCAGGAAGGGGTGTGGCCATTGCTTGAGTCCATCCCTCCCAACCATCCCGGATTCTTTGGGACCATGCCAGGATTTAAAAAAAAAAAAATCCCAGCTTCCCGCGGATCCGGGTTAGAGTCCCGGAGCGTAGTACCAGAAAAAGGTCCAGCACTTGGCTTCAGGTGCCCTGGGATGCCCTGGTTCCCCCAGTGCCACAATTGCCCCCCCCCCCCCTCGGCACCTGCTGACATCTCTTGCTGCCGGCTGTCTGTCACAAAAATATAGGTCAGAGCCAGTAGAAGCTTCCCTTATGCCGCGTACACACGAGCGGACTTTGCGGCAGACTTTGTCCGGCGGACTTTTCGACGGACTTTAGGACGGACTTTCCGAATGAACGGACTTGCCTACACACAATCAACCAAAGTCAGACGGATTAGTACCTGATGACGTACGACCAGACTAAAACAAGGAAGTTCATAGCCAGTAGCCAATAGCTGCCCTAGCGTCGGTTTTTGTCCGTCGGACTAGCATACAGACGAGCGGACTTTTAGACCGGACTCCAGTCCGTCGGAAAGATTTGAAACATGTTTCATTTCTAGGTCCGTCAAACTTTTGGGGAAAAAAAGTCCGCTGGAGCCCACAAAAGATCGAATTGTCCGACGGACTCCGGTCCGCCGGAACAAGTATGCCGTAAAGTCCGGTCGTGTGTACGCGGCATTAGGCTCTTCCTTGGCTCTAACCAGGGCTTTTTTTTCAGCAGGAACTTGGGGGAACTCAGTTCCACCACCTCTGGCTCAGGTCTTCTGCTCACTGCTCACCACTATCACTTGGTAACACTGAAGTCCAGCTTCTATGTTTACAAGTGATAGCTCATCTCCCAGTAGCTCCCACAGGTCACATCTCCTGTGCAGATCCCACTAAGTGGCGGACAGGGACAAGGGAGATACAGAACAGGTGCCCAGGGTTCAGTGCAGTCATGGGCAGGAGAGGGTGCGTGGTAGGCTGCACCCTCTGTGGTCTCCATTTTTTCCCTGGCGACCAGTTGTTGATGCTCCTATTGCATGATCTCCCTTGCAAGTGACTGTAGTATAGTATAGTATGCTGGGAGGTACTACAGCCGGATAGGTTCTTCAGCCTAATATCGCAACAAAGGTAAGATATATGACAGATGGTGGAGCTTTTAAGGAGGGGGGGTGAGGGTAGTGGAGGGAGGGGGTTGTATGCAGAGGGAAGAGCTACTATTCAATGCCATTTGGCAGGTATGTGAGTGTGGCGGGCATGGTTGAGTTCCTGCACCTATTCTCTGAGAAAAAAAGCCCTGGCTCTAACCTACATGATGACACAACAGGAGGTGGAGTCCAGGATGAGGGATGCCCCCCTGAAGTGATCCACACTGATCTGAGATCTGTAAGTTTCAGGGAGAAAGAATTACACTGGGGGGGGAACATATCAAATGGGGGGCGCAGGTAACAAAGGTTTATGCTGGGGGTGGAGGATTCAACCCGGGAGGACTAGTATACAGTAGCGTTGCCCTCTGAATAGTGACCTACGTTTGAATCATTGTTAAGAGGGAATTTGACAGGCAGCGAGGAGGCACTGCATTACCTGCACTGCATCAACTTTCAACTTCTCACTGCCTGTTTTAACTCCTTAAACTAGTGCGCCACAACTGCATGCATTGCACACAGTTGCAGGGCACCACCTTTCAATTGAAAGGTTCAAGTTTAGGTAGGGAGCAAAGCATCACGGCCATGGCATATTTACTCCCCCCTCCTCTGCCTTTGCAGCATAAGAGGAAGTGGTTGGAGGGGTGTGGGGGGGGGGGGGGCTAAAAACGTGGCTCAGCCACATGTTTTTACTGCCCTCCAAACACAAGTGTAAACGAGGCCTAAGAGATTTTGTGCTTGGGGGGGGGGGGGGGGGATTAGCAGGGGGCTTTGTGTTAGAAAGGGGGAGAAGATTTGTGCTGGGAGGAATGATAGGGGGGGGGGTGACACAGAGAGACGATTTGTGGTGTCAGGGGAGGAGGATTTGTGAGAGGAGGGGGGATTGATCCAAAAGGGACAAATTGGGGGGAGGGGGGTTCCCAGAGATTTGTGCTGGAAGGCGAGGCGGGGGGGTTGTAGGAGGGGGATTTGGGGGTGGGGGTAAGACTTGTGCTGGGAGGAGAAGAGGCTTCAAGGGGGGGTTTGTAGGAGGGGGACTTGGGGGTGGGGGTATGATTTGTGCTGAAAGGGGAAGAGGTTTCAAGGCGGGGTTTGTAGGAGGGGGATTTGGGGGGTTGGGGTAAGACTTGTCCTGGGAGGGGAAGAGGTTTCAAGGGGGGGTTTTTAGAAGGAGGATTTCGGGTGTGGGGGTAAGACTTGTGCTGGAAGGTGAAGAGGTTTCGAGGGGGAGGTTTGTAGAAGGGAGATTTGGGGGGTGGGGGTAAGACTTGTGCTGGGAGGGGAAGAGGATTAAGGATCATTGTAGCTTTAATTCCAGAGGGTAAGTATGGCTGCCAGAAAAATAGCGTCTTCAGAAAAGGGGTCGGCAATGGCGGCCTCCGGGTTTCTTTCCGCTGTTTTGGCCTAAAAACCTAAAAAAGAAAATTCCAATAATTATATCCTTCACAATCCTCTGAAGAATGTGCAGAAAATTTACAGGTTGTTACATTTACAGTAACCTGACATTCCAGTCTGTGACATCTTCTGCAGGTTGATGAGCCACAAAGTGTTCGGAATGTTGGAAGGCGGGTGTGTGCGCCGCGCCGTGTGTTTAGTATGACTGCCAACCTTGGCTCCCTCCATTCTGCACCGCTGCAGGTTCTGGAGGTTTAGAAAAAAATGATAAGAACTCATTATATCAACAAACATTACCGTACATCACCGTTCAACGACACCATACATCACCTTACCTCACCATACATTACCGAACAGTGGATCCGGAAAGTATTCACAGCGCTTCACTTTTTCCACATTTTGTTATGCTACAGCCTTATTCCAAAATTCATTATTTTTCTTAAAATTCTACAAACAATACCCCATAGTGACAAGGTGAAAGAAGTGTGTTTGAAATCTTTGCAAATTTATTAAACAATAAAAAAACAAACAAAAATCCCATGTACGTAAGTAGTCACAGCCTTTGCTCAATACTTTGGTGAAGCCCCTTTGGCACCAATTACAGCCTCGAGTCTTTTTGAGTATGATGCTATAAGCTTGGCACACCTATTTTTGGGCAGTTTCTCCCATTCTTCTTTGCAGGACCTCTCAAGCTCCATCAGGTTGGATGGGGAGCGTCGGAGCACAGCCATTTTCAGATCTCTCCAGAGATGTTCAATCGGGTTCAAGTCTGGGCTCTGGCTGGGCCAATCAAGGGACATTCACAGAGTTGTCCCGTAGCCACTCCTTTGTTATCTTGGTTGTGTGCTTAGGGTTGTTGTCCAGTTAGAAGATAACCCTTCACCCCAGTCTGAGGTCGAGAGCGCTCTGGAGGAGGTTTTCATGAAGGATGTCTCTGTATATTGCTGCATTCATCTTTCCCTCGATCCTGACTAGTCTCCCAGTTCCTACCATTGAAAAACATCCCCACAGCATGATGCTGCCACAACCATGCTTCACTGTAGGGAGGGTATTGGCCAGGTGATGAGCGGTGCCTGGTTTCCTCCAGACATGACTCTTGCCATTCAGGCCAGAGAGTTCAATCTTTGTTTCATGAGACCAGAGAATTTTGTTTCTCATGGTCCGAGAGTCCTTCAGGTGCCTTTTGGCAAACTCCAGGCGGGCTGTCATGTGCCTTTTACTGAGGAGTGGCTTCCGTCTGACCACTCTACCATACAGGCCTGATTGGTGGAGTGCTGCAAAGATGGTTGTTCTTCTGGAAGGTTCTCCTCTCTCCACAGAGAAACGCTGGAGCTCCTGGAGTCCTCGTGGTTCCAAACTTCTTCCATTTACAGATTATGGAGGCCACTGTGCTTATTGGGACCTTCAATGCTGCAGAAATGTTTCTGTACCCTTCCCCAGATCTGTGCTTCGATACAATCTTGTCTCGGAGGTCTACAGACAATTCCTTGGACCTCATGGCTTGGTTTGTGCTCTGACATGCACTGGTAACTGCGGGACCTTATATAAACCGGTGTGTGCCTTTCCAAATCATGTCCAATCAACTGAATTTAGCACAGGTGGAATCCAATCAAGTTGTAAAAACATCTCAAGGATGATCAGTGGAGACAGGATGTACCTGAGATCAATTTTGAGTGTCATGGCAAAGGCTGTGAATACTTATGTACATGGGATTTTTATCATTTGTAATAAATTTGCAAAGATTTCAAACAAACGTCTGTCACGTTATCATTATGGGGTATTGTTTGTAGAAGTGGAAAATAATGAATTTAATTCATTTTGGAATAAGGCTGTGAATACTTCCCAGATGCACTGTACAGCACCGTTTAACACCATACATTACCTTATCTCACCATACATTACAGTACATCACCATACATTACAGTACATCACCATACATTACAGTACATCACCATACATTACCTTATCTCACCATACATTACAGTACATCACCATACATTACAGTACATCACCATACATTACCTTATCTCACCATACATTACAGTACATCACCATACATTACCTTATCTCACCATACATCACAGTACATCACCATACATTACAGTACATCATTCCACATCACCATACATCACCGTACTTTACCATACATTACTGTACAACACCATACATTACCATACCTCATCATACATCACTGTACATCACCATACATCACCATACCACACCATAAATCACCGTACCTCACTATACATCACCATACATCACCGTACATGCATCCATTACACCAATGACATTATTCTGTAGAGCTGGGATATCATGAACTGCGTTTAGGGCCTAAAAGGGAAAGTAAGGTAGATGACATTGAATCAGATACATTTCTTGTCCACAATGCACTGCATCCATCAACCCATCACCTTCAGATACCATGGATCTCATCTGTGCTAAAGTACACTTACCTTCCTTCTTTTCCTTCCCTTCCCTATTTTCTTTTCTCCTTCCTCCCTTTCACCCTTCCTCCTTCCATCCTCCTTTCCTTCCTTACTTTCTTCATTATTTATTCTATTCTTTCCTTCCTTCCTCCTATTCTTCCTCCCTCTCTTCCTCCCCCATTCAACCTTTCTCTTTCTTATATCCTCCCTTCTTCCCTTCCTTCCTGCCACCCTTCCACCCCCTTTCCTTTCTTACTTTCTTCATTATTTGCTCTATTCTTTCCTTCCTTCCTTCCTTCCTTCCTTCCTTCCTTCCTTCCTTCCTTCCTTCCTTCCTTCCTTCCGCCTTTCCTTCCTTCCTTCCTTCCTTCCTTCCTTCCTTCCTTCCTTCCTTCCTCTCTCCCATCTCCATTCAACCTTTCTCTTTCTTATATCCTCCCTTATTCCCTTCCTTCCTGCCACCCTTCCACCCCCCTTTCCTTTCTTACTTTCTTCATTATTTGCTCTATTCCTTCCTTCCTTCCTTCCTTCCTTCCTTCCTTCCTTCCTTCCTTCCATCCGCCTTTCCTTCCTTACTCTCTTCATTATTTGCTCTAGTCCTTCCTTCCTTCCTTCCTCTCTCCCTCCCCCCATTCAACCTTTCTCTTTCTTATATCCTCCCTTATTCCCTTCCTTCCTGCCACCCTTCCACCCCCCTTTCCTTTCTTACTTTCTTCATTATTTGCTCTATTCTTTCCTTCCTTCCTTCCTTCCTTCCTTCCTTCCTTCCTTCCTTCCTTCTTTCATTCCTTCCTTCCTTCCTTCCTTCCTCCCTTCCTTCCTTCCTTCCTTCCTTCCTTCCTTCCTTCCTTCCTTCCTCCCTTCCTTCCTTCCTTCCTTCCTTCCTTCCTTCCTTCCTTCCTCTCTCCCCCCATTCAACCTTTCTCTTTCTTATATCCTCCCTTATTTCCTTCCTTCCTTCCTTCCTTCCTTCCTTCCTTCCTTCCTTCCTTCCTTCCTCCCTTCCATCCCCCTTTCCTTCCTTACTTTCTTAATTCCTTCCTTTCTTATTTCCTTCCTTCCTTCCTTCCTTCCTTCCTTCCTTCCTTCCTTCCTTCCTTCCTCCCTTCCATCCGCCTTTCCTTCCTTACTCTCTTCATTATTTGCTCTAGTCCTTCCTTCCTTCCTTCCTTCCTCTCTCCCTCCCCCCATTCAACCTTTCTCTTTCTTATATCCTCCCTTATTCCCTTCCTTCCTGCCACCCTTCCACCCCCCTTTCCTTTCTTACTTTCTTCATTATTTGCTCTATTCTTTCCTTCCTTCCTTCCTTCCTTCCTTCCTTCCTTCCTTCCTTCCTTCCTTCCTTCCTTCCTTCCTTCCTTCCTCCCTTCCTTCCTTCCTTCCTTCCTTCCTTCCTTCCTTCCTTCCTTCCTCTCTCCCCCCATTCAACCTTTCTCTTTCTTATATCCTCCCTTATTTCCTTCCTTCCTTCCTTCCTTCCTTCCTTCCTTCCTTCCTTCCTTCCTTCCTCCCTTCCATCCCCCTTTCCTTCCTTACTTTCTTAATTCCTTCCTTTCTTATTTCCTTCCTTCCTTCCTTCCTTCCTTCCTTCCTTCCTTCCTTCCTTCCTTCCTTCCTTCCTTCCTTCTTTTATTCCTTCCTTCCTTCCTTCCTTCCTTCCTTCCTTCCTTCCTTCCTTCCTTCTTTTATTTATTCCTTCCTTCCTTTCTTCCTTCCTTCCTTCCTTCCTTCCTCCCTTTTATTTTTGTGTTTTTTCTTCTTTTTTTCTCTCCGCTCACAGGGAAGAAAATGAGGGGAAAGCAATTAAAACCCAGCAGAGGTTCTAACTCTTCCACACTCTATACAAAAAAAAAAAAAAAAGTTAGCCTAGCATGAAATTGGTATATCTAAAGCCAAAATTTTTTTTTTCAGCTTTGGAAATAAAGACTGCCCGGCCGCAATCATCCAATCCAATCATCCGCAATCATCCAATGAGCAAATTCATATCACCCAATCACGGAGCTCACACTCCATGACGTATATATTTATTGTGTGTTTTCTGTATATTTTCCTTTTGCCTTTACCCATTCCCATCCCCTTCTCTTTCTCCGTACATTCGGCTGGTAGAGAGAAGTGACGACGATCACATTTCCCAGCTGTCCGCACTCATTGGCGTATTTCTAACACACAGCAGCTTGAACCGGAATTATTTTTTGGCAGAAATTTTTGACTTTTTTTTTCTTTTTGCAAAGTTTTGTATTTTAGGAACATTATTTATTGACCCCCAACAGACCGATATTTCAGTATTTTTTTCTCTGCACTATCACTTTAAGATTCTGTTTTTCTGGTTCTGCAGGGCTGCAGAGATGGCCAATTATTCTTTTTTTCTGCTAGGCATGAGTCACGTTGCTGTTACTTTTAATAGATATGTAATAATCTATTATGATGGAAAACATTGCTCCAGAAATCAGTACAGGCAGTGCGATGACACAGTTGCTGAACTCGAACGCACACTGATAGCAAGCTGTATAAGAGTTTAAATAAATAAGAACTCAGCAGAATGCGAAATACAGTATCTCACAAAAGTGAGTACACCCATCACATTTTTTGTAAATATTTTATTCTATCTTTTCATGTGACAACACTGAAGAAATGACACTTTGCTACAATGTAAAGTAGTGAGTGTACAGCTTGTATAACAGTGTAAATTTGCCGTCCCCTCAAAATAACTCAACACGCAGCCATTAATGTCTAAACCGCTGGCAACAAAAGTCAGTACACCCCTAAGTGAAAATATCCAAATTAGGGACACCAATTAGCCATTTTCCCTTCCCGGTGTCATGTGACTCGTTAGTGTTACAAGGTCTCAGGTGTGAACGGGGAGCAGGTGTGTTAAACTTGGTGTTTTCGCTCTCACTCTCTCATACTGGTCACTGGAAGTTTAACATGGCACCTCATGGCAAATAACTCTCTGAGGATCTGAAAAAATAATTGTTGCTCTACATAAAGATGGCCTAGGCTATAAGAAGATTGCCAAGACCCTGAAACTGAGCTGCAGCACGGTGGCCAAGACCATACAGCGGTTTTACAGGACGGGTTCCACTCAGAACAGGCCTCGCCATGGTCAACCAAAGAAGTTGAGTGCACGTGCTCAGCGTCATATCCAGAGGTTGTCTTTGGGAAAAAGACATATGAGTGCTGCCAGCATTGCTGCAGAGGTTGAAGGGGTGGAGGGTCAGCCTGTCAGTGCTCAGACCATACGCCGCACACTGCATCAAATTGTTCTGCATGGCTGTCTTCCCAGAGGGAAGCCTCTTCTGAAGATGATGCACAAGAAAGCCCTCAAACAGTTTGCTGAAGACAAGCAGACTAAGGACATGGATTACTGGAACCATGTCCTGTGGTCTTATAAGACCAAGATAAACTTATTTGGTTCAGATGGTGTGAAGCGTGTGTGGCGGCAACCAGGTGAGGAGTACAAAGACAAGTGTGTCTTGCCTACAGTCAAGCATGGTGGTGGGAGTGTCATGGTCTGGGGCTACATGAGTGCTATTGGCACTGGGGAGCTACAGATCATTGAGGGAACCATGAATGCCAACATGTACTGTGACATACTGAAGCAGAGCATGATCCCTTCCCATCAGAGACTGGGCTGCAGGGCAGTATTCCAACATGATAACCACCCCAAACACACCTCCAAGATGACCACTGCCTTGCTAAAGAAGCTGAGGGTAAAGGTGATGGAGTGGCCAAGTATGTCTCCAGACCTAAACCCTATTGAGCATCTGTGGGACATCCTCAAATGGAAGGTGGGGGAGCGCAAGGTCTCTAACATCCACCAGCTCTGTGATGTCGTCATGGAGGAGTGGAAGATACTAATTGTGACCATGTTGAGGTGGTTCTGCAGGACCCTAACTTTTTATAATGGAGTTTAAAAATGTTCTCATTGTGTTGCCTCACTTTCAGCCCTTAAAGTGCTTACTTTAGAAATGTTTTTTCCTTTTTGTTGCTTCAAGTATATTTATGGGATGTGGCATCGTACGCTCCTCCCCGGGATATGGTGTAATATTTTTTTGTTTAAAAGGGCTTCTAACTTTGACTAAAGCCCTGTACACACGGGCCGACATTCGGGCCATGTGTATGTTCGTCTATCGGACGTGCATGCTGGAAAACCAGCATCCGACCGGCTCCCGATCAGTGCTCTAAGCCCCCATACACATTTAGATTTTCTGCAGATTTTTGTCTTCAGACTTATCAAAACCATATAATATGAGGTCAAACCTTAATGCCCTGTACACACGATATTATTTTCCGATGGAAAATGTGTGATAGGACCTTGTTGTTGGAAATTCCGACCGTGTGTGGGCTCCATCGCACATTTTCCATTGGAATTTCCGAGTGTGAGAGCTTGCTATAAAATTTTCCGACAACAAAATCAGTTGTCGGAAATTCCAATCGTGTGTACACAAATCCGACACACAAAGTACCACGCATGCTCAGAATAAATTAAGAAACGAAAGCTATTGGCTACTTTAATCACCACTGGGTTTTTTTTGGGGGGGTTTTTTTTGCGATCTAAGTAAAAAGATTGTGAAAATGTTGAGAAAAAAAACACTCTTTTTTAGTTTCTATTGTATAATTTTGCATAAAAAGGAATTTTTGTTCAGACGTTTGGGCCAAAATTTCTACTGCTACATATCTTTGGTAAAAAAAAAAACAAATTGGTGGATATTATTTAGTCTATGTGAAAGTTATAGAGTCTACAAGCTATGGTGCAAATCATAAAAAATGTATCATTCCTGATGTACTGACGGCTTATCTAATTTCTTGAGGCCCTAAAATGTTAGGAAAGTACAAATACCCCCCAAGTAGACAGTCCAAGGTATTTAGTAAGAGCCATGGTGAGTTTTTTGAAGTTGTAATTTTTTCCCACAATTTTTGGGAAAATGAGGAAATTTATTTCTCACACACAGCATATGCATACTATCAATTACACCCCAAAATAAAATCTACTACTCCTCCTGAGTATGGCGATGCCACATGTGTGAGACTTTTTCACAGCCTGGCCACATACAGAGGCCCAACATGCAGGGAGCGCCATCAGGCATTCTAGGAGCATAAATTACACCTGTCCTTTAATTCCGTTTTATTATTCTTTTTTATTTTTTCTTGGGGGGAGGGAGGTTATAACTTTTTATTATAGAGTGTAGGGTGGGAATATGGTGCATGGGTGCAATACTCTTTTGCTTGGTGCACTATAAACCGTTTTGTTATAGTTTTTTTTTTAAATATTATTATTATTATTATACAGGATTTATATAGCGCTAACAGTTTATGCAGCGCTTTACAAAAAAAAGAGGCAATACAGTTACAATACAATAAAGTACAAGAGGATTAAGAGGTCCCTGCTCAGAAGAGCTTACAATCTAATAGGGTGGGGCAGGTGGTACAAAACATTGTAACTGTGGGGAATGAGCTAATGGAAGTGGTAAAAGATTAGTTAGAGACGTGATAGGCTTTCCTGAAGAGATGAGTTTTCAGGGATCGCCTGAAGGTAGCAAAAGTAGGGGATAGCTCGACCAGTGGAGGTAGCGAGTTCCAGAGGATGGGAGAGGCTCTGGAGAAATCCTGGAGAGCATGGGAGGAGACGAGAGAGCTTGAGAGTAGGAGGTCTTGAGAAGAGCGGAGAGGACGATTTGGGTGATATTTGGAGACAAGATTGGTGATGTAGCTCGGGGCAGAGTTGTGAATGGATTTGCATGTTGTGGTTAGTATTTTGAATTTACTGTAATTCGCTGGGTGATCGGGAGCCAGTGTAGGGATTGGAGGAGAGGGTTGGCAGACACTGAGCGGTTGGTAAGGTGGATAAGTCTGGCAGCAGCATTCATGATAAACTGAAGAGGGGATAGCCTATGGAGAGGCATGCCAGTGAGAAGGGAGTTGCAATAGTCAAGGCGAGAGATAACAAGGGAGTGAATGAGGAGCTTGGTGTTTTTTAATTTGTTAAAAAGGGGCGAATTTTAGAGATGTTACAGAGGTGAATTCTACAAACGTTTGACAACGATTGGATTTGGGGCTGAAATGACAAGTCAGAGTCTAGGATTACACCTAGTACCCTGGCGTGAGGGGAGGAACTGATAGTTGCATTGTTGATTTTGATGGAAAAGTCATGGAGGGGGACACGGGCGGGGGGGGGGGAATATTAATACAGTACCTGACCGCGAGATTGTGTTTCCAGCGTGATCCCATCGCGCTGGTTCTCAGCGATAGGAAACTGTGCATGTCGCGCTTACCCGCTCATCGGGAAAGGAATACTTTTTTTTTCCTTTCGCAATGAGCGACAGGCAGTGCTGACAGCTGTCTGGTATGAATCATGAGGGGGAACGCCACGCCAAATTTTAAATTAAAAATCAGCGTGGGTTCCCCCCCCAGGGGCATACCAGGCCCTTAGGTCTGGTATAGATTTTAAGGGGAACCCCCTACACCAAAAAATCGGCGTGGGGGTCCCCCCCAAAATCCATACCAGACCCTTATCTGAGCACGCAGCCCGGCCAGTCAGGAAAGGGGGTGGGGACGAGCGAGCACCCCCCCTCCTGAACCGCACCAGGCTGAATGCCCTCAACATGGGGGGTGGGCGCTTTGGGGAAGGGGGGCGCCTTGTGGGCCCCCCACCCCAAAGCACCTTGTCCCCATGTTGATGAGGACAAGGGCCTCTTCCCGACAACCCTGGCCGTTGGTTGTCGGGGTCTGTGGGAGGAGGGCTTATCGGAATCCGGGAGCCCCCTTTAATAAGGGGGCCCCAAGATCCCGGCCCCCCACCCTATGTGAATGAGTATGGGGTACATAGTACCCCTACCCATTCACCTGGGGGAAAAAGTGTCAAGAAAAAAGCACGCTACACAGGTTTTACAAACTAATTTATTAGGCAGCTCCGGGGGTTTTCTTCTGACTTCGGGGGTCTTCTTCCGACTTCTCCGCTCTCTCCTCCCGGTGTCTGCTTCTTCTCCCACTCTCCGGCCTCTTCTCTCGGTGTCCAGTTCTTCTGCTGGGCTCCTCCGTTATCTTCTCCCACTCTTTTGATAGCGGTGGCCCGGACTTCGCCGTCTTGTTCCTTCTTCTCTTCTTCCGATGTTGACACAACGCTGTCTCCCGCTGTAATGATGTGTGCGAGGTTAGAGGTGCCTTTATAGGCATGGGGCGTGGTCACCGGGTACTGTCATGATGCATGATGGGACTGTGACATCATAATGGGACTGTGACATCATAATGGGCGAACCGGACACAGGGAGAAGAGGCCAGAGAGCGGAAGAAGAAGCAGACACCGGAAGGAGAGACCGGAGAAGTCGGAAGAAGACCCCTGAAGTCGGAAGAAGACCCCCAAAGTCGGAAGAAGACCCCCGGAGCTGCCTAATAAATTACTTTTAAAACCTGTGTAGTGTGTTTTTTTCATGACAGTTTTTCCCCCAGGTGAATGGGTAGGGGTACCATGTACCCCATACTCATTCACATAGGGTGGGAGGCTAGGATCTAGGGGTCCCCTTATTAAAGTGGGCTCCCGCATTCCGATAAGCCCTCCGCCTGCAGACCCCGACAACCAACGGCCAGGGTTGTCGGGAAAAGGCCCATGTCCTCATCAACATGGGGACAAGGTGCTTTGGGGTGGGGGGGCCCGTAGGGTGCCCCCCCTTCCCCAAAGCACCCACCCCCCCATGTTGAGGGCATGCGGCCTGGTACGGTTCAGGAGGGGGGGGGGCGCTCGCTCGTCCTCATACCCTTTCCTGACCGGCCGGGCTGCATGCTCGAATAAGGGTCTGGTATGGATTTTGGGGGGACCCCCACGCCGACTTTTCGGCGTAGGGGGTTCCCCTAAAAATCCATTCCAGACCTATGGGCCTGGCATGCCCCTGGGGGGGAACCCACGCTGTTTTTTTATTCAAAATTTGGCGTGGTGTTCCCCCTCATGATTCATACCAGACAGCTGTCAGCACTGCTACCTACTGTAGCTCAGTTTTAGAGAGATTTAGTTTAAGGAAGTTGTGCGACATCTATGCTGATATGTCAGTTAGTAAGTTAGCAATGCGAGAGGAGACTGAAGGAGTGAGGTGAGGAGTAGACAGATAGATTTGGGTGTCATTGGCGTATAAGTGGTATTGGAATCCGTGGGCGGTTATCAAGTGACCAAGGGAGGAAGTGTAGATAGAGAAGAGAAGGGGTCCAAGAACAGAGCCTTGGGGGACCCCCACAGAAAGGGGCAATGGAGAGGAGGAGACAGAGTTGTAGGTGACACTGAAGAAGCGCTGTGATAGGTAGGCAGAGAACCAGGATAGAGCAGAATCTCGGAGGCCAAGTGAATGTAGTTTATTGAGAAGAAGCGGGTGGTCAACAGTATCACGGGCCGTGGAGAGGTCAAGTAGTAGGAGTATGGAGTACTGGCTGTTGGTTTTAGCAGTTAGTAAATCGTTAGTGAGTTTTAGTAAGGCAGTTTCCGTGGAGTGCTGCAAACAAAAGCCAGACTGTAATGGGTCAAGAAGATTATTTTCACTGAGGTAGGAGCTAAGGCGGCTGTACACTAAGCGTTCTAGAAGTTTAGAGGTGAATGGGAGCAATGAGATAGGTCTTAAGTTTTTTAGATTGGTGGGGTCCAGTGAGGGCTTTTTAAGTATGGGAGTGATCTGCACATGTTTTAAAGGGAAGGGGAGGGGAAGGTGCCACTAGAGAGGTAGAGATTGAAGATGTGAGTGAGGGAGCATAAGATAGAAGAAGAGGTTAACCGTAGTAGTTGTAAGGGAGCAGGATCCAAGGGACAATTTGTTAGGTGGGCATCTGAGAAAGGTTTTGTAACCTCTTCAGCCACCATTGATCAGCCACAATATTTGTTTAAGCCCTGAACTGCCTGATATACTTTCATAGACTAACTGCCTACCAATTTAACATCCCGACTATTGTGTGCACTCACGTATTTGCGCTTACAGTTACCATCACCTTTTCTTGAATGTGCTGTTAGGCAAGGTATGTTGGGTGGGGAAGATGTACGCACAGTGGAGGTGTCCTCATGAATTGCATCAATCTTGTCTTTGAAGTGATTGGCCATCTCTTGGGCAGTGAGTGAGTTAGTGGGTAGAGGGGTGGGGGATGAAGCAGAGAGTTAAACGTTGAGAAGAGCCGACGGGGACTGGATGACAGTGTTAATAAGGGAAACAAAGTAGGCTTGTTTGGCAGCATGGAGGCAGGAATTGTATTTTAGAAGGGCAGATCTATATAGGGTGAAGTCTTGCACGCATTTGGTTTTACGCCACAGTCGTTCAAGAGCACGGCAATGTCTCTTGAGATTTCTAGTGTTGTCAGTTTGCCAGGGTTGTAACGGTCAGGGCCTGATTCTGTGTGTGGTTAGAGGAGCAAATGCATCAAGTGATGATGAGACAACTGTTGTAGACAGAGGTGGCCAGGTCAGGACAGGACAGGGGAGAGATTATGTCATATAGGTGGTCAGTAGCAGAATAGAGAAGAGAAGGGTTAAGGTGGCGAAGGTTCCTACAAGTAATTGTTTGCTGCTTTGAGGGATGGGTGGTGGGAGGCAAGGATACAGTGAAACTAATGAGGTTGTGATCAGAGAGAGGAAAGGGGGTGTTTGTGAGGTTGCCAGGGTTGCAGAGATGGGAGAATACAAGGTCAAGGGTATTACCATTGGAGTGAGTGGAAGTATGTGTCCATTGGGTTAGGTCAAAAGATGAGGTTAAGTCGAGAAGTTTAGCTGTAGTTGGGCTGTTAACATTGACAGGAATGTTAAAGTCACCAAGAATGATCGTGGGTATTTCAGAGGAGAGAAAGTAGGGTAGCCAAGCAGCAAGCAGGAGGCCGATAAATTGCTGCAATCCTCAGAGAAAAAGGAGAAAACAGACGAATACAGTGCATCTCGAAAGAAGACAGGGATAGAGAGGGAGGGATAGGAAGGACTTGGAACGTGCATTGTGGGGATAGAAGGAGTCCAACTCCACCTCCTTTCTGTCTGTTGGGTCTGGGGAAGTGAGTCCAATGGAGGCCACCATGGGAGAGGGCTGCAGGAGAAGCTATGTCCAAATTTTGAAGCCAGGTTTCGGTTATGGCAAATATGTTAAAGCCATGAGAGATGAAGAGGTCATGTACAGATGTTAGCTTGTTACAGATGGAGTGGGCGTTCCAAAGGGTGCATGAGATAGGTGGGCTGTTTTGAGGAAGCAGGGGGATTGAAATTAAACTGCGTGTATTGCGGTGGTTGCCAGAGAGGGAGGGGTATGTGGCTTGCAGTTGGAAAATGGCAGACCAGGATTAGGAAAAATGTCACCTGAGACTAGGAGAAGGAGGAGGGCGAGGAAAGCAGGATGGGAGTGGGATGTGCATGAGCGCACGTGTCTAGTGACCCTGATGTTTATGCCAGCATGTGGGTGCAGCAAATGCAGGAGATGATGGGTGCAGTAGTAGGGAGAGGGTAGGAGTGAGGGTGATATGTGTATGTTGCAGGGTAGAGAGGAGGGGTAGAGTAAGGATAATTTGAGGATAGAAGACACTGATGTGAGAAGGAAGAGAATGAGGAGCATGTTAGTGGATAGAGTGGGAATCTGACTTGATATAAAATAAATGTCAAACGCTGGTTAGCTTGCTGTCTTGCAGAGTGGAGCAGAGTTCTTGTTGTAACTTCATCCAGCTTTAGTTATCCTGCTTTTTTTAAACTGCGGCGGTGAAACTGCGCATCACTTGTGTGAGAGCCACTCAGGAAAGAGCCATAGTCTCTGTGTCTTGCCCCTGTCTGCGCCACCCCAAAGGCTGCTTTAAATTTATAGGGAGACTGAGCAGGCATGCATTTCTCTATTGGTCATCATAGGGTCTGAATAAAAAAATATGGGTGCAGCATCTGTGGAGAATTTTTTTTACTGCTATGGCAAAAAAAATAAAAAGTAAATATATATATATATATATATATATATATATATAATAATTAAAAGAAATAAAAGAAAAGAAAAAAAGGACACCACTGCTAACGCAAAAAGAGGAATGTTTAGACATTAATGGCCGTGTGTTAAAGGGGTTGTAAAGGTAGAAGTTTTTTCACCTTAATGCATTCTATGCATTAAGGTAAAAAAACATCCGACAATACCGGCCCCCCCAGCGCCCCCCCCCCCCCCCGTTTTACTTACCTGACCCCTCGAAAGTCCCGCGCTCGCTCCCAACATCCTCTTCGATGCTCAGCCTGGCCGCTAATTGGTTACAGTGGATGGATTGAAAGCAGCGCAGCCATTGGCTTGCGCTGCTGTCAATCACATCCAATGACGTGGGGAGGAGCTGAAACAGCTGCCGAGGGACCCCAGAAGACCAGGTTCGGGGCCACTCTGTGCAAAATGAGCTGCACAGTGGAGGTAAGTATAACATGTTTGTTATTAAAAAAAAAAAAACCTTTACAACCCCTTTAAGTTATTTTGAGGGGACAGCAAATTTACACTGTTATACAAGCTGTACACTCACTACTTTACATTGTAGCAAAGCGTTATACCTGAAGGGTTCCACATGTACTGTCACTTTAAGGCTGGCTCCACCCAGGAGTGATGACAAGGGTCAAGGGGTATAGTAGCCATCTTAGGGCACATGTAAGGAAGCACAATAAGGCCCCTTTCACACTAGGGCAGGGGCGGCATCGGCCGTAAAGCGCCGCTATTTTTAGTGGCACTTTACCGTCGTATTCGCGGAGGTATTCGGTCGCTAGCAGGGGTTAAAACCACCACTGCCCATTCATTTCAATGGGTAGGAGCGGTGGAGGAGGGGTATACACACTGCTCCTTCACCGCTCCAAAGATGCTGCTAGCAGGACTTTTTATTACCGTCCTGCCAGCGCACCGCTCCAGTGTGAAAGCCCTCGGGGCTTTCACACTGAAGAGACAGGAGCGGCTCTTTCAGGGCGCTTTGCAGACGCTATTTTTAGTGCTGTAGCACCTGAAAAAGTGCCTCAGTGTGAAAGGGGTCAAAGATATGCCTGTCCAGAGATGCATCTTGGAGTATACAGTGAGTACTGAAATAAACATCAGTTGTTCCAGACCAGAGTCTTGTGTCTCTCATGACTCAGAGAATATAACAGTGGCAAGGAGGATGGGATTTACAAAGTGTATATATGCCTGAGAGAGAGACAAAGGCAGTGTGGATTGTCACCTGGGTAAAAGCACTCACGGAGCCCAGCAGGAAAATGTCATTGATTGGGACATTAAGTGAATTTGATGGAGAACAGACATCCTGGAGTTCCTGGGTTGAGAGACTGGAGCAGTATTTCAGTGCAAATGCCATCCCAGGCGACAGACAAGTAGCAGTATTTCTTACAGTGGTTGGTGCTAAGACATATGACACTCTTAGGGATCTCCTTTCCCCTGTAAAACCAGCAACTAAGACATTGGCAGAGCTCCTGACACTGTTAGAGGATCACTTCCAACCTAAACCACTAGAGATTGCAGAAAGATTCCGGTTTTATCAGCGGCAGCAGCAGCCAGGTGAAGAAATTAAGGCTTATGTGCTCGCCCTTCGCAGACTAGCCTCTACCTGTTCTTTTGGGGAGTACTTACCTACTGCACTGAGAGATAAGTTTGTCATGGGACTGAACAGTGAGTCTAGCCAAAAGAGACTGTTAACAGAGAAAGACTTTACCCTTACCAAGGCAATTGAGATGGCTTCAGTGATGGAAATGGCTGTGAAAGATACAGAGGAATTGAACCCCCAGGGCAGAGGGGAAGAGGTGAAACAGGACGTTTTCAGAACAGCAGTCAAGCCAACTGACGTAAACTGGAAATACAGACCCCCACCAAGCCAGGAGTCAGCTTGCTACTGTTGTGGGAATACAGACCATGACCACAAAGTCTGCCGGTTTAAGGATCAGACCTGTCATAATTGCTGTAAGACAGGCCATCTTAAACAAGTGTGCCGTAGCAAGAAGGTGCAAGATAAACAACCTCTGAACCCCAAGACAAAGACATATATTGTGGGAAGATATACATCATCATCTGAGTCAGAGGATGAGGAAGTGCTCCACAGATTAGACACCATAAGCATTCAACACCCTTCGCAATGACTGTAGAGGTAATCGTTGAGGGAAAGAAACTCAGAATGGATGTAGACACAGAAGCAGCAGTTTCAGTTATCAACCAGAAACAATGGAGACAACTTCAGACCCGAACAACAGTCCGCCCAACATCAATCAAACTGCAGACATACTCAAAACAGATACTCCACCCACTGGGTTACGCGAAAGTACAGGTATTGTACAAGGGTCAGACAAAGAGACTGCCATTATATATCCTAGAAAATGGGGGACCCCCTCTCTTTGGACTGGATTGCTCACTTTGGTATGCCAGACATCGCCATAAACCCCTGTAACACCATTACATTTCCATTAGGAGATAATGCGGGATGGGTGGTGTCTCTGAAGCAGTGGTTCCCAAAGATCTTTGATGACCAGTTGGGGAAAATAAAGCATGACTGTGTGAGACTCAAGCTGAAACCCAACGCTCAGCCTAAGTTCTTCAAAGCTCGGACAGTACCTTTTGCACTCAGAGCAGGAGTGGAAGCAGAACTAAGTCAGCTGGATGAACAAGGTGTCATCTCAAAGGTAGAGCACAGCGATTGAGCATCACCAGTTGTACCAGTAAAGAAAGCGAATGGGGACTTACACATCTGTGGTAATTTCCACATGGCACTGAACTCCCAACTGGAGATAGACCAGTATCCCCTACCCAGAGTAGATGACATTTTTGCCTCTCTTGCAGGAGGTCAAAAGTTTACCAAGCTTGATCTCAGACAAGCGTATTTACAGTTTGAGGTCCATCCTTCTTCCAACAAGTTTCTAACCATCAACACCCACAAGGAACTGTATGAATACAATCGGATGGTGTAGCCTCCGCCCCAGCCATTTGGCAACAAAAAATAGATGAGATTTTGGTGGACATTCCTTTCACGCAGTGCCAGCTAAATGACATGCTCATCACGGGACGGACAGAGCAGGAACATAAGCGGAACGTGGAGCTTGTGTTGGCGAGACTCCAAGAGCAGGGTCTAAAAGTGAACTTGGCAAAATGCCAATTCATGGTGGCTAAATTGGAGTTTTGTGGCCACCTTGTGGATGCGGAGGGTATACACACCACGGAAGCCAAGGTTGATGCTTTAGTCAAAGCTCCAGCCCCAACCAACATCCAGCAGCTGCGATCATACCTTGGCTTGCTGAACTATTACCACAAATTCCTACCAGATCTGGCACACACCTTGTTTCCGTTGAACGAGCCTTTGGAGAAACACTCCAGATGGGACTGGTCGGCGCATGCCAACTAGGGATGAGCTTCGTGTTCGAGTCGAACCCATGTTCGACTCGAACATCGTCTGTTCGCCTGTTCGCCGAATTGCGAACGATATGGGCCGTTCACGCCAAATTTGTGTGGCGCGTCACGGCCCATAATTCACTGCGGCATCGCAGTGCATTGCTGGCTGATGATTGGCCAAGCATGCACTATGCTTGGCCAATCACAGCGCCGTCTGAACAGAGAGCCGTAATTGGCCAAAGCCAAGGAGGCTTTGGCCAATTATGGCTCAGGGGATTTAGTACACGCCCCACACTATATAAGGCCGCCTGCACGGCGGCCCTGTGTAGTGTGTGTTCCAGCGTTCATTGAGAGAGAGAGAGAGAGAGACAGACAGTGACATTTGATTTGAGTTAGATAGATTAGGCAGAACAGTCAGTCAGTTTAGCTGCACTTACAGTGTATTGTGTATATATATGCATCCCAGGTGTTGCATATATATATATATATATACACTGTATTCAGTTTAGCTGGATCCGTTCCTGTTATCTTCCTACTGACAGGCAGGCTTGTCTTGTTACAGTATATACAGCTACCTGAAGAAAATTGCTGGTGTTCTTTTGATCCTATTAGTACCACAGTCAGGTAGCTAGACTATTTACAGTTAGTGCAGTGCGTCCTGCTCACAGTGTTCAGCTAAAACTACAAGTTAGTGCTGTGCGTCCTGCTTACAGTGTTCAGCTAAAACTACAAGTTAGTGCTGTGCGTCCTGCTCACAGTGTTCAGCTAAAACTACAAGTTGGTGTAGTGAGACCTCTGCACAGTGTTCATCTAAAGCTACAAGTTAGTGCAATGCGTCCTGCTCACAGTGTTCAGCTAGATCCGTTCCTGTTATCTTCTTACTGACAGGCAGGCTTGTCTTGTTACAGTATTTACAGCTACCTGAATAAAATTGCTGGTGTTATTTTGATCCTATTAGTACCACAGTCAGGCAGCTAGACTATTTACAGTTAGTGCAGTGCGTTCTGCTCACAGTGTTCAGCTAAACCTACAAGTTAGTGGGGTGCGTCCTGCTCATAGTGTTCAGCTAAAACTACAAGTTAGTGTGGTGCGTCCACCTCACAGGGTTCAGCTAAACCTACAAGTTAGTGCGGTGCGTCCTGCTCACAGTGTTCAGCTAAACCTACAAGTTGGTGTAGTGAGACCTCTGCACAGTGTTCATCTAAAGCTACAAGTTAGTGCAGTGTGTCCTGCTCACAGTGTTCAGCTAAAACTACAAGTTAGTGCTGTGCGTCCTGCTCACAGTGTTCAGCTAAAAACACAAGTTAGTGCTGTGCGTCCTGCTCACAGTGTTCAGCTAAACCTACAAGTTGGTGTAGTGAGACCTCTGCACAGTGTTCATCTAAAGCTACAAGTTAGTGCAGTGCGTCCTGCTCACAGTGTTCAGCTAAAACTAAAAGTTAGTGTGGTGCGTCCACCTCACAGTGTTCAACTAAACCTACAAGTTATTTTTTTGCCAGCTCTGCACAGTGTTCAGCTAAAGCTACCTGTAGAAGGTTGGTGGTGTTCTCATACTACAGGCAGGCAGTTGATTTTGCTAGCTGCAGTATCAGTACATATATATATATATATATATATATATATATATATATATATATATATATATATATGTATATATATATATATCCCAGCTTAGTGCAGCTACAGGCCATTAGTATGTCTGGAAGGCCAAGAAGGAGAGGCAGACAGTCACAAGCCAATAAGAGAGGGCAAGCAGGCTCTGTGTCTAGTGCTGGTCATGGAGACGGTGCATCCTCATCAGCACGTGGCCGTGGGACACACTTGGGCTTTTTTTCGGCAGCTGGCCGTGTTGAGCCGCAACATGCGGAAGACTTGGTCGAGTGGATGACCAAGCCATCCTCATCCTCCTCATCCTCTCTCACCCATGCCCAGGGTACTTTGTCTGGCAAAGCAGCGGCCTCTTCCCTCGGCTCAATGTCATCAGTGACTCCTTCCCTAGCCCCACCATGTCCTCCTGAGGAGTCCCTCGAACTGTTTGACCACAGTGTTGGGTACATGCTCCAGGAGGATGCCCAGCGTTTGGAAGGCTCTGATGATGATACTGAGCTCGATGAAGGCAGTAACATGAGCACGGACAGAGGGGGTGCCCAAGAAGGACAGCAATCTGGCAGTCATGCTCCCCCTGCTGCAGCATACTGCCAGGTTTGCTCCAGTGATGAGGAGGGAGGGGATGATGAGGTCACTGACTCAACGTGGGTGCCTGATAGGAGAGAGGAGGAGGAGGAGGAGGCGGCACATCACCAACGAGGCAGGATGCCCTCCAGGGGCCAGCCTAAGGGCAGCACATTGACTGCATCACACCCCAAAGCTCCACATGTGCAGAGCGCTGCAGTCTCTGCGCGTTATTCAAAAAGTTCTTTGGTGTGGGCCTTTTTTGAGACAAGTGCATCAGATCGCACCGCTGCTATTTGCAACATATGTCTCAAGCGTATCTCGCGTGGCCAAAACCTCTCCCGCTTGGGTACCACATGCTTGACTAGACATATGTTGACCTGCCATGCAGTTCGTTGGCAAGCGTATCTAAAAGACCCACACCAAAGAACAAAGAGGACCTCTCCTTGCTCCTCATCAGCTGAGATTTCCAACCCCACTATACCTTCAGTCCTCTCTGAGACCTGCACTGAGAGGAATGAAGGTGTAGAATTAGGTGTGTCACAGCCAAGTACTTGTGGGCAATCTGCTTTTGGTACACCGACGTCAGATTGTACCAGGCAAATTTCCCTGCCCCAGCTGCTGCACCGCCGAAAGAAGTTTGCTCCCAGCCATCCACATGCCCAGCGGTTGAATGCTAGCTTGGCAAAATTGCTAGCACTTCAACTGCTGCCTTTTCAGTTGGTAGACTCTGCCCCCTTCCGTGAGTTTGTGGAATGTGCGGTTCCTCAGTGGCAGGTACCCAAACGCCACTTTTTCTCACGGAAGGCGATTCCGGCTCTCTACCGGCATGTGGAAGGCAATGTCCATGCCTCGCTGGACAGGGCGGTCAGCAGTAAGGTGCATATTACCGCTGACTCATGGTCCAGCAGGCATGGACAGGGACGTTACCTAAGTTTCACGGTGCATTGGGTGACTCTGCTGGCAGCTGGGAAGGATGCAGGACAAGGTGCAGTAGTGTTGGAGGTTGTTCCGCCACCACGCCTCCAAAATGCTAATGATTGTGACACACCTCTCTCCTCCACACCCTCCTCTTCTTCTTCCTCCATGGCCTCTTCCTGTGCTTTGTCCTCGGAACCAGCGGTGCTCCGTAGCCGTTCAAGGGGCTACGCAAGTACGCAGGCCAAAAGATGCCATGCGGTGCTTGAGCTGGTGTGCTTGGGGGACAGGAGCCACACTGGGGCAGAGGTTCTGTCAGCTCTGCAGGAGCAGGTTCAGAGGTGGTTGACGCCATGCCAACTTAAGGCAGGAATGGTGGTTTGCGACAATGGCACCAACCTCCTCTCTCCCCTCCGACAGGGACAAATGACCCATGTGCCCTGTTTGGCTCACGTCCTTAACTTGGTGGTGCAGCGGTTCTTGGGCAGGTACCTGGGCTTACAGGATGTCCTGAGGCAGGCCAGGAAAGTCTGTGTGCATTTCCGCCGGTCATATAATGCCAGTGCTCGGCTGACGGACCTCCAAAAGGAGTTTAACCTGCCCAAGAACCGCCTAATCTGTGACATGCCCACCAGGTGGAACTCAACGTTGGCCATGCTGCAGCGGCTGCACACGCAGCAGAGGGCCATCAATGAGTACCTGTGCGACTATGGCACCAGGACAGGGTCAGGGGAGCTTGTTTTTTTTTCCCCACGCCAGTGGGCCATGATCAGGGATGCATGCACTGTCCTGTCACCATAAGGAGGCCACGAGGATGGTGAGCAGTGACAGTGCATGCATCAGTGACACTGTCCCCCTTGTCCACCTGTTGGAGCACACGCTGCGTGGAATAATGGACAGGGCACTTGAGGCAAAACAGAGGCAGGAAGAGGAGGACTTCCTTAGCTCTCAAGGCCCCCTTTATCCAGACAGTGTTCCTGCGTGCCCGCCGATCACACAGGAAGAGGAGGAGGAGGAGGAGGAGGAGGAGGAAGATTGTGTCAGTATGGAGGTGGAGCCTGGCACTCAGCATCAGCAGCAGTCTTTAAGGGATCAGTCCCAAGAAACACATGGACTTGTACGTGGCTGGGAGGAAGTGGCTGCGGACCATGTCGTCCTTAGTGACCCAAAGGACTCCGGACCGAATGCCTCAGCAAACCTACGCTGCATGGCCTCCCTGATCCTGCAAAGCCTGCGTAAGGATCCTCGTATTCGTGGTATCAAGGAGAAGGACCAATACTGGCTGGCAACCCTCCTTGATCCACGTTACAAGGGTAAGGTTGCGGACCTTATCTTGCCATCGCAGAGGGAGCAGAGGATGAAACATCTTCAGGAGGCCTTGCAGAAAGGTCTGTGCAACGCGTTCCCAGAGACTGGGAGGTTGCAAACTCCTGTTTCTGGACAACGTGTTGCTGAGGCTTCGGTCAGTCAAAGAAGGAGCGGTGGAGAAGGTGGCCGTCTGACCGATGCGTTCAGACAATTTTTTGGTCCGCAGCCCCAAGGTATGATCGGTTCCAGCAACCATCGCCAGCGTCTGTTTTACATGGTGCAGGAATACCTAGGGGCAAGATCAGACTTGGACACCTTTCCCACCGAAAATCCTCTGGGTTACTGGGTCTTGAGGATGGATCACTGGCCAGAGCTTGCACAGTATGCAATTGAGCTACTGGCCTGTCCTGCATCCAGCGTTCTTTCGGAACGCACATTCATTGCTGCTGGAGGCGTGGTAACCGATCACAGGGTGCGTCTGTCCACCGACTTGGTCGATCGACTGACCTTGATAAAAATGAATCAGTCTTGGATCACCACCAGCTACCAAGCACCTGATGCTGATGTAACCGAATAATTTTTTTTGAAATCTCAGATCCCTTCAAAGACTGCCTATGCTGATGCTGAGTGACTATCCCTGAGTAATTATCCTCTTCCTCCTCAATCATCACGCTGATAGCTTGTAAGAACATTTTTGGTTCTGGGTGCCACCACCAGTGCCTAAGGCCCAATTTTTCTGCCCCTGTTTAACAGGGGCGTGTAATTACAATTTTTGATGCAATACTTTGCAGCAGGGCTCGTTCCTGCGTTCCAACTTGAGTGTCTGTGAGGGGTTGCAGTGTTGTGGCACCAGCACCACCACCACCACCACCACCAAAGGCCCAATTTTTCTGCCCCTGTTCAACAGGGGCATGTAATTACAATTCTTGATCTAATATTTCACAGCAGGGCCCTGTGAGGGCTTACAGTGTTGTGGCCACAACAACACCTAAGGCCCAAATTTCTGCTGAGTATATAGGGCAGGCCCCTACTTTCAAACATCTAACTTACAAACGACTCCTACTTGCAAACGGAAGGAGACAACAGGAAGTGAGATGAAATCTACCCCTAGGAAGGGAAATTCTCTCCTGTAAGAGTTAATATGGGAAAAACATTTCTCCTTTCCACTGATGCTTTCCAATCCTTGTTCCACAAAAAACCCCAAATTCTCAAAAAACATTTGTCATTGGGACAGAAAGTGAGGTGAAATCTTCTAAAGAGGAGGAAAGACAGCAAAACAAATGTCACAGGGGTGATAACCCTTCCCTATGTTTTCCAAAAAGCTTAAAAAAGATATTTTGGCTGGAGCTAAACATGTTAAAAATGTACCCGTTCAAAATGACAAACAGATTCTACTTAACAACAAACCTACAATCCCTGTCTTGTTTGCACCGCCTGTATACTGCTGTTCAGAGTATATAGGGCCTGGTGGCCCCACACCTTTCATTATTTTAATTTGGGTGCGGGGTTCCCCTTAATATCCATACAAGACCCAAAGGGCCTGGTAATGGACTGGGGGGTACCCATGCCGTTTGTCTCACTGATTTTCATCCATATTGCCAGGACCCGACATTACATTAAACCCGCAAGCAGTTTTAAATGAGATTTTTTCCTTTAAAAATGGCATTTGGTGCAGGGACGGTTCTAAACACGGTAAACACGCATCACTTTACAGGCATACTATAGACACCCCCCAGGTATGATATTTAAAGGAATATTTCACTTTTTTTTTTTTTTTTTTACTTTAAGCATCATTAAAATCACTGCTCCCGAAAAAACGTCAGTTTTTAAACGTTTTTTTTGCATTGATACATGTCCCCTGGGGTAAGACCCGGGTCCCCAAACCCTTTTTAGGACAATACCATGCAAATTAGCATTTAGAATGAGCACTTTTGATTTCAAACGTTCGAGTCCCATAGACGTCAATGGGGTTGTAACGTTCGTGCGAACTTTCGGTCCGTTCGCAGGTTCTGGTGCGAACCGAACCGGGGGGTGTTCGCCTCATCCCTACTCTAGATATTATTAGTGCTGCTGCGCCAAAAAGTAAAAATAAAAAATAAAAATTAAGGAAACTATTGCTGACGCAAAAGTAATAACACCTGCGACACAGAAGGGGGGGTTACTAATAATACAGCAAGAGAACGTGACGCTGCAAAAAAAAAGAAAAAAATATATAATCAATGAAAAAAAAAAAAAGGGACACAGACGTGTTGTACACACCAACACTTCAGTGACACCACTACACTCTTATTCACAACAACACTACACTAAACTGACTGAACCCACCATCCACTAACTACCTGCCTAATCTCTATTATCACACACTATATGCAGCTGCCGTGTAAGCAGCAGCCTTATCTAGTGTGGGGGGCGTAGACTTAGCACTCTGCCTTTGGCCAATAATGGCTCTCACAGTACATTGTGCTGTGATTGGCCAAAGCATACAGGTCAGGTGCATGCTTTGGCCAATCATCAGCAATCAATGCATTGTGAGAGCGCAGTGCATTATGGGGCGCTCATCGGCGGGTGAACTTCCCACCGAGTGCCCCTTTTGTTGGTGTGCTCAGCGAACACACGCACAGCTGATGTTCGAGGTGAACTTACGTTCGACTGCAACACACAGCCCATCCCTAGTCCTCACTGCAGGCTCCTAAATCTGATGGAGGCCTTGCATGTCCAAATCTGCGAACCTATTTTATTGCATCTCAGCTCGCGTATGTGTATGATTGGTTACACTCTGCCCCGCCGACTCCCTCCACCACTCTTCTGTCCGCTTTTCTTGGCCTTTCCATATCTTTGAAAGATGAGTTGTACAGGTCGAAGGAATCTAAAGGTTCTTGCTCCTCCCTCCCCTATCGAAGTGGGCTTTCTGGCATGGCATGAAGGGGGGAAGATACTTCCTTCGTCAAAGCCTGGGTGTCAGGGCTCAGCCCTTCCTTCTCTGAGCTGGTCGCTCAGCTGTCGGCTAATTGCCAGCTCCTATCTCTCCACAGTGACTCACCTGTTGATTATATCCTGCTCGTCATTCCTGCCTACTTAAGCCGTCCAGCCCAGATGATCTCTGCCTTCACCTTGGTCAACATCACAGAGACTATCTCCTGCGCTCCTGTTAAAGACTTGCTTGGCTGACATTCCTTCTGGCTCCAGATTGTGCTTGCTGTTCCACTACACTGATTCCTAGCTTCCTGACTTTCTGGCTTGTCTGACTATTCGTTCCATTACCGAACTTTGGCTATGTTTTGACTATGTTTGTTCTATTTACTTATAATAATAACAAGTGTGATTTAAATGGGTTGTAGAGGCAATTTTTTTTTAAAAATAACAAACATTATACTTACCTCCACTGTGCAGCTCGTTTTGCACAGAGTGGCCCCAAACCTGGTTTTCTGCGGTCCCTCGGCGGCTGTCTCAGCTCCTCCCCACAAGAACTAACCACCTTCATGCGAGCTCCACTGTGGTAATAAAATACACAACATTGTCCTTTCCTGGCCTGCAAATTACCACTTTGTCAGCATAGATGTGCCGACCGAAATTCCAATGTTCAAAGCATCCGTTAAAACGTTCATTCATCTTAACAGAACATCCAATCTTTCTGAAGGACTTAGGTACAGACAAATAGTCCCAAACAGCTTCACTGTATCAAAGTTCCCGATTAGCTTCAATCTCCTGCATGATATCCCGGGGCACATAGGGGAACTCCAAACCATAATCCGCCGCCACACGCTTGTTCAATTTCCTCTGTAAGCGGGCAAGTTTTGGCAAAGATCTGTCTCTCCCCATACCAGGCGGTATACAGGAATCCAATGATTTGCTCACCATAGACCCAGCCGGTGTCTGTAGTGAACTAACAACTTTTGGCAAAGTCCCATCAATAGTACTGTGTGGCTCCACACAGGGTGACGTCTTCCCAGAATTTAGGGCTGTCCATTCAGGGAAAGTCACAGTGGAAGCAACATCCTCCCTTTGTGACCACAATAACTCTTGTGACATAGTCTCAAATAGGTCATCACCACCAGAAAGATCCGACATGGATTCTATTTCCGAATCTCCCAACTCTTGCGCTGGCAAATATTTATTTACAGTCCCGGACACATTCCCCAACAGTGGCTTACCTGTTCCTGACGTGGATTCTGGTAGCTCCGGTCCAGGTAACCTCTGGGGTAGGCCTCGACCACGGCCACGGGAAGCCTTTACATAGCCTACCTTCCTTTGAGTAGGCACAACAGGAGTAGGCGTAGTGAACGCAGAAACCAAAGTAATGTCCCCTGATGAGACAACAGCAGCAGTGTCTCATTCTGGAACATTGTCAGTAACAATAGGCAAAGTAGCGGCCTGTCGCTCTCTCTCTGTAGCAATAGCAGCTTCTACTGTGGCGATACCTGTTGCCCAATTCATCCGATAAGCACGGGGCGACGTGGTAGGTTGCTCCACCACAAACAAGTACTCTCCACATTGCGGACATCGGCCAAATGGACGAAGATGCACAGCCAATCCTTCGCATCGATGGCAGATCATGCCCAATCCCTCAACATCTCCTGAGGTATACAGGACAAACCTCCCCTGCGGTTTCAACCGAACTCCAGTATCCGTAAGCAGAGTTCCAGATAGCACAGCATTCATCACGGTGCTTGTAGGGAACACTCTCGGTCCCACAACTGGCTGCATCGGGGGGGGGGTCCGTACTGAGGGAGGGGGTCTATAGTTAGTGGAGAGGGGGGTCTGTACTGAGGGAGTGGGTCTATAGTTAGTGGAGAGGGGGATCCGTACTGAGGGAGGGGGTCCATACTTAGTGGAGAGGGGGCTCTGTACTGAGAGAGGGGGTCTATAGTTAGTGGAGAGGGGGGTCTGTACTGAGGGAGGGGGTCCATAGTTAGTGGAGAGGAGGGTCCGTACTGTGGGAGGGGGTCTATACTTAGTGGGGAGGGGGGTCCATACTGAGGGGGTCTATAGTTAGTGGAGAGGGGGGTCTGTACTAAGGGAGTGGGGTCTATAGTTAGTGGAGGGGGGGTCCGTACTGAGGGAGGGGATCTATACTTAGTGGAGGGGGGTCCGTACTGAGGGAGGGGGGGTCTATATATAGTGGAGAGAGGGGTCCGTACTGAGGGAGGCGGTCTATAGTTAGTGGAAAGGGGGGTCTGTACTGAGGGAGGGGGTCTATAGTTAGTGTAGAGGGGGTCCATACTGAGGGAGGGGGTCAGTAGTGGGGGAGTCTTTACTGAGGAAGGGGGTCTATACTTAGTGGAGAGGGTAGTTCGTACTGAGGGAGGGGGTCTGTACTGAGGGAGGTCTGTAGGTAGTGGGGGGGTCCATACTGAGGGAGGGGGGTCTGTACTTAGTGGGGAGGGGTCTGTACTGAGGGAGGAGGGGCTATTCTTAGTCAGGGGGGTCTAAACTAATGGAGGAGGGGTTTGTATTCAGTGGGGAGTCTATACTTAGGGGGGTCCGTACTGAAGGAGGGGGTCTATACTTAGTGGAGAGGGGGGTCCGTACTGAGGGAGGGGGTCTATAGTTAGTGGAGAGGGGGGTCCGTACTGAGGGAGGGGGTCTATAGTTAGTGGAGAGGGGGGTCCGTACTGAGGGAGGGGATCTATACTTAGTGGAGAGGGGTCTGTACTGAGGGAGGAGGGGCTATTCTTAGTCAGGGGGGTCTAAACTAATGGAGGAGGGGTTTGTATTCAGTGGGGAGTCTATACTTAGGGGGGTCCGTACTGAAGGAGGGGGTCTATACTTAGTGGAGAGGGGGGTCCGTACTGAGGGAGGGGGTCTATAGTTAGTGGAGAGGGGGGTCCGTACTGAGGGAGGGGGTCAATAGTTAGTGGAGAGGGGATCCGTACTGAGGGAGGGGGGTCTATACATAGTGAAGAGGGGGGTCTGTACTAAGGGAGGGGGGTCTGTTATTACAATGTAATAATAGAAATACATTTCAAGCATGGTGTTGGGATGATATAAGTGATGATATAAGCAAGGTGTTGGTGTTGGGATGATATAAATGCTATAACCAGCCATTCACCTGACAAATCACTCGCCGCCAAAATCCCGTCAACCCCGAGACTACATTCAACACAAATCCCCCCCCCCCCCCCCCCCCCGGTCCTGGGCAAAATTGTCCCTGAATGGCAGTTTGGAAATGTGGTCACCCTAGTCTGTGCATGCACCCAGAAGTGAATTTAAGATGGTGGCACCAGAGAGAAGTAGTTTAACTTTTATACAAGGACAATATTTAAGATTTCGGGCTGGTTCACACCAATTGCCGTAGCGCTTGTTTTCCCACATTGCGCGGAAACGCTCTGCTGCCTGGCGTGCAGGGGGTGCTATTCATTCTTAACACCACCCCTACGCTACGCATCTCGCAAACATGGGTGCACTCGAAGCCACCAAAAAGCATGGTACCATGCAGTTTACTGCGGTACAATTTTGCACCTGCCATACTTTTTTGCACATTTAGCAGCCCATTGAACTTAATGTGCGGCAATGCGGTGTGAACCGGGCCTTAAAAATGCTATTTTTGATAGTAAGTGTGAGTGCCACTAAAAGGCCTCATTCAGACCCCACGTAGAGGAAACTAGCGTTCCCGCTCGTGATCTTTAAACCGCAATTTACACGCGGAAACACGTGTCATGCATAGGGCGGCCCATTCACCTTAATGGGCTGCCGTATGCGCGGTTGTTGACCATCAGAAGCTCTTGCTCCTATTTGGGCAACAAGCCTAGCGTGATTTTCACCCACGCGTTTTGCCGCATTTGCCGCTCAGTTCTGTCACAGAATCGCATTGTGGTGCCATTAAGAATAAAAGGCGCCACGATCTGCTGTGATTTGGAATCGCAGGTAGAATCACATGTGAACGAGGCCTGAATGTCCCCTGCGTCTCATCCCTTCTGCTCCTCCGCGGCCAATAGGATCACTTCTCTTCTCACCCAATTGAGTGACATTTCTCAGGACCCACTTCCTGATTGGCCGGGAGGAGATTCAGGAAGACAATAGCGAATATTAATTCGATATTGTCACACAACAGGTTGGGCTTCGGGGGCGCAATGCCCTGCGCCCCGAGCCCACCCTTTTTTGAAGCCTATTAGAGCCTCAGTCGCTGATCACGTGCTTCAAAAGAAAAAAAAATCTTACTGGAATCCATGCGTATGGTGCCCTGTATGTAGATTAGGTGGCCGGACGCATGGATGGGGGGGGGGGGGGCGGCGCCCGTGCGCCCTGCATTACGGGCCGCCGCTGTTCACATTGCTGCACTGTGTTTTAAAAAAGTACTGCATGCCACATTTTTGGTGCACTTGTCAAAAGTACACCAAAACACACACCTCCCATTAATTTCTGTAGGAAATGCAACAAAAATGCATCAAAAAAAGGCAACCATGTTTTAAGTTTTTTTGGGTCCCATGTTCAAGTTTCACAGGTGCATGCTGGGAAACAGGAATCCAGAAAATGCACCAAAAGCGAATCAAAATAGCAATATTTTGCAAGACGCATACCACTTTTTTTAACCGCTTGCCGACCAGCCGCTGCAGTTGCACTGCGGCAGCATGGCTCGGCTGCGCGAATCGCCGTTATGTTACGTCGGTAACATAAATGGGCACTAGGGGGCGCATGCGTGCCGCCGAAGGCAAGCGTGCGCAGCCCCTGCTCGCCACCCGAGCTGATGCGAGTGCCCGGCGGTCTCAATCGCCGCCGGGCTCCCGCGATCACTCGGGGCACACGGAGAACCGGGAGCTGTGTGCGCAAACACACAGTTTCCGGGTTCTCTGAGGGTTGAACTGACAGATCGTCTGTTCATATAGAGTATTAACAGCGATCTGTTAGTTTCCCTGCACAGCCCCCTCCCCCCTTCAGTTAGAACACACAATAGGACACACATTAACCCCTTCACTGCCAGTGACATTTTTACAGTAATCAAAAAATTATTAAAAGGCAGAAGCTACAAATACTGCAGTGGCTGGCTTTTAATAAATGGACACTTACCTGTCCCAGGGTCCAGCGATGTCGACAGCCGAAGCCGATCGATCGCTCGTCTCTTGGCTGCCCCCGCCGCCATCCTCGGTCAGGGAATCAGGAAGTGAAGCGTTGCGGCTTCACTGCCCGGTTCCCTACTGCGCATGCGCGAGTCGCGCTGCACGTCTTCACTGGTCCCTGTTATGTTCTGGGAATGGTGTGTTTCCCAGAACACAACGAGGGGGGGGGGCGGACATCTGCGGATATTCTGCGGCTATCTATATCCTCGGAAGTGGGTGCAGGTACCTGTATTAGACAGGTATCTGCACCCCCCTGAAAGGTGCCAATTGTGTCACCAGAGGGGGGGAGGAATCCGATGACCGGAAGTTCCACTTAAGGGTGGAGCTCCGCTTTAATCGCACTGATCGCTGTATTAATGCCAATGGTCCCAAAAATGTGTCAAAAGTGTCTGACATGTCCGCCATAATGTCGCAGTCATGATAAAAATCGCTGATTGCCGCCATTACTAGTAAAAAAAAAAATATTAATAAAAAAGCCATAAAACTTTCCCCTATTTTGTAGATGCTATAACTTTTGCGCAAACCAATCAATATACGCTTATTGCTTTTTTTTTTTTAACAAAAATATGTAGAAGAATACATATCGGCCTAAACTGAGGGAAAAAAAGGTTTTATATATATTTTTTGAGGATATTTATTATAGCAAAAAGTAAAAAATACTGCGTGTTTTTCAAAATTGTCGGTCTTTTTTTGTTTATAGCGCAAAAAATAAAAACCGCAGAGGTGATCAAATACCACCAAAAGAAAGCTCTATTTGTGGGGAAAAAAAGGACGTCAATTTTGTTTGGGAGCCACGTCGCACGACTGCGCAATTGTCAGTTAAATGGACGCAGTGCCAAATCGCAAAAAGTGCTCTGGTCTTTGGCCAGCCAAATGGTCCGGGGCTGAAGTGGTGAAGCGCACCAGTGTGAAAGCAAAAATATTGCCAGTGGAGGGGGAGACAATTAATGGGGGGGGGGGGGGGGAGACCAGTGTCCGCATTTAACCCCTTGGCGCCGTCACCTCCCATCTCTTTAAGGGGCTTAGAATGCTGGGAGGCGGGGCGGGGTTTATGATCATGTGACTGCCATGATTGGCTGTCATGGCAGTCACATGATTGGAGAGCTCCAGATTGTAAGCAGCATTCACAAGCTTTCCGTTAGGCCGCCGGTAACTGTGTCGGGAGTGCTCAGGGTGCGCACTCTCGGCACACCTACATTTGCGCTAATGAGCGCAAATATCCGCAGAGAGGCCGTATATTTGCGTGTGGCTGGCACCAAAGAGTTACAGTGGTTTTAAACCTCAGACATGAAATATGTACAAAGCATATCCCTCTATAGTGTGTACTTGTCTCAGTCCAGAGCACTGAGTGTCATTTCTGTCTGCTGCTTCCTTCCTCTGCTATCTGCATAAGTAACTTATGACAGGTTTTCCTGACACCAAGAAAAAAAAAAAGGTGACAGGGGAGGGAGCTCCAGCACACAGCCTGTGATTGACAGGTTCAGCTCTGTTCCTGTGTGCTGTGTGAAGAGGGGTGTGTCTCTTCCCTCCAATCAGCTATCAGAGCTCTCCTCACTAGACCTGCAGAATCCAACATCAGCTCCCCACCCCCCTGATTTCTGAAAGCTCAGACAAGCTTTATACATTTCTGAACTTTGAACAGTGGTGGCCATCCATTTTTTTTTTAGAAGCACATGATTGGAGCCTGAGGCTCTGATTGGCTTCAAAAAAGGATGGGCTTGGGGTGCAGAGCAAAGAGGACGGGTGTCTTGTTTGTCGCATCCCCCCCAAGATATAAAAATATAGAGCACCAGCCACCACCGACTTTGAACAAATGTAGCGAGAGAGGAGAAGACTGCAGATAAACAGGTACAACATATGTAGGAGGATTTGTTCCATCTCTGTGTATCACCTGAGGCCAGTCACTTATTTACAACAAACCTCAATCTTTAGGCTTGCCCCACACCTAGCATCTTGTGAACGTTCATTTGTGTGTGTTTTTTGTGTGGTTTTTTTTTTTTTTTTTTCACATGTTTTCACACTACATGGATAAGGCAGCCCAAAGAAGCTTCTGAACCTTTTTGAGCCTTGCGCGTTATCTAAACTGTGCGTGTTTGTCGTGCGTTTTATCGAGCATCCAGCTATCGCGTTTGGTGTGCCATTAACAATGAACGGCACTGCAAGCTGGACATGAGTCTTTCACGCATTCCGTGAACGTGAGAACATGCGCCTTCACGGAATGCTTAGGTGTGAATGGAGCCTTAACTTCTTGCCGTCTTTGGGCTACAGCGCGAGCCTTAATTGCCAGGAGGGCGTCCATAGACGTCCTCCAGAGCATGCGCTGCTGTCTGCACGTCCCTGCGGCGCGCTCTGTGATCACCGGGTCCATGAGACTCAGCTGATCACAGATCGGAGTAAGGGGTCGATCCCGACCCCCCCCCCCTTACCACATGATCAGCTGTCAGCCAATGACAGCTGATCACGCGATGTAAACAGAAGATCGAAAAATTGAAAAAAAATCGAGAAAAGCCGATCACCTGCTTCTGTCAGAGGGACATCGGTCCCTCACACAGAGAGCCGCAGCTGCCTCATCTGTGCCCACCAGTGCCACCTGCAAGTGATACCTAACAGTACCCACCAGTGCCACCTACCAGTGCCCACCGTGCCACCTACCAGTGCCCACCATGCCACCTACCAGTGTCCACAGTGCCACCTACCTTTACCCACCAGTGCTAGCTATCAATATCTACCAGTGCTGCCAATCAAAGCCCATCAGTGCCTCATCATCAGTGCCACCGATCAGTGCTGCCTATCAGTGTCACCTGCCAGTGCCTACCAGTGCCCATAAAGTGGTACCTATCAGTGCCACTTATCAGTGATACCTATTAGTGCCTTTCAGTTCCTCCCATCAGTGCCAGCCATCAGTGCCCATCAGTGCCACTCATCAGTGCCACCTATCAGTGCCCATTAGTGCCGCCTTATCAGTGCCCTTCAGTGCCGCGTTATTAGTGCCTATCAGTGCCCATCAGTGTCCATCAGTGCACATCAATGAAGGAGAAAAATTACCTGTTTTCAAAATTTTATAACAAAATATGAAACAATTTTATTTTTATTTTTTTAATTCCCTCACGAAAAAAGCCAATCACCGGCTTCTGTCAGAGGGACATCGGTCCTTCACACAGAGAGCCGCAGCTGCCTCATCTGTGCCCATCAGTGCCACCTGCCAATGTCCACAGTGCCACCTACCTTTGCCCACCACTGCCACCTATCAATGTCTACCAGTGCTGTCAATCAATGCCCATCAGTGCCTCATCATCAGTGCCACCGATCAGTGCTGCCTATCAGTGTCACCTACCAGTGCCCATAAGTGGCACCTATCAGTGCCACTTATCAGTGCCACCTATTAGTGCCCTTCAGTGTCGCCTATCAGTGCCAGCCATCAGTGCCACTCATCAGTGCCACCTATCAGTGTCCATCAGTGCCGCCTCATCAGTGCTTATCAGTGTAGCCTATCAGTGCCCATCAGTGTCCATCAGTGCAGCCTCATCGGCACACATCAATGAAGGAGAAAAATTAATTGTTTTCAAAATTTTATAACAAACTATGAAACAGTTTTTTTTTTTTAACTCCCTCACGAAAAAAGCCAATCACCGGCTTCTGTCAGGGGGACATCGGTCTCTCACACAGAGAGCAGCAGCTGCCTCATCTGTGCCCACCAGTGCCACCTGCCAAAATTTTCGGTCTTTTTTCATTGTTTTTTTTTGTTTTTAGCAAAAATTAAAAAACCCAGCAGTGATTAAATACCACCAAACGAAAAAATCTATTTGTGTGAAAAAAATGATAAAACGGTCATTTTGGTACAGCGCTGCATGACCGCGCAATTGTCATTCAAAGTGTGACAGCGCAGAAAATTGGCATGGGCAGGAAGGGGGTGAAAGTGTCCGGAAGGCAAGTGGTTAAAGGTCTCCAAAATTTGGGGTTAACGCTAAAAAATATTATTTTTAAAAAGTATAAAATTATTTTGCACGCCGAACACTTGTACAAAAAAGCGACAATTAAAAAATAAAAAATAAAGAGGTGTTTGGGTGAGAGTATGGATTGAGTTTTAGGGGTTAATATTGCGTTGGGTGGAATTACCTTATTAACGACTGAGGTAATGGGAGAGAGTCGGCGGTGTGGGCCAGGTTCGGTCGTGCTGTTGCTACGCAGCCAGTCTTGGAAGTTTGCTTGCAAGCTGTCAGAAAACAAATTATTCCATTAGGGGATTTAACTCTCCGCATCCCGGGCGCCAGGCTCACCGCCGCTCGCGGCAAGAGAAAAAAAAACTGATTGCAACAAAGTATATAACGATCAATGGTCACCCCGACAACAATGTATCTTTATCAAGTTCCCCACCAGGGCCGATTCTGGCATTCCACTCCTACATGTGAAAATCAACTTTTTTTTTTTGCTAGAAAATGACTCAGAACCCCCAAACATTTTATATATTTTTTTAAGCAGAGGCACTAGAAAATAAAATGGTGGGAGTTGCAATTTTTTATGTCATGCGGTATTTGCGCAGCAATTTTTCAAACGCAATTTTTTTTTGGAAAAAATACATTTGAATAAATTTTAATGCAAAACAAAAAAAATAACACAATATATAACCCAATTTTTTGATAGAATATAAAAGTTGATGTTACGCTGAGTAAATAGATACCTAACATGTCACGCTTTAAAATTGCGCACACTCGTTGAAATGGCGCCAAATTACGGTTTCCTTAAAAATCTCCAAAGGCGACGCTTAACCACTTAAGCCCCCGGACCATTTTGAGGGCCAAAGACCAGAGCACTTTTTGCGATTCGGCACTGCGTCTCTTTAACTGACGATTGCGCGGTCGTGCGACGTTGCACCCAAACAAAATTGACGTCCTTTTTTCCCCACAAATAGAGCTTTCTTTTGGTGGTATTTGATCACCTCTGCGATTTCTATTTTTTGCGCTATAAACAAAAAAATGCGACAATTTTGAAAAAAACGCATTATTTTTTACTTTTTACTATAATAAAAATCCCCAAACAATATATAAAAAAAACATTTTTTTCCTCAGTTTAGGCCGATATGTATTCTTCTACATATTTTTGGTAAAAAAAAATCGCAATAAACGTTTATTGATTGGTTTGCGCAAAAGTTTATAGCGTTTACAAAATAGGGGATAGTTTTATGGCATTTTTATTAATCATTTAATTTTTGAATTTTTAAAAAATTTTTTTTTTTAATTTTAAATTAAATTTTCATTTTTTACTAGTAATGGCGGCGATCAGTGATTTTTATCGTGACTGTGACATTATGGCGGACACATCGGACAATTTTGACACATTTTTGGGACCATTGTCATTTATACAGCAATCAGTGCTATACAAATGCACTGATTCCTGTGTAAATGACACTGGCAGTGAAGGGGTTAACCACTAGGTGGCAGTGTAGGGGTTAAGTGTGTCCTGGGGAGTGATTTTAACTGTGGGGGGTGGCTGTGTGTGAAACGTCACTGATCTCTGCTCTCGATCACAGGGAGCAGAGATCACTGACACTTTCACTAGGCAGAACGGGGAGATGCTTGTTTACATTAGGATCTCCCCGTTCTTCCTCCCCGTGAGACGAACGCGGGTACCCCCGCGGCGATCAAGTCCGCGGGACCCGCAATCCGATTCACGGAGGTCCCAGCCGGCACGCGAGCGCGCCCGTGGCGCACACGCGATGGCACGGCAGCAAATTTAAAGGGACGTACCTGTACGCCCATTTGCCTGTCCTTGCCGTACATCGTCGTGCGCTGGTCGGGAAGTGGTTAAACATTTTTTTTGTGTTTCAATATATTTTATTTTGTCAAAAGTGGATGACAATAATACATCACAAGTTATAGATACAATGTGAGACATTTGTCTTGGGGTGACAAACACGGTCGTGTGGAAGACATATTAATCAATGAAATTATTACAAAACATATCTGCATAAAACAAACATAACCTGTCAAGTGTTTTGATCAGAGTCCCCGGGTGTCAAACATGTTCCCAGGAGCTTTATCCGATGAGAGGTGCAGAAGGGGAGAAACCCCCGCCACCCCAACTGGGCACAAGCTGTGGCGGCGCTTCTCACCCCCCCAGCATCCTCCCGTCATAGACAATAAAACTATTGATTAATCTTGTGTAAAGAAAAAGAAAATGTAGAGGGTTATTAAAACAATTCGTAGAACAGTAAGTGTATGAACTAGTCCAACATTTTCTGGATAAAGGAATAACTTCGAGTCCTGTGAAGGAAAGACTGCTCAGTAAAATACAAACAAGGACACACGCATGGGAACACATGGTATATATCACAGGGAATTAGAACAGCGACATGACCGTAAGAATCTAGGTTGTAGTCGAAGTCGGGATCGGGAGCAGGGCGAGTCTAGACCCTGGCCTCGGTCACAACCAATCAGTCAGTGGTTGAAGTCCAAGACTGACCTAAAGAGGTAGGGGATAGGAAGGAATACAAGAGGAAAGAAGAGGGAGGAAAAAGAAAGAAGAGATATACGATAGAAGAGGTGAGTACGAGTCGACTGGGGAGAAAGAGAGCCGGAAGATGACATCCAGAGGAAAATAATTAGAGGGCAACCCCTACAAAGGAAGCCCAGGGTTCCCAGATTCGTTTAAACTTGTCCGAGCGATCCAGGATTACACTTGCCATCTTCTCTTGGTTCATAATCCAAGAGATCTTTCTTTTGGCTAGAAGTGTTGAAACCGATGGTTTTTTCCATGCATGAGCCAGGGTAAGTTTGGCACCTAAGATGATAAAAAATATAAGGCGTTGAGTAATCCTGGAGGCTTCTTTCACTGGGAAGTTAAGGAGCGCTATGAGTGGGGACATTTGAAGAGGTATTGAGGTTAGCTTGCCAATCCAAGAAAAGATTTTGTGCCAATAAGGTCGAACTCTGGGGCAGGTCCACCATATATGGAGCATATCGCCTGTAAGGCCACATCCTCGAAAACATAGGGGAGATGCTGACGGGTATATGTGCGCTAGCTTTGAGGGGACCAGGTACCATCTAGTCAACACTTTTAAACTAGCTTCCATGAGGCTGGAGTTAAGGATACCTTTGTATGATTGGGAAAAGTTCCGGTGCCACGTTTCCAATGTCCAGTGTTGGGAAAGGTCAGTTTCCCAAGCCTGCATGTAAGACGTCTTGGATTGCGCGGAGGACAGGGCTTTATAGATTACCGATATGCCCCCCCTCTGCTCACTGGCCTGACCACACCATATTTCATAGGGAGTTAGTTGGGGCCCATTCGGGAGTGTTTTACACCTTTTGTGTAAAAAGTTTGAGATTTGAGAGAATCTGAAGGATTCAGAGACAGGCATGTCTAGGTTACTAACACAGAATGCTTTGGAGAGTGGGCCAAGAGGTCTGAGGAAGTGCCCTATTCTGTATAACCCTTTGTCGAGCCACCATCGAAATGCTGATATGTCAAGGCCCGGAGGGAAATCAGGATTTCGAAATAAATGTTGCAATGGTTTTGTGGGGGAAGTCAGATGTTGGTTGTCACGCAGACTGTCCCATAGTGCGAAGGAGTGTGAGAGGGTTGGGGAAAGTATGGAGGGTCTTAGTTTTCTATGGCTCCAGAGAAGGTAGTCTAGAGTGTGGAGAGGGACTGCTTGCCTTTCTATGTGAATCCAGTCAGGTTGTTCCCAGTGCGAGTATACCGTTGAGATCTGGGCTAGATGAGCAGCCTGCAAGTACCAAAGCAGATTTGGTAGTCCCATGCCCCCTTCAGTTCTAGATCTGAACAGGACTGCTTTGGGGAGTCTGTGTCCCCCTCTACCCCAAATGTATTTGACGATTTTAGCTTGGAGTCGTTGTAGGCGAGTTTTGTCTACAGGAATCGGGAGGGCTCTAAAATAGTAGAGAATGCGGGGGAGTAGAGTCATCTTAATCGTGTTGATTCTACCCAGCCATGACAGGGATAGACGGGACCACCGGGAGAGGTCTTCCTCTAGTTTTTGTAGAGAGGTGGGTAATTGGCTTGGTATAGGAGTTCTATCCTGGGGGTCAGTTTGATCCCCAGGTATGTGATGGAGGCGTCGTTCCAGGAGAATTGGAAGCTCTCCCTGAGCCTGGCCAAAAGAGGGTCTGGGATGTTAATATTGAGTGCCTGTGATTTATCGTAGTTAACCCTAAGGCCTGATGCTGCCCCGAATTGTTCTAGGAGGTGACATACATTGGGGAGTGACGTTAGTGGGGAGGAGACAAATAGTAATATGTCATCTGCAAATAATGCGCATTTATGACACTTGGGGCCACTTTGAATGCCTTGTATATTCGGGTTATTTCTGATGGCTATCGCTAAGGATTCAATTGCTATGGCAAAGATTAATGGGGATAGGGGGCAGCCCTGTCTGGTTCCTCTAGCTATGGGGAAGGATTCTGAGTAAAATCCCTGCAGACGCACCTGAGCCGAGGGGTTGGAGTAAAGGGCATGCATGACATTAAGAAATGAATTCCCAAACCCCCATCTTTGAAGAGTTTTGAAAATATATGGCCATTGGACGGTATCAAAAGCTTTTTGGAGGTCTAGAGAGAGTAAGCATCCCTGTCTGGAAGGGCCCCCATCCCAGTTAGAATTGAGAAGAGATATTAGATCAATCGCTCGTCTAGTTTGGTCAGGTCCCTGCCTCCCTGGGATGAAGCCCACTTGGTCTTTGTTAATGTATAATCTAATGAAGGAGGTCAGGCGGTCTGCAAGGATCTTAGTCAGAATCTTTAAGTCATTATTAATGAGAGATATTGGTCTATAGTTACTAACCGAGCTGGCATCTTTATCAGGTTTAGGGATGACCGTGATGTAGGCCGTGTTAAGTGAGGCATCTAGTAAAGTCCCCTGCCTGAGTGCATTAAAGAATCGGGCCATATAAGGGGCGAGAATAGAAGAGAACGATTTGTAATATGGTACGGAAAAGCCATCTGGGCCAGGCGCCGATTGAGATTTCAAGTGTTTAATAACTGCACATACTTCCTCAGCGGAGATAGGGGAGTCTAGTTTCTGGCGGTGTCTTTCTTCTAATTTGGGAATTTGAATGTTGTCTAGGAAGTGATCTACGGTCTCTGTATTGGGACCGTTCTCCCCACTGTATAGGGATTTGTAAAAGGTCAGGAATTCCCCCATTATTCGTTTAGGGTTCTGGGACAGAGTGCCACCTTGGACTTTGATTTTGGGAAGGGCTGGGGATTTAATTTTCGGGGATAGCCTGCCCGCAAGCATAGAACCGATTCTATCGCCTTGGCAATAGAATCGGGATCTATTCCACCGTAGCCATTTTTCGGCCCTTGTGGTCAGAGCGAGGTTTAATGCCGTACGAGCTGCGTCCAGCTTGACGGTGGGAACAGCTTTTGGGTCGGCCTTGTGTTTTTTAGTTAAGGCTGTATAATCCTTATCCAATTTCTCTATGTCAGCTTTGTTGGTTTTATTGTTCTGAGAGGCAATTTGGATCAGATGACCTCTAATTACGGCCTTATGTGCTGCCCAAAGGCAAGAAGGGCTAGTTTCTGGCTGATCGTTTGTAGAAAAGTAATTGCAAATTATAGTTTCGATTTCTTTGATTCTAATCTGATCACTCAGGATGGACTCATTAAGTCTCCAACGCCTGCAGGGTTTAGGGCCCAACGGGCGCTGAATGGAAAGGATCACCAGTGAGTGATCCGACCAAACTACATCTTTGATATATGCCCTGTTCGTTAGGGGGATAGAAGCAGAAGCGATGAGGATATGATCGATTCTCGCGAAGGATCTATGGGGGTTAGAGAAGTGTGTGAAGTCTCGTAGGGTGGGATTTGCTTCCCTCCAAATATCAACGAGGCCTTGTTGAAAGATTAGTTTGGCTATACGAAGACTCTGTTTAGTGGGTCTGGTGAGGCGTTTACCAGGAGGACGAGACTTGTCCAGGCCCTGGTCAAAGGCCGAATTAGAGTCGCCTCCAAATATCACTGTACCCTCCAGCAGTGGTGTTAGTGTTGTAAACAAGCGTTGAAAGAAGGCTAGTTGGCCTCTGTTGGGGGCATAGTACGAAATCAGAGAATACAGTTGGTCGTCTAGTTCCCCCACAATGAGGATATAGCGACCATCAGGGTCCCTGTGTTCAGATTTGAGAGTAAATTTGCATCGTTTAGAGATAAAAATGCCCACCCCCTTCGTTTTATCTTCCGCATTGGCTAATGTGAAGAAGGGAAATTTGGAGTGTACAAAGGATGGATTGAAGCGTTTGGGGAAATGTGTTTCCTGGAGGAGAACTACGTCTGCTTTTTGTGCATGTAGGTATTGGAAGACTTTGCGCCTTTTTGCCGGTGAGTTTAGGCCTTGCGCATTATGTGATATTATTTTAAGTGGTGCATTTACCGGTGGGTCATCAGCCATCGAGCAGAAGATGGGGCAGGGCTAGGAAATCTGCAGCACTTACCATCTGACGTCCACGGAAGCCAAGACATCCCGCATAGCGAGCGAAGACCGGTGAGATGTCCTGAAGTTGTCTGGATAATTCCCCCCAGCCGACTTCTACGGGGAAATGTAAAATAAAACATTGTTGGGAAAGAGAAAAGGAAAAGCATGAAAGAAAGACGGGAGACAAGAGAGTCTCCCGTAACATGGAGGGGACAGAGTCCTCCATCGGAAAGTGTGTGTCACACTGGAGTCCCTCCCGAAGGCAGGGAATGGTCCTGTCCAGGGTAGGGTAAACTACCTAAATCACTAGACAGGAGGGGGCGCATGAACACCACTTCAGCAGAGTGGCCGTTGAAAATGGTTTGCGATTAGCATGATAAAGGCACTGGTGCCGGCATTAACATAGTACCCTCCCTGCTAACAGTGTCGCCTACTAAGTAACACGTGGAGGTGAAATTGCAACATTAAACTGATAATGCTTAAAGTAATTAAACAGTTAACAAACAAGTAAGTGTGGACCTGGATATGTGAGGGTGAGCTCTGAAAAGGGGCAAAGGGTGTACAGGAGGGGGAAGTGAAAATGGCTGATGGCGAGGGCGTATAACTGGTATGGCTCCCCAAAACATTGTGGATTGTATAACAAGAGCATCGGGATTAGTCAGGCGCCATAAGTATGTCCCTCAACTCCCGCCTAGAAATAGCAATGGAGCAACCCAATGGGGCCTGTTAGAGAAGAAAAAAAAAAAAAAAAAATTAAATTTGTTATTATTTAGTGTCCTCCCCAGGTTGAGAGTTACCCGAAACCGTTTTGGCCGAGGCTTGAGGTCATCTAAACGGTGAACAGAAAACCTGTCTCGGGAAGCACAAGTGGGGGGGCTCCGTCATCTCAGCCGGAAGCTGAGAGGAAATGGAGACAAAAAAAAAAGGTTGAGTCCTTGATGAAAAACGAGTAACAGAAGTCATGGAGGGATAGTTTCCTTGGACTTCTTGGATCTGGCCTTCTCCCAAACCGGATTCAGAGGACTGGTGGGCATGTGTCTTTTTGCGGAGTTTGGTTGAAGTCCCGACTGACGGGCGTTAGGGTCTTGGTTGATGAGGCCCAGTTGTAGAAACAGCCGTTCTCCTTCCTGCAGGGATCCAAAGGTGTACGCCTTGCCTTTGAAGATTAGTTTAAGTTGGAAAGGGAAGAGCCACCAGTATTTAATTTCTCTGTCCATCAAGATTTGAAGTAGTGGCTTTAGGGCCCTCCTTTTTTGGATAGTGAAGGGGGATAAATCAGCAAAGATTTGCAGCTGATGACCCTGGAACACTATTTTAGATAAGGATCTTGATTTCCTCATGACCTCCTCCTTGACAGAGAAGAAGTGCGGTTTCACCACGACATCACGGGGGAGTCCGTCCGCCCTAGGAGGTCGGAGAGCTCTATGAGCCCTATCCAGCTCCAGTCTGTGTTGGGGTGTATCAGGGAGTAAGTCCTTAATTAAAGATTGTATAGTTTCAGGAATGTCCTTAAATGATTCAGGGAGCCCCCTGACTCTAAAATTGTACCTCCGATTTCGGTTTTCGAGGTCATCGAGTTTGGCATTGGCAGTCTCTAATTGCTCTTGAAGGGTCTGTATACAGGCAGTGTTCTGGTTTGTTCTGGAAATGGTGGAATCGAGATTAGACTCAATGAGGTCCATGCGGGTGCCTATGTGCTGTAGGTCTGCTTTAATGTCATTCGTTATTTTGAGGGCTGTGTTGTGCAGGCCTCTATCTAATAATTCAGCAAATTTGGCAAACATTTCAGCCACAGAGGTCGGTTGCACTAGGCCTGAATCCCCGGGCTGTAGTAGCTGGTGTGCCTGGGGGGGGGCCGCATCCATGGGGGAGTACTCCAGTCCTGTCAGGGAGTGTTCTAGGAGAGATGCGGTGGATGCTGGGGAAGCAGGATCCTGGGGAGAGTTACCCATGAAAGACTCTGGCTGCAGCAGGGAGGGGGATGCTGCGAGCTGGACACAGGGAGGGCATGTAGCTGCAGAGCGGTGAGGAGCGGCCGCCATCTTAGCTGTCTCAGTGTGGGACAGAGCGGCTTCAAATGCGGGCTTTAAATTTCTTTTTACCGCTCCCGAGTACATCGGGAGAATCCCTGGGTCTTCCTGTGTCCGTGGGGGGGTAATCCAGGCGCCGATCGCCGGTTAGAGTGCCGCTGCGGAGGCCCGGTCTGCTGAAGCGGGACGGAGCTCCCTGACTAAGCGTCCATGTCAGGAGCCGCCGCGCATGCGCCAGCTTAAACATTTTTTTTACGGCTTACCAGTTTAGAGTTACAGAGGAGGTCTAGCGCTAGAATTATTGCTCTCATTCTAACGTTTGTGGATATACCTCACATGTGTGGTGCGAATGCCGTTTACATATGCGGGCGCGACCTAGATAAGGTGAATCCGGAAAGTATTCACAGCGCTTCACTTTTTCCACATTTTGTTATATTACAGCCTTATTCCAAAATGGATTCAATTCATTATTTTCCTCAAAATTCTACAAACAATCCCCCATAATGACAATGTGAAAGAAGTTTGTCTGAAATCTTTGCAAATTTATTAAAAAAAAAAAAAATCCCATGTACATAAGTATTCACAGCCTTTGCCATGACACTCAGAATTGATCTCAGGTCCATCCTGTTTCCACTGATCATCCTTGAGATGTTTCTACAACTTGATTGGAGTCCACCTGTGGTCAATTCAGTTGATTGGACATGATTTGGAAAGGCACACACCTGTCTATATAAAGGTCCCCACAGGTAACAGTGCATGTCAGAGCACAAACCAAGCCATGAAGTCCAAGGAATTGTCTGTAGACCTCGGAGACAAGATTGTATGGAGGCACAGATCTGGGGAAGGGTACAGAAAAATCTCTGAAGCATTGAAGATCCCAATGAGCACAGTGGCCTCCATCATCCATGAATGGAAGAAGTTTGGAACCACCAGGACTCTTCCTAGAGCGGGCCGTCCGGCCAAACTGAGCGATCGGGGGAGAAGGGCCTTCGTCAGGGAGGTGACCAAGAACCTGATGGTCACTCTGACAGAGCTCCAGTGTTTCTCTGTGGAGAGAGGAGAACCTTCCAGAAGAACAACCATCTCTACAGCACTCCACCAATCAGGCCTGTATAGTAGAGTGGTCAGACGGAAGCCACGCCTCAGTAAAAGGCACATGACAGCCCACCTGGAGTTTACCAAAAGGCACCTGAAGGACTCTCAGACCATGAGAAACAAAATTCTCTGGTCTGATGAAACAAAGATTGAACTCTTTGGCCTGAATGGCAAGTGTCATGGCTAGATTAACATGGATGAGACAAACCACTTACCACTGGCAGAGGTGCTTACAATGATCAACTACTATTTATTTATGCAAAACCTTTATCCCAAAAGGAAAAAAAAAAAACAACAAAAACAGCTGTAACTGTTATAAAGTGTTGGCCTTGAGTTTGGCTTTAATGTGTTATGCCGCGTACACACGATCGGACATTGATCGGACATTCCGACAACAAAATCCATGGATTTTTTCCGACGGATGTTGGCTCAAACTTGTCTCGCATAGACACGGTCGCACAAATCCTGTCGGAAATTCCGATCGCCGGTGACGTACAACACGTACGACGAGCCGAGAAAAATGAAGTTCAATAGCCAGTGCGGCTCTTCTGCTTGATTCCGAGCATGCGTGGAACTTTTGTGCGTCGGAATTGTCTGCACAAGGTCGGAATTTACGACAACGGATTTTGTTGTCGGATAATTTGAGATCCAGATCTCAAATTTTGTATGTCGGAAATTCAGACGGAAAATGTCCAATGGAGCCTACACACGGTCGGAATTTCCAACAACAGTCTCCCATCGAACATTTCCCGTCGCATGTACGGGGCATTAGTGTATCTAAATCTGTTAGTACATATAACACTCCCCTCCCCCCAGACTGACAATGCTGCTGTACAAAGGTGTCCCCTGTGCTCCTTCATCCAGAGTGGGGGCGAGGCCTCTAATACAGGAGGTGTGTTACTGGTCAGGTCACCAGGTGAAAACAGGGGGGAGGGGGGGGGGGAGCCTAATAAAAAAGAAAATGAATGCAGCCACCTAATCTAATATTTGTGATGCTGAAATCGGTTTTGGATTTAATATCACTTTAAAACTGGACAGTGCAGTCTCTAGCCAGTCTGGAGCAGGTAGGAGGGGGGAGGAGCAGGGGGAGTGCCTTGCCAGTCTATGCTATGGGGCTGTGTGCTTCTATTGATGCACACAGTGTAGGGAAACACAGCTCTAGTCCCTGCATGCAAGGGTGACTCCATAGGATGCTGCCATAGAAAGGAGCCACATTGAAACAGGAAACCTAGAGCAGTGATCACGGCACCAGAATAAACTGGAACAGATAAAGAAGCTGCAGTAAGTAATATAGGGCTCATCCACACAAGCAGTTGGGGAGCTGAAAACCCCACGGTTGAGCTGTACTTTTACCCCCTTTAGCTGCAACTGGGGGGTGAACACATGCCACGGCCATGGCAGGAATTATATCCTATTGCCATAGGTGTGCGCAGCCTATTGCATTAGGGTGTGCACCCCAAACATCAAACACACACATGCCTTTCTCTGCAGACTCAGCTGCCCTGGACAGGGAATGGGAAATGCTCTGTGCCGAGCGGCTTCTGGTTCATTCACAAACTGACGCATAGTAAATACAGTTTGCTATGCTTCAGTAATGAACACAGTGAGTGAGTGTGTGTTCATTTAGAAAAGCACGGGTCCAGTAAATGACATATTGACAAGCCCCCCCCCCCCCCCGCTCTCCATCCTGAAACATCCCCCGAGAGGTGAGGAGGGAAGCCAGCAGCACTGCAAGGGGAGCGGCAACACGGGGGTCAGTAGAATCTGGACCCCACAGAGTGATTAGGGTGTGCCCAGGCACACCCTGACACACCCCTCCCCTGCGCACGTCTATGCCTGTCACCTTTGGAAGCGAATGGGGCCGCTTTGCAAACCCCTTGCAACTGCATGCTATGAGCATAGATGCCGCGCACTAGTGTTGGGGGTTCAAGAGGATATAGTAGGGGGGTGAGAAGGCGATACAATGCCTCTTCACCACCAGACAAATAATCTATGAAGAGTGATCCAAATGAAAATCGCTCTTCAGAGTGCAAAGCCAGTGTGAATGGACCTTAAATCAGCTACTGAAAGTGCTTAACCGCCACACACGCCGCGGGTCCCGGGTACTCGATGTTCGCCGGCAGGCCCGCGATTGCGGTGTGGAGAGGCAGAACGGGGAGATGCCTATGTAAACAAGGCATTTCCCCGTTCTGCCTAGTGACATGACAGGGATCACTGTCATCGGAAGCAGTGATCGCTGTCATGTCGGTAGAAGCCCCTCCCCCCACAGTTAGAATCACTCTCTAGAACACACTTAACCCCTTGATCGCTCCCTAGTGTTTAACCCCTTCCCTGCCAGTGTCATTTACACAGTAATCAGTGCCTTTTTATAGCACCGATCGCTGTATACATGACAATGGTCCCAAAATGGTGTCAAAAGTGTCCGATGTGTCCGCCATAATGTCGCAGTCACGATAAAAATCGCAGATCGCCACCATTACTAAATAATAAAAAGGATAATAAAAATGCTATAACTATATTCCCTATTTTGTAGACACGATAACTCTTGCGCAAACCAATCAATATACGCTTATTGCGATTTTTTTTTTTACCAAAAAATATGCAGAAGAATACATATCGGCCTAAACTGAGAAAAAAAAATTGTTTTTTTTAGATATTTTTGGTTGATATTTATTATAGCAAAAAGTAAAAAATATTGCTTTTTTTTTCAAAATTCTCGCTCTTTTTTTTGTTTATAGGGCAAAAAATAAAAATCGCAGAGGTGATCAAATACCCCCAAAAGAAAGCTCTATTTGTGGGGAAAAAAGGACATCAATTTTGTTTGGGTGCAACGTCGCACGACCGCGCAATTGTCAGTTAAAGTGACTCAGTGCCGAATCGTAAAAAGGTGCTCTGGTGAAGAAGGGGGTAAATCCTTCCGGGGCTGAAGTGGTTAAAATCTGAAAGTTTATAATCACTTTAAATCTTATCAAAGTAAATAAATAAAAATAACTAGAATAATAAAAAAGATTAAAATTAGCAGTAGTATTTTAATCATTTTTTGTTTCATTATTGTGTGGTATTTTGAATAAGAATAAATATAGCTGTAAGGTTGGCTGATTTGAAGCGCCCCTAGTGATTAGCCATACCATTGTTCACCATATAGGTGGCGCTAGTGTGCAACAGTGGCTGTCAGAGGTGCTCAAGATCAATTATTTATTGGTAATTTTTAACCTGTTGGCTCTTTCAACTGCTAGTAGTGCACATACACAATGGGACACACATTCGAGAAAGTCCCTAAACCTCTCCAATGGGGACACATTTTTAGTAGGGTGGACTTCTAATAATGTGCGTATTACCGTGTGCAGATTCTTGTCTCAGTGGCAACCACTCCTTCCATGTCTTGCATGGGTGTGACCAGGGCAGGAAGTCAGGGCATATTTCCCCACAGACAGAAATGAACATTGGAAATAAAATGTAGTTCCACCCCACTCATCCAATAAATAAACTAATAGTGGAAGTTATGCTTTTAATATGGAAGAGTCTAGCGCTACCCTAAGAAATTTACAAAAGTAAATTCAGAATTCTGAGATTAAGGCTGAGTTCACATATATGCAAATCGGATATGGATTCTCCGCATCCAATTCACATGACAGGCGAGTGTGACCGGCTCTGGTTCACACATATCCGGGGGTGGCCACGGTCCACATTCATAAAGGGTCCTTTGCGTCTTTGGGTCCGATTCAGGTGCAAATTCAGGCAAAAATTTGGACCTAATTCATGCCTGGACCGGTGAACCGAAGTGCATCGCGGGCACAAACCCGCGGCCACACATATGTGGACTTGGCCTTAAAGTCAGAATTCTGAGATTCTAAGTCAAAATGTTGAAATTAAACAGAATTCTGGTAATCTAAATAAGAATTCTGAGATTAAAAAGTAGAATTCTGAGATTAAAAGTCAGTATTTTGAGATTCATAGTTGGAATTCTGAGATTCAATGTCAGAATTCTGACTTTAAAACCTTAGAATTCTGATTTTTAATCACAGAATTCTGACTTTGAAACTTATAATCATGAGTTTGAAACTCAAAATTTTGAATTTGAAAATATGGAAGAGCCTAGAGCTGCCCTAAGAGAAATTTACAAAAGTAAATTCATAATTCTGTGATTAAACGTCAGAATTCTGAAATTCAATTCTGAAATTCAAAGTCAGAATGTTGTAAATAACATCAAAATTCTGGGATTCAAAGTCAGAATTCTGAGATTAAAAGTCAGAAATTCTGAGATTCAAAGTCAGAATTCTGAGTTTCGTAGTAAGAATTCTGAGATTCAAAGTCAGAATTCTGAGTTTTGAAGTAAGAATTCTGAGATTCAAAGTCAGAATTCTGAGATTAAAAGTTAGAATCCCATGTTCAAAAGTAAGATTTCTAGGATTAAAAGTCAGTATTCTGAGATTCGTAATTGGAATTCTGAGATTTAATGTCAGAATTCTAACTTTAAAACCTTAGAATTCTGACTTTTAATCCCAGAATTCTGACTTTGAAACTTATAATTATGAGTTTGAAACTCAAAATTTTGAATATGAAAATATGGAAGAGCCTAGAGCTACCCTAAGAGAAATTGACAAAAGTACATTCATAATTCTGTGATTAAACGTCAGAATGCTGAGATTCAGTTCTGAAATTCAAAGTCAGAATGTTGTAAATAACATCAAAATTCTCAGATTCAAAGTCAGAATTCTGAATTTCGAAGTAAGAATTCTGAGATTAAAAGTCAGATTTCTGAGATTCAACGTCAGAATGTTGAAATTAAGCATCAGAATTCTGGGATTCGAAGTCAGAATTTTGAGATTCAAAGTCAGAATTCTGACTTTAAAACCTCAGAATTCTGACTTTGAAACTCAAAATTGTGTTTAATAAATTTTTGGAATGCCTGTTGAAGTTTAATCTGCTTATTTTTTTCTTTGGTTCCTCCCCCCTCATCATCATGCTAATGAAATGTTCTGTTTTCATGACATACCTTTTTTTTTTATACCCTGTGGTGTCATCACTGGGTCTCTGTGCTTCTCTAGGCAATGCAGATCAAGGCTGGTGGGAGAGGCCGGCAGGGCGCTGTACATAGCTTCCTGAAAACAGCACAGCACCCGGCCTCAGTACTCCTCATGGAGCCCTCAGCCCTGATGCAAGCAGTGGTTTGGCACTAGGGGTGGTTACATCAGCTTCTAATGCACATTGTGAGAAGCTCACATTGTGCGGTGAAATCAGAGGAAGCCATTTCAGTTCAGCAGAGGAGCTGGTACAACTGTGCAAGACTGAAGGGAAGGCCGGAGGTCGGCAGCTGCACTAAAGCCAGTTAGAGGTCTGCTTGGGTCGATGAGTACAATACCAGGTGAATGAGCCTTGTATCATTATATCTCAGTTACGGTATTTTCTCAGTAGCGCTCGCAGTTGGCGGAATGGTTTCCCCTCCTGTCTGGAATCTCTATGAGATCCGGGTTCACAGGTGGAACGTGACGCCACTTGTCATAATCCCAAATGAGTTCCTTCACCTAATCTGCCATAAAACATCTTCTCATCCCTCCCGAGTTCTCCACACAAGTACTTCTCCTTAATACTCATTAACATGAAGGATGCTTGAAGTATTTGGGTAGGAGAGCGCGGATCGCTCTCTATAATTAATATTCTCTGTGATTGGAATGTTGCCGGAGTGAATTTGTAGGGAGAGAAAATGTTCTACATTACAGAGGAAAAGTTCACAGCTGAGTGTAGCAACGCAACATATGGGGCTCTGCGTTAGTTTCCAGGCTCTCTGATAACACCAGAGGGTGGAGGAGACATCAGAGGTCTAATAAACCCCTGAAGTCTCCATAAAGAGGTCCTGTCACCGGCCCAATGTCATCGGAGGTCTAAAAAAAAAAAACCTGAAGTCTCCATAAGGGCATCCTGTCATCTGTCCAATGACATTGGAGGTCTAAAAAAAGTTCAAGACTTCAAGTCCATAAGAAGGTGTGTTTTTTGCGGGGCTAATCTTTTTCTATAGTAGATTATACTACTCCATTTTGAAACTATTTTGTATTCATAAATGGATATTCCCTCTGATGCTTTTCTTTCATCTTTTTACTATAGATTATTGGAGGGGTTGACTGGCTTACAGCACGGTCAAAAAACCTTCCCCTCCTCTTTTGTTTGGAGGTTAGACGCCCTTTGTCTGTGATTTTTCTTTTGGCTTGGGCCCATCATACCCGACCTCCCTGGCTTTTTCCATCCCGGCTGAGCTGGGGCAGCGGAATATCTCTCCACGTTTTCTTTTACCGGATGCATTCCTGTTGACATCTCAAGAAACATGGTTAGCTCTCATGGTGTTATTCTATTATATGCTCAATATGTAATGCTTATTCATATATTTTGTATGATAATTACTTATTATGTCTTTTTCTGTGCTCTACTAATTTGTAGACAACCAATGAACCACTAGCCCCTGAAGAAGAGGTATAATCGCTACAAACCTCGAAAAGCGTTGGGTATCGTCTGACCCAGTTCACTACTGGCCAGTCTTGAGTGGTTGTCTGTATACATATATATACAGTATCTCACAAAAGTGAGTACACCCCTCACATTTTTGTAAATATTTTATTCTATCTTTTCATGTGACAACACTGAAGAAATGACACTTTGCTACAATGTAAAGTAGTGAGTGTACAGCTTGTATAATGGTGTAAATTTGCTGTCCCCTCAAAATAACTCAACACACAGCCATTAATGTCTAAGCCGCTGGCAACAAAAATGAGTACACCCCTAAGTGAAAATGTCCAAATTGGGCCCAAAGTGTCAATATTTTGTGTGGCCACCATTTTTTTCCAGCACTGCCTTAACCCTCTTGGGCATGGAGGTCACCAGAGCTTCACATGTTGTCACTGGAATCCTCTTCCCCTCCTCCATGATGACATCACAGAGCTGGTGGATGTTAGAGACCTTGCGCTCCTCCACCTTCTATTTGAGAATGCCCCACAGATGCTCAATAGGGTTTAGGTCTGGAGACATGCTTGGCCAGTCCATCACCTTTACCCTCAGCTTCTTTAGCAAGGCAGTGGTCATCTTGGAGGTGTGTTTGAGGTTGTTATCATGTTGAAATACTGCCCTGCAGCCCAGTCTCCAAACGGAGGGGATCATGCTCTGCTTCAGTATATCACAGTACATGTTGGCATTCATGGTTCCCTCAATGATCTGTAGCTCCCCAGTGCCGGCAGCACTCATGCAGCCCCAGACCATGACTTTCCCACCATCATGATTGACTGTAGACAAGACACACTTGTCTTTGTACTCCTCATCTGGTTGCCGCCACACACGCTTGACAACATCTGAACCAAATAAGTTTATCTTGGTCTCATCAGACCACAGGACATGGTTCCAGTAATCCATGTCCTTAGTCTGCTTGTCTTCAGCAAACTGCAGGCTTTCTTGTGTATCATCTTTAGAAGAGGCTTCTTTCTGGGATGACAGCCATGCAAACCAATTTGATGCAGTGTGCGGCGTATGGTCTGAGCACTGACAGGCTGACCCCCCACCCCTTCAACCTCTGCAGCAATGCTGGCAGCACTCATACGTTGATTTCCCAAAGACAACCTCTGGATATGACGCTGAGCACGTGCACTCAACTTCTTTGGTCAACCATGGCGAAGCCTGTTCTGAGTGGAACCTGTCCTGTATGGTCTTGGCCACCATGCTGCAGCTCAGTTTCAGGATCTTGGTAATCTTCTTTTAGCCTAGGCCATCTTTATGTAGAGCAACAATTCTTGTTTCAGATCCTCAGAGAGTTCCTTGCCATGAGGTGCTATGTTGAACTTCCAGTGACCAGTATGAGAGAGTGAGAGCGATAACACCAAATTTAACACACCTGCTCCCCATTCACACCTTAGACCTTGTAACACTAATGAGTCATGTGACACCGGGGAGGGAAAATGGCTAATTGAGCCCAATTTGGACATTTTCATTTAGGGGTGTACTCATTTTTGTTGCTAGCGGTTTAGACATTAATAGCTCTGCATTGAGTTATTTTGTGGGGGCAGCAAATTTACACAGTTGTACAAGATGCACACTCACTACTTTACATTGTAGCAAAGTTTAATTTCTTCAGTGTTGTCACATGAAAAGATATAATAAAATATTGACAAAAATTTGAGGGGTGTACTTACTTTTGTGAGATACTGTATATGTTTCTTGACATTGTAATTTGTATAATAGATATATGCATCCCATTGTGACTTTTTCATAAGTCATCAATTCATTTTTAATCTTTTCTAATAAAATATCAATATTTCTTCATTATACCTATTTGTCAAGGAATTTCTGCCTCTAAAAGTCCCACAGAGGAATTTGTTCGATTTTCTGTTCAATTTTTAGGGATGTGAGCAGTAATTTCTTTTTCATAGATCGATGGTACTACCACAATTTATTCTTGTCACCTGCCCAATGACATTGAAGGTCTAGAAAACCCCTGAAGTCTCCATAAAGAGGTCCTGTCACCTGCCCAATGACATTGGAGGTCTAATAAACCCCCGAAGTCTCCATAAAGAGGTCCTGTCACCTGTCCAATGACATCGGAGGTCTAATAAACCCCTGAAGTCTCTATAATAAGGTCCTGTCACCTGCCCAATGACATTGGAGGTCTAATAAACCTCTGAGGTCTCCATAAAGAGGTCCTGTCACCTGCCCAATGGCATTGAAGGTCTAGTAAACCCCTGAAGTCTCCATAAAGGGGTCCTGTCACCTGCCCAATGACATCGGAAGTCCAATAAACCCCTGAAGTCTCTATAATAAGGTCCTGTCACCTGCCCAATGACATTGGAGGTCTAGAAAACCCCTGAAGTCTCCATAAAGAGGTCCTGTCACCTGCCCAATGACATCAGAGGTCTAGTAAACCCCTAAAGTCCCCCTAAAGAGGTCCTGTCACCTGCCCAATGACATCAGAAGGCTAATAAACCCCTGAAGTCTCTATAATAAGGTCCTGTCACCTGCCCAATGACATTGGAGGTCTAATAAACCCCTGAAGTCTCCATAAAGAGGTCCTGTCACCTGCCCAATGACATCAGAGGTCTAATAAACCCCTGAAGTCTCCATAATAAGGTCCTGTCACCTGCCCAATGACATTGAACGTCTAATAAACCCCTGAAGTCTCCATAATAAGGTCCTGTCACCTGCCCAATGACATTGAAGGTCTGGTAAACCCCTGAAGTCTCCATAAAGAGGTCCTGTCACCTGCCCAATGACATGAGGTCTAATAGACTAGATCACTCAGACGAGTGTGTTTCCTCTAATGGGACTTTAAATTGGGTCACAGACAAACTAGGTATGATTGGTAGAAATCAAAAAGATAATAATTAAGAGTATATTTATTTAAGACAAGATTAAAAAATAGATAACTATGACAAATGCCAAAATAAACATCCAAAAGGATGCACATTAATGGATGCAGTGGTTACATAGGGCACAATACATTTAACCAAATCTATTAAAGATTGATAACGAACAATAGAAGAACCCAACGTTTCGAGGTCTATTAAGGTACAACCTCTTCTTCAGGGGTAATGGTTTAAGTCATGGCGAAATTTACGTCTATGGTCAAAAAAAAGGAGAAAAATAGGACAGAGTTGTAGACATATACACATTAACCAACAGATTATTTCAATATTTTCAATCTTCAATAGATTTTAGACATGTGCGATTATTTTCGTACGAATGGAAAATTCCTACGAATTTCCTTGTAAATTCGTACATTCGGGAGGATCCGAAATACGAACTGCTATGCTTCCGAATTTTATACGAAATTTCGTTTACGAATTTCGGATCCAAATTCCTAACGAACATTCGTAATTGTTACGAAAAGTTAACAAACCTAAAAGTTAAAAACCCAGGAAGTCAGCACAGCACAGGGGTGGTGGGAGCCCCTCATAATGATAAATTCATCATAACGAACATTCGTAATTGTTACAAAAAGTTAACAAACCTAACGAAAATTCGTATTTCGTATGAAATTTCGGACACGAATTACGAAATACGACTTAATTCAAATATGAATCGGAACGGAACGAAACAAAACAAATTTATTGACGGCGCACCTGTCTAATAGATTTGGTTAAATGTATTGTGTCCTATGTAACCACTGCATCCATTAATGTGCATCCTTTTGGATGTTTATTTTGGCATTTGTCATAGTTATCTATTTTTAATTTTGTCTTAAATAAATATACTCTTTTAATTATTATCTTTTTGATTTCTACCAATCATACCTAGTTTGTCAGTGACCCAATTTAAAGTCCCATTAGAAGAAGCATACTCTTCTGAGTGATCTAGTCTATCTTATTAGGGATGTGGGCCAACTGTCCTTAGTACATACAGGAGTGACACCACTCTCCAATAATCAGAGGTCTAATAAACCCCTGAAGTCTCCATAAAGAGGTCCTGTCACCTGCCCAATGCTATCACATAGGGGTGTCTTAGCGATATCAATAGAGTTAATCGAAGAAAATATTGTTTTAACCACCTGCTAACTGCCCTATAGCAGTTTTACTCTCTGCAGAATCACATATATATACACGTGATCCTGCACTTCCACCTGCAGGGGGCGTGCTGTGATTATTCACATCATAAGCCGATCTGCGGGTGCCTGGCATTCACACTTGAGCGTATCGCAGCAACAGCTGCTGCTGCACGTTTTTTTTTTTTTAATAGCTGTTTTTTTTTGTTTTTTAGTGGAGTGTTTTTGGAGTTGCGCCATTCATTTAAATGGGCCTCCCTCCGCTCCAAAAATGCTCCAAAGAAGCTCAAGTACAATAATCTTGGTAGACAATCACGGTAAAATTGCACCGCGTTTGGGGTGCCATTAGGAAACAATGGCATCGTAAATGAGTTCCGTGTTTTGCCGCGATACTGGAATCGTGGGTAGAATCTCGAGGATTCCACCCACGATCCAAATTGCTCAAAAGTGAATGTAGCTTCAATGTCCGCCGACACCCGCCGATCATCAGTAAAACACACAGAACTGAGACTTTCTACCTATGTAAACAAGGCAGATCTTTGTTCTGACAACATGTACTATGCACCGCATAGTAGCCCATTATGTGTCACTTACCTGACACAGGAGCCTGTGTCCCCTCTTCCACGAAGCGTCCATCTTCCTTCCTGGTATCGCGGCTCCGGTGCTGTGGTTGGCCGGAGCCGCGATGACGTCACTCCCGCGCGCGGGATCCACCACCATGATCGCCGTTAGAAACGGCACGCTTCAGTGCGCCTGCGTGTCGTTGAGTATTTTCGACAAATTCGTTAATTCGGAAACATCCAAATTAACGAAAACCCTTTTAAAATTCTAATATTCTAAAATTTGTAAATTACAAAATGCGTAAATTCGAAAATCTGAAAATTCGAAAATCTGAAATAATAACTAACTATTAAATTATAGCTATTGGAATTTCCTTTTTCAAATTTGGCTGTTAGTGAACGCAACGAATACGAATTTATCCGAAGTTACGGATTATCAGAAATAACGAATGCCACATCTAAAGAAATGGAACAGAACAAATTAATAACAATAAATAATAATAATAAAAACTTTTTATTATTATTATTATTTATTATTCATTCCTTCCGTTCCACTTTTAGATGCGGCATTCGTTATTTCGGATAAATTCATATTCGTTGCGTTCACTAAAAGCCAAATGTGAAAGGAGATTCCAATACCTAGAATTTAATAGTTAGTTATTATTAGTTAGTTATTATTTCGAATTTTCGGATTTTGGAGTGTGTATGGGGTGAGAGGAAAATCACCCCACAAAATATATATTACGATGTAATTCTAAGGCAGCCAATGGGTTGAAAGGAATAAAAAAAATGATCTGACTTTCACATCCACACATTCGACACCCCTACCGCTGTGGTATTGTCCCCCCCCCCCCCCCATCAGAATACAATGATCGGCTATAGCAGACAACACTGATTGTTCAGGAAAAACCCAACAGGCTGGTTGTACATAAGTTGATCGCAACCAGCCTGCCTGTACATGGATCGAAATTCGGCCCACTCCTACTGAACTGTGCAAATTACGACCTATGTATAGCTTTGTACTTTGACCTCCGAAAGATTTACCCCCCCCCCTTCATGACCAGGCCATTTTTTGCGGTACGGCACTGCGTTGCTTTAACTGACATTTGCGTTGTCGAGTGACGCTGTACACAAATAAAATTGATGTCCTTTATTGCCACAAATAGAACTTTCTTTTGGTGGTATTTGATCACCTCTGCGTTTGTTTGTTTTTTGCGCTATAAAAAAACAAAAAGACCGACAATTTTGAAAAAAAATATTTTTTACTTTCTGCTATGAAACAAATCCAATTTAAAAAAAACGTATCACCTCTGCAGTTTTGATTTTTTGTGCTATAAACAAAAAAAAAGACCAACAATTTTGAAAAAAAAAAAAAAACAATATTTTTTACTTTCTGCTATAAAACACATCCAATAAAAACAAATTAAAAAATTTAATTTCTTCATCAATTTAGGCCAATAGGTATTCTGCTACATATTTTTTGGTAAAAAAAAATCCCAATAAGTGTATATTGATTGGTTTGCGCAAAAGTTATAGTATCTACAAACTATGGGATATTTTTATGGAATTTTTATTTATATTTCTTTTTATTATTTTTTGAGCTATAGACAAGAAAAGACAGACAATTAAAAAAAAAAAACAAAAAAAAAACAATATTTTTTACTTTCTGCTATAAAACACATCCAAAAAAAAAAAAAAAAATTAAATTTCTTCATCAATTTAGGCCAATATATATTCTGATACATATTTTTGGTAAAAAAATCAACCCAGTAAGTGTATTATTTGGTTTGCACAAAAGTTACAGCGTCTACAAACTATGGGATATTTTTATAGAATTTGTATTTATTTATTCATGTTTTACTAGTAGTGGCGGCGATCAGCGACTTAAAGTGGGACTGCGATATTGTGGCGAGCAAATCGGACACTAACTGACACTTTTTGGGGACCAGTGACATTATTACCATGATCAGTGCTAACAATATGCACTTTCCCTGTACTAATGACACTAGCAGGGAAAGGGATAACATCAGGGGGCGATCAAAGAATTAAATGTGTCCCCTGGGAGTGCTTGCTAACTGTGGGGGAGGAGCTTGTCCTGTGGGAAGGCAGAGATCCGTGTTCCTGCTTAGCAGAAACACAGGATCTCTGTCTTCCCTACTAACAGAACGGCGATCTGCCTTGCTTACATAGGCAGACCGCCGTTCTGCCTCTCTCCTACTGTGCCCAATCAGCAAAGCGGTAGCGGGCCGCAGGCGGTGCGCACTCATGCGCCCCCCCCCAAGCCCAGAAGTGCAGAATCACATACATGCACGTGATTCTGCGCAGAGGAGCCGCCGCCCGCAGTAAATGTCAAGGTAAAGAGTCTCTGGTGGAGACTCTTCACCACGTGATCAGCCGTGTCCAATCACGGCTGATCACAATGTAAGCAGGAAGAGCCATTGATCGCCTTTTCCTCACTCGCGTCTGTCAGACGCGAGTAGAGGAGATTCGATCGGCTGCTCTTCTGACAGGGGAGGTCTGTGCTAATTGATTATCAGTGCAGCCCCCCCCCCCCCGAGGGTGCCCACACTGGACCACCAGGGACGCCACCGGACCACCAGGGATGCCACCACTAGTCACCACCAGGTATGCCACCCATGGCCACAGGGATGCCAATCAGTGACCACAATGGATGCCAATCAGTGCCCACAATGGATACCAATCAGTGCCAAACAATAATGCCTGCCAATCAGTGATGCCCATCAGTACCATCCATTAGTGTATATCAGTGCCACCTCTCAGTGCCCATCCATGCCCATCCGTGCCACCTATCAATGCCCATCAGTGCCACCTTTCAGTGCCAATCAGTGCCACCTATTAGTGCCGCCTATCAGTGCCCCATCAGTGCCGCATATTAGTGCCCATCAGTGCCACCTCATCAGTGCCACCTCATTGGTGCCCACCAGTGCCGCCTTATCAGTGCCCATCAGTGCCGCCTTATCAGTGCCCGTCAGTGCAGCCCCATCAAGTTTTGTAACAGAAACAAAAAAATTTTTTTTTTCAAAATGTTTGGTCTTTTTTTTATTTGTTTAGCAGAAAATAAAAATCTCAGAGATGATCAAATACCACCAAAAGAAAGCTCTATTTGTGGGCACAAAATGATAAAAATTTCATTTGGGTAAAGTGTAGCATGACCGCCCAATAGTCATTCAAATTGCGACAGCGCTGAATATTGGTCTGGGCAGGAAGGTGTATAAGTGCCCGGTATTGAAGTGGTTAAATAAATTAAATATTTTTTTTAATAAATCATAAGTGAAATAAAAAAAATATATGTTTTACGGAAAGTCATAGCTGATAAGATCTATAAAAAATAAACTTAATTCTCTCATATATAATCTGCTTCATGCCGCTGTTTGTTATCTGACGCCCAGTTGCAGAATATTGCCGATGCCGCGTTCAGTCTTCTGCGTGTCCAGGGGGGTGCGCAGACCTCTTCCCTGCATCTCGCACCGCCGTCGCCATGGCAACATCGGAATGTGGAGATTAGGAGACAATAGTTTTTTAATGGTAAGGGGGAATTCGAGGGAAAAAAAAAGAGCAATAATGCTTCAGAGGTTACACAGGAATGATGATCTTTGCAGGATTAGACCTTCGAATCACACCGGGATTGCGATGATTGGCACTTAGGATGGGAAAACAAACACCCATCTTCATAAATGATTCCATACATGTATGGGGCTGACGGTGTAACAAGCATGTTAAACAGACACAAACTCCTAAAAAAGTAGATGAAAACCCAATCGTGTCTCCCAATTGTGCTCCTGCGTTGTCACCCTGTCACATGGGCTTCTGATGGAGACGACACATGGGGGGGTGGATTTACTAAAGGCAAATAGACTGCGCACTTTGCAAGAGCAGTTGCTCCAGAGCTTAGTAAATCAGCAGAAGCTCTGCTGACTTCCATCATCCAATCATGTGCAAGAATTGTTTTTTTTTTTTTCTTGCATGTGATTGGGTATTCCTTGCAAAGTGAAGCCTTACATTATTTGCTATGCTCTGGAGTGACTGCACTGCAGAGCAGTCTATTTGCCTTTAGTAAATCAACCCCATTGCGCAGATAGGGTTTACTGCAGTCACAATCAGTGGCGGCTGGTGTTTTTCTTTTGGGGGGGGGTGGCATACAACCACCTATCCCCCCAGCCACACCCACCCGCCCCGCTGTTTGCTGGTCGGTCAGGCACTTAGCCCATCGTGGCAGGCAGTGTGGTGCAGCAGCTCGGCTCAGTGTCCTCTCCTCCATGGCAGCTTCCAGCTACTCCCCTCCTCCTCCTAGGCATCCAATAGGATCGCCTGTCCTTTCAGCCCATCTGGTGACCGGTGTCAAAACCCACTTCCTGATTGGCCAGGAGGAGGATCAGTGTTACAACAGCGAATATTGATTCGCTGTTGTAACACACCTGGGTGGGTCTCGAAGCGCACTCTCTGCGACCCGAGCCCACCCTATATTGAAGCATATTAGACCCTCTGGCTCTAATCGGTGCTTCGAAAAAACAGCCCCTCCGCCGTTTTGTCCTGAAAGGGGCCGGATTCATGGATTGGGGAGGCGGCAATCAAACAATGGGTTCCCCTTGGGTGGGATTTTTAAGGCATTACCAAAAAAGTGTTCATAGTATGTATGAAAAAAGAAATTTTTATTACAAAATACACACACAAAGTACAGAAATACCAATTGACAAAATCAATGCAAGCATAAAAGATATACATACAAATGCATCGAAGACAGCATGTGGGGGACAGAAAATGATCACAATAGACAAACATATAAGCATGGGATGAGGTGGGTCTCACTAAACCGACGCGTTTCGGAAAATCCTTCGTCAGGGTTTGACAAGTGAGGTTTATCATCTGTTTAATATTACAGAAGCAAAGAACACAAAGTAGTTAGCATTCCATATACATGTGACATAATATGTCCCTCATACCTCATATGTGAGAGTGAACTCACTTACCCGATGCAAGTGTTTACAAAGGGATTCAAAGCAAAAGAACAGCTCTGCTGTGGTATCCCAGGCCGTGTGTGTCTCCAACCAATCCAATTGTGAGTAAACGGAGTATTAGAGGGGTTCATATAGATGACATCATTTCCCTAATTGCTGAAGCACGCCACGTCCAAATTAGGGCGCAGCGTCTGTGCATGGGCTGGGGTCCACAGAAATCTTAGGACCTAAGACCAAGCAATAAGTATCATAAGGATGGGTACAGAGTTGGGGGTGAACACCCCCATCGGACTGGTACAAAAGGCCAGTCTGTGTATAGAGGCTAAGGATCAAAAAGAAACATACCTGGGATCTGGTGCCGCAAAAAACACCTACAGGGTATACCGTAGGGGGAAGGGAGGAGGGCACGAAGGGTACCTTGCTGACCATCAAACAGACATCATGACAGAGATCTGGTGTTGGGAGAAAACGGGGGACGATTGTTTAAAAGTCCCATAGTACAAAAGATAAATATACAAGGATTGTGGTATATACAACCACACCACACAAGAGAAAATAGTCAAAGGGGTAAAGAGCTCCCCAAACAATCAAAGGGGCAAAAAAAGCTCCCCAACAATGCCCCCAACCCAACAGATGACTTACTTTAACAGCTAGGAGCCCCGCACGAGTGCAACATCCTCCTCCGATCACAAGGTCAGAGTGGATGAGCTCCGCTATTTATCTCACTAAACGTGAGGCCAGCTGATTGCAACAGCAAACAGCTGAGTGCATAATGTACACCCTGGGCTCCCACCTCCCATTCGGCACCAGCTGACAGGAGATCCGCCCCTAGGCAGGTCTCCTGTCATCCTGGTCCAATCGTGGGCCCCCTGGGAGTGGACCGCGCCACGCCCCCCCAAGGGAACGAACGGCGCCGATCCTAATCCCACACCGCGCATGCGCACCAGTGATACTGGAGCGCAACGTCGCGGCTGACGTCACGGCGCCGCGTCCCGGAGGCGCGCGCCGCCGTCCACTCCCACCAGCACGGGAAGCCAAGACCGGAATCAGCTGACGCTGAATCCGATCAGGACGGGGGGGACATGATCCGTTCCCCTAGTGTGTCCCAGAAAGGGACAGCCTTACCGTGCTGGGTCCATGCACATATACAGCAAAGGGCGGTGCCTGAAAAAAAGGGAAAAAAAAACGCATGTGCCAACAACAATAAAAAAGGGTTGCAGGCTTACACTTTCATGCAAGCCAAGGTCAAATGGGCATATTGGATGTCAATTGGTGCCACAAGGGCGTGGGAGAACACAGCAGAGCCTAAACATGGGGAGAAAAAGGCAATGGACAGGGGTGGACAGTAAGTTTTCATACATTTTTATTTTTTTTTGAGCAACTAAAAACTGTTTCATGTGGTTATTATGTTTTTTCATTTACAGCCAGCATGTGGAGCTCCAGGATTCTTTTGGCATTTTGACATGTTTACCTGTCTATTCCTAGCTGCTCTGCTGAAAAAAAATGCCTGCTGCTCACTGGGCTCAGTAGCTAAAGATTATGATTGAAGTTGTAAGCTTTACCTCCACTTTCTGCCTTCCTGCCTGTTAGATTACTCAGGGGGTATACAAAGAAAGAGAGAGAGAGAGAGAAGGAGAGAGAGAGAGAGAGAGAAAGAGAGAGAGAGAGTGTCTAAAAGGAAATAGCTTCTGCTTCACTCTCTCTGCATGAAGCACATACGGCACCTTTGATTGTCTAATTAACAATATATGCATGTGTAGTGATAAGGTAGATTAAAGAAAGAGATAGATAGATAGATAGATAGATAGATAGATAGATAGATAGATAGATAGATAGATAGATAGATAGATAGATAGCAGGGACGTGCAGTGAGGTAAGTGGCTGGTGAGGCACTGACTAGTATCAGAGCCAGGTACACACAGGTAACATACACCGCGATCGTTAGAGCGAGAGCAATAATTCTAGTACTTGACCTCCTCTGTAACTCTAAACATGTAATCTGTAAAAAAAAATTAAAGCGTCGCCTATGGAGATTAAGTACCGAAGTTTGGTGCCATTCCACAAGTGGGCGCAATTTTAAAGCGTGACATGTTAGGTATCTATTTAGTCTGCATAACATCATCTTTAACATTATACAAAATGTTTGGGGGTTCTGAGTAATTTTCTAGGAAAACAATGATGATTTTTACTTTGAGTAGAGAAAGAAGAAAGCAAGGAATTAGGAGGGAACAATCAAAGGAAGGAGAAAGAAAGAAAGAAAGAAAGAAAGAAAGAAAGAAAGAAAGAAAGAAAGAAAGAAAGAAAGAAAGAAAGAGTGGGAAGGAATGGGAAGGAAAGAAAGAAAGAAAGAAAGAAAGAAAGAAAGAAAGAAAGAAGTGGGAAGGAATGGGAAGGAAAGAAAGAAAGAAGGAAAGAAAGAAAGAAAGAAGGAAAAAAGAAAGAAAGAAAGAAAGAAAGAAAGAAAGAAAGAAAGAAAGAAAGAAAGAAAGAAAGGAGTGGGAAGGAAAGAAAGAAAGGAAGAAAGAAAGAAAGAAAGAAAGAAAGAAAGAAAGAAAGAAAGAATCTATTTAGTAATAAATACAGATAACATGTGATTGCGGTCAGTAGATACAATGTATAATGGTAACATTCTGGGAGTCTCTATGACCGTTTAGTGTGTCCCGTGTCCTCTGACATGTGAACACGCCCGGATTGTTGCACAGACTGCGGATTGAATGTGACATTTTCTTGTTGTGGTTAATATTGGTAAAACATCCTTTTCCTGCGAGGGTCCGCAGCCACAGTGATTGGATCCGCTGGTTTTCCAGCACAGGAGCGACGCTGCCGGAATGATAATGAGGAGGGGGGAGAGGAGGGGGAGGGGGGAAAACATGGAGGCCGACAGGCTTCACTGGTGTGTAATAAAAATTCAATCTGGATTTTAATGAATGCGTGAGGAGAGGCTTAAACACGTTCTATTAAAGCCGGGTCCGGCGGGGCCGGGGATTGATGGGCCCCTCCTGTTTTACATGGTTACAAATGTCTAAAACTTCTGATGACACTTTTCATGGAAGTCTGCGCTGGATTTATAATTTGTCATCGCCGAAGGAAAGAGGAAAACACGGGGCGAGGGTGTCAATATGAGAGCTAAAACAGATGCACACTGATCAGCCATAACATTATGACCACTGATAAGTAAAGTGAAGAACACTGATATCTCATTACATTGTAAGTGGGTGGGAGATATATTAGGCCCCAAATGAACATGTTGTCCCTGAAGTTGATGTGTCAAAAGCAGGAAAAAATGGGCAAGTGTAAGAATTTGAGCAACTTTAACAAGGGCTGAATGCTAATGACTAGACGACTGGGTCAGAGCATCTCCAAAATTGCAGCTCTTGCGGGATGTTCCCGCTCTGCATTAGTCAGGACCGACCAAAAGTGGACCAAGGAAGGAAAACCGGAGAACCGGTGACAGGGTCATGCGCGGCCAAGGCTCATTGATGGAGGTGGGGAGCAGGATCATTTTTAAGACAGGGCAAAAGGGACAGCTGCCCTGGGCCCCATCATTGTTGTGGGGCCCAAAGCAGCTGCCTCATAATTGCCAACTATCCCAGTTTAAATTCCCTTATCCCTTGAAGTTTTAGTCCCGTGCTGTGTCCTGATATCTCAGTGTAAAGTTCTGTTGCTGCTGCCCAGCTCAGCTCTATTGCCATGTACAGATGACTCACCTGCAGACCCTGTGTTTTCATGTAAATGACCTGCATTGATATGTAAATAGCGGCAGCATTATTTTTGTAAATAGTTATGTATATCATGTCCCCCTGAGGTCATATCTACAATCACTTCTGCTGAATGCTGCCCACTGGGGAGGTAAAGGGTCATGCTTGAAAGTCCTGCCTATAACTGTGGTCATTAAGCCGAACATCAGCCTGTTCTGCAAAGGTAAGCAATATGGAGGTGAGACCCTTCTTCAAAATAATATGGTGTCACAGCACCCTGAATTTTGGTACATTTGAATACGCACATCTCAGCCAATGCATGAGGGTGTCATTAACAATTAATGGCACTTCTGTGTATCTGCTAAAGGGCAGCATGTTTCTGATGTGTCAGGAAAGTGATTTTGCATGTATTCCAGACACACACAAATGTGAATGCAGGCTAAATGTCTCAGTAACGTTGGTGGTCAGTGTAAATCTTCTCATTACATTGAGGCTTGGTGTACAATCCTTTCATTCACACTAGTGGCCAGTGTGAAGGTCCCCCTTGCATTGGTGGTCAGTGTAAATCCCTGTTTACATTGATGGCTACTGTGAATTCTCCTATTACATTGGTGGTCAGTGTAAATCTCCATTACATTGGTGGCCAGTGTAGAAACTCCTCTTTATATTGGTAATCGTTAAAAAAAAATCCAAACTGGAATTTTTGGTCAGTTTAGAATCCTCCCTTACGTTGTTGGTCCATGTAGAAGCCCCCTTTAAATTGGCGGTGAGTGTAAAACCCCCTTACATTGGTGGCCAATGTAGAAATCCCCCTTTATTGGCTGTTAATGTGAAATCCCCCATTACATTGGTTGTCAGTTGTAAATTCTTCATAACATTGGTGATCGGTGTACATTTCCCTTCACATTGGTGGTAAGGGCAGAATTGCTCTTATACTGGTGGTCTAACCCCTAACATTGGTGATCGGTGTAGAAGTGTCACCTTACATTGGTGGTCAGTACAAATCTCCTTGACAATGGTTGTCAGTGTAAATTCCCCCTTACATGGAGGTCATTGTATATTTACCCTTACACTGGTGGTTGGTGTAAATGCTCTTATTAAATAAGTGTCAGTGTAGAAATCCCTCTTTTCTATTGGTGGGTGGCGTAAAATCCCCTGTTACATGGTGGTCAGTGCAAATTCCCCCTCACTTTTATGGTCAGTGTAAATCCCCCCACCCTCACATTGGTGGTCATTGTAAATTCCCCATCACATTGGTAGAATCCCCCATTATATACTGGCCAAAGATTTCTATATGATTCAGAATTTGTCAGAGTACTGCCTCCTAACTAATCCCATCCTCCCAGCAATGCCACAGATCCCAGGAGTCCTAGGAGTTTTCTGTCTATTGATGGGTCCCCTCACCTCCCCAGTCCATGGAGTGCAGGCAGTGAGGAGATAATGTGCTTTAACCTTTAGCAACCAATCAATGAGCAGTAATGCTATGCACTAACCTCTTGCAACCAATCATTAAGCGGTAAGGATATGCAGTAACCTCTAGGAACCAATCAGTGAGCGGTAATAATGTGCTGTAACCTCTCGCAACCAATTAGTGAGTGGTATAGATGTCCAGTAACCTCTAGCAATCAATCAGTGAGCCATAATGTGTGCTGTAACCTCTAGCAGCCAGTCAGTGATCGGTAATGATACACTGTAACCTCTGACAACCAATCGCTGCCTAATCTGATTCAGTAAACTGATTTTGAGTCTAGCTGCTATTTATTGTATGCCTCAAAGCATGTGGAGAGCGAAATTGCATGGAAGAGGGAGCCCAAGAAAATGTTTGCCCAGGGTCCAGTCAATATTAAAAGCGGCCCTGGTGGGGAGGGAAGGCTGGCCTGTGTGCTCCAATCCAATTGAAGAGCTACTTAGGCTCAAATTGCTTAACAAGGTAATGCTGGTTCTGATAGAACAGTGTCAGAACACACAGAACATAGCAGTTTGTTGTATATGGGGCTGTGTAGCCGCAGACCGGTCAGGGTGCCCATGCTGACCCATGTCCACAACTATAAGCATTTACAATGGGCATGTGAGCATCAGAACTGGGCCATGTTGGAAGGGAAGAGGGTGGGCTGGTCTGATGAATTCAAGAATGAAGATTTTGCACACCCTGGTTTTAGTAAATTAACCCCAGTGTGTCTGTGTGTTATTATTTGGTGGCAAAAATGGAGCAGAGGATACACAATGAACACATAAGTCTGAATTGTACATATCACCCAATTGGATGGGTAGTAACCAGCAAATCAGAAATTGTACATTTTAAACCTTCTGAATATATGCATGCGAATGTATACAAAACGTGGAGAATTGCACAATTGCGCAGATTTATGAATTGACTGATTGCTTGCAAATATTACTTACACTATATTGTCAAAAGTATTGGGACGCCTGCCTTTACGCGCACATTAACTTTAATGGCATCCCAGTCTTGGTCCGTAGGGTTCAATATTGAGTTGGCCCACCCTTTGCAGCTATAACAGCTTCAACTCTTCTGGAAAGGCCGTCCACAAGGTTTAGGAGTATGTTTATGGGAACGTTTGACCATTCTTCCAAAAGCGCATTTGTGAGGTCAGGCACTGATGTTGGATAAGAAGGTCTGGCTCATAGTCTGTGCTCTATTGCATCCCAAAGGTGTTCTATCGGGTTGAGGTCAGGGCTCTGTGCAGGCCAGTTAAGATCCTCCACCCTAAACTCGCTTATTTATGTCTTTATGGACCTTGCTTTGTGCACTGGTGCGCAGTCATGTTGGAACAGGAAGGGGCCATCCTCAAACTGTTCCCACAAAGTTGGGAGCATGAAATTGTCCAAAATGTCTTGGTATGCTGACACCTTAAGAGTTCCCTTCACTGGAACTAAGGGGTCAAACCCAACCCCTGAAAAACAACCCCCACACCATAATCCCCCCTCCCAGGGGCATATCATGAAATGAATGGGCTGGTGTGCAAGATAAAAAGTGGGCGCTTCACTTTTCTTATGTTACAGCCTTACTCCAAAATGGATTAAATTAATTATTTTACTCAAATTCTACAAACAATACCCCATAATGACAACGTGAAAGAATTTTGTTTGAAATCTTTGCAAATGTATTAAAAATAAAAAATGAAAAAAATCCCATGTACATAAGTATTCACAGCCTTTGCTCAATACTTTGGTGAAGCACCTTTGGCACCAATTACAGCCTCAAGTCTTTTTGAGTATGATGCTACAAGCATGGCACACCTATTTTTGGGCAATGCTCTAGATGACATAAATACCAAATGCATGTGTGTATAATTAAGGTTCTAGTAGAAGGCACATGTGCACAAAGTGTAGAATTTATACATTATACATTGTAATTACAGACAAAAGCAGTATGAAAAATGTTAAAACATTAGAACATGGAGTCATTAAAGCGGAGTTCCACCCAAAAGTGCGCTCCTCACCCCCTGACATGACACATTTGGCATGTCATTTTGGGGGGGGGGTGGTGGGTACGTAGTTTAGAGTGGGACTTCCTGTCCCACTTCCTTCTACCTGTTATTGGCCTCCTAGGCGTCTCCTCTTCTCCCCCTAGGCGGCCCCTCCCTCTCTGCAATCTTCTGGGACACGTGACAGGTCCCAGAAGATTGCCTGGCCACTAGCAGAGTGCGCACCTGGCCATGAAGCCAAAAGCTGTCACGGCCGGGTGCCCACAGTGGCTATGACGGCGCGAGAGGAGAAGAGGGGGGAGAGAACCGAGGCTCCGGACGGCCGCAGCGCTGGACCGTGGGACAGGTGAGTGTTTGTTTATTAAAAGTCAGCAACTACACTTTTTGGAGCTGCTGACTTTTAAAAAAACTAAAAAACATGTGGAACTCCGCTTTAAGGTATTGAAGCATTAAAACATTGGGGCATTAAAAGCCATTAGAAATCATTAAAAAATGATTAAAAAAACATTAGGAGCTGAAAATTATTATTATTCTTTTAAAAGCGTTACTAAAACATACTCAAAAGGTATTAGAGCAGTGAACCATTAAAACCGTAAGCCATTAGCTCTACTTGCTATAGTGGGTTCACTAAAACACAGTTATAGTTTAGAGTTTAAACACAGGTGTATATATATATATATATATATATATATATATATATATATATATATATATACACATACACACAAATGAATATGTACACGCATAAATGGACAGGTGTGTGCCTTTCCAAATCATGTTCAATCAACTGAATGGACCACAGGTGGAATCCAATCAAGTTGTAGAAACATCTCAAAGGATGATCAGTGGAAACAGGAGGTACCTGAGATCAATTTTGAGTGTCTCAGCCTCGGTTCACACCAGAGGCGGCACGACTTGCAGGTCGCCTCACCGAGGCGACCTGCACACGACTGCCTGGGCGACTTGCAAAACGACTTCTGTATAGAAGTCTATGCAAGTCGCCCCCAAAGTCGTACAGGAACCTTTTTCTAAGTCGGGGCGACTTGCGTCGCTCCCCTTAGAACGTTTCCATAGCACAGAACGGGAGGCGACTTGTCAGGCGACTAGGTCGCCTGACAAGTCGTCCCTGTGTGAACCGAGCCTCATGGCAAAGGCTGTGAATACTTAGACCCCTTTTACACTGGAGGCGTTTTTCAGGCGATACAGCGCTAAAAATAGCGCCTGAAAAAAGCTTTAGCTGCAAACCCAGTGTGAAAGCCCGAGTGCTTTCACACTGGGGCGTTGCGCTGGCAGGGCGTCACAAAAAGTCCTGCCAGCAGCTTCTTTGCAGCGGTGGAGGAGGGGTGAATACACCCCTTCTCCACTGCTCCTGCCCATTGAAATCAATGGGGCAACGCTGCCATACCGCCTGCAAAGCGCCGCTGCAGTGGCGTTTTGAAGGCGGATTTAACCCTTCGGGCGCTGTGAGTGTGAAAGCACTCTTGTGTGTGTAGCAAGATCCCAGGCATCCTTTGATCTAATGAGAACCTCCAGGGCCAGGGATAGCTGACATCCTTCTGTATGTGGTGGGTTGTGAGGCAGGTTGGTGGGTGCAGAGTAGTTAAAGTTATTGGGCACCAGACGCTTCTTGGATGCAAAATAAAGTTTATTTCTCTTAACAAACCTTTTTTTTGAGGGGGGGGGGGAGAGAGTTAGGGCCAGGACACCCTTAGGTAGTTGCAAGATTAATTGGCAGACTCCGAGACCTCAATAGGAGGACAGCCATGCAGGGAAAGGCATCCAGCAAGACACCACATCTGCATGTGCAGGAATGCTGTCTCCCATGGTAACAGTCTTTAAAAGTTCCTAACGCAAAGCTTAACAGTTCCCTCAATTTCACTACAATCACTCCTTGCAGTTCTTCAGCCCACTGAGCTCCCGATCTCTCACTAGACTAGATGATTCACTAGATACCTCTCAAGCTTCACCCATGATGGCCTGCTCAGTCCCTAGCTTGACACACAAGGCTGCTCTGCAAGCGTCACCTCCGCTGGTTGGGTCCCTGGCTTGAAACCCACTGAAGATTCCCGATTCTTCACCATCCCTGGTTGGTGAGAATGCTGCTCCGGTACTTGCTTCAGTTACTCACTGTGGTCCCTGGTAAAGGTGGTTGGTCCTATACTGGAGACAGCTTCCCCTCTACCTCCGACCACGACAGGTTCTCCGGCTGGCAGAACCGTCACTTCTGGTTGGACTGCAAGCCGCAATCCCAACCCTGCGCTGCTCTCTTGCTTCTGGATAGGCCCTCAGACAGCCTAGCAGCCAGATGCCCCTGGGATAGGCCCAATCTCCGGCCTAGCAGTCTGGGCAATACGACACACGTCCAACCAGACAGCCGTCCAGATGGCACAGAACACAGATCACCTGACTCCACCTGAATATATAGGTTCTCCCAGCAGGCCAAGGGATCTAAGAAAACCCCTGCCCATTGGCTGAGATACCCCATATACCCATAATCTGACCTTGCTTTGCCCTTCTCATATCTAGTACCACCAGGTACCCGGCCACCTAGTGGTAGAAGAGAAAAGTGCAACAAGGCCAAACTTAGGGAGAAATCAATAGATCTCTAGCAATCAACCAGAATAACTACTCCTGGCAAGTAAATTTGTGAGAAGCAACCCTTCCTAAACTCCAGGGTGCTACATGTACATGGGATTTTTTTTATTTTTAATAAATTTGCACAGATTTCAAACAAACTTCTTTCACGTTGTCATTATGGGGTATTGTTTGTAGAATTTTGAGGAAAATAATGAATTTAATCCATTTTGGAATAAGGCTTTAACTTAACAAAATGTGGAAAAAGTGAAGTGCTGTGAATACTTTCCGGATGCACTATACATAGTGCAGAATGCAGTAATGTTAAATAGGGAATGTACAGTGTGGAGTGCATGCGGTGGGTAGTATGTGCACAGATTTCAAACAAACTTCTTTCACGTTGTCATTATGGGGTATTGTTTGTAGAATTTTGCGGAAAATAATGAATTTAATCCATTTTGGAATAGTAAACACATGTTATTCTGCTCAGTTATCACAGGACACAGGAGCAATCGGTAGCGATCGCTCACTGTGTCCAATTCAGAGAATGAAGGGGCCGGTAAATAACATATTTACTGGTCCCTTCTTCTGCTCTCCATCCTGACACATCCCCCAGCATCCAGCGGGAGAGGAGGGAAGCTGCGGGGGACAAGTGGGGGCAGAGGAGGAGCACGCAGGGGGCCGGAGGAGGACAGGGGGCCGGAGGAGGAGGACAGGGGGCCGGATCAGCTGCCGAAGGAGCACACGGGGGGCAGGTGAGTAGGAGGACATGGAGGGGGGCCAGAGGAGGAGGACACAGCGATTATCGTTGTGGCTGGAGGGACAGCTGAAAGCACTGATTTCCTTGCATGGAATTTCAGCTGACAGGCGCTGGAGGGAGAGGATGAGAAGCGGCTGTCAGCTTCTTAATTGATAGCTATACAGGGAGATCGGTGCTTGCAGCTGTCCCACCTGCCGCACCAAACATCCCCGGCTGTGAACCAGTGGACCATCCATGTGCGCAGTGTGGGTCACAGTGGCCCCCCTCCCACCCTTGGGGCTCATGTGCAATGAACACCCTGCACCCATGGATGATACGCCACTGCCCCCTCCACCAAATGATTTGGATGAGTGCACAAAGCAAGGTCCATAAAGACATTGATGAGCGAGTTTGGGGTGGAGGAACTTGACTGGCCTGAGTCCTGACCTCAACCCAATAGAACACCTTTGGGATGAATTAGAGCGGAGGCCTTCTCGTCCAACTTCAGTGCCTGACCTCACAAATGTGCTTCTGCAAGAATTGTAAAACATTCCCATTATCCCATAGACACACTTCTAAACCTTGTGGACAGCCTTCCCAGAAGAGTTGAAGCTGTTATAGCTGCAAAGGGTGGGCCAACTCAAAATTGAACCCTATGGACTAAGACTGGGATGCCATTAAAGTTCATGTTCCTGTAAAGGCAGGCGTCCCAATACTTTTGGTAATAAAGTATATATGCATGTGAATGTATACAAAATGCAGAGAATTGCCCAGATTTATGAATTGAATGATCACTTGCAATTATTACTTATATGCCAATCATTGGTTGCAACTAGGACAACCTCAGGTACTGAGTGAGGCCCCGGTAGGCTCTTATAAATCAATGTAACTTATTTTAAATTGTAGCGATTGTTTCAACCACTTTTCTGTCTTGCAGGGTTTGAAAAGCGATTTTAGCAATTAATGAGATCTCGCAGAAGGGATTAAGTTTGCTTAATAATTTACAGATTAAAAAATGAAGCACTAAATGCAGGAATTAATATTCATCGTAATGGATGACCACTAAAAGTTTGTTTTAACTGCAAGCTAATGAAGAAAAGAAAAAAGCAACCGAGAGTTTCTGTTAAAGGGAACCTGTAGGAAAGTGCAAATAAATTAAAAAATTGTGACTGGTACGCTCTTAACATATTGTATAGTTTTTATGATGTCATGTTTTTATGATGTCATGCTGGTTCTGGCTGGTGCCCCCCATCCCAAGCTGTCTCAGCATCTACTCAACAGGGTTAGGCATGTCTGTCCCCAGCCTTCCACTTGGTATTCCACAGTAGACAGACTATGGGCATTTCCACTTTTGGACAAGGCCATGTATATTCCATAATGACTATATGAGAAGACCCATATTTACATGGGAACTACAGGGAGATAGGTGTCGTCTTATCTTATGTTGCTATCTATCTATCTATCTATCTATCTATCTATCTATCTATCTATCTATCTATCTATCTATCTATCTATCTATCTCTTATACAGTGGAGTACCTAGTGGCTGATCAACTTATTCATGGCCATGGGTATATCCACATTTGGATAAGGTCATGTATACCCAAATAATGACTTTAGGAAAGCCCATATTTTCATGGAAGCTACAGGGGGTCATGGGTCTTCGTATCTATCTATCTATCTATCTATCTATCTATCTATCTATCTATCTATCTATCTATCTTTATCTCATTGTGAAAATGTGGGGACAATAAAAAATTCCGCCTCTGCCTCACATCAATCCGCGCCTCAGAATCACTCCGCTATCAGATGCAGTAGACCCAAGCAGCTGCCTTAAAATTAAAACATGTAATAAACAATAAGTCCGAAAATCATAAAAATTCGTGTCCAATCCTTGACTTTTTAAACTTATTGAGGCAGCGCTAAGTGTCCGATATTATAAAACACTGTATATAGAACCAATGTTTAAAAAGACAGGAAAGTTCATAATTAAAGATGCAGACTGTGGATGTGAAGGTAAACGTAGAAATCCTTTCACCAATAGCGATCACCGCGTGAGGGGGTCACCCCCCGTGAGATTGCACTCACCACAATGTCTATAACCACAGGCCTTTGGATAATGATCTTTAGATCTTTGCCGTCTCCTTAATTCAACCACTAGGTGGTGCAAGACCCGCTCGGTATGTATAACATGGGGAGAAAATGAAATGCCAAATAGTGTGATATTGCTTAAGACAGTTTATTAAACAACTTATAAAATCACATTCCCCATTAAAATATGCGTACCAGATATATATAAATAATGAGCATTGAAAGGTGCACTGTGCCTGTATTAGTGTCCTCCGGGAGGAATTCCTGGATGCGAGCTGTACACGGCTAAACCGTTCGCTTCCTGGTTACCTTCCCTGGAGCGCAAACGTCACTTCCGGTTGATTACGACCCTGACGCGTTTCGTCACTTCCGGACGTCATCTGGAAGTACTGGGAAGTTTTCAACAGAGGAAATAGTAGTGGCTGAACACTGGTATCAGATACTGAGTTGCAGAGAGTCAGGGGTGAGGGAGGACAGACATTGCTCCTTGGCCGTGAATGGGCAAAGTGAGCGATCTCTTTAAAACCATTGGATGTTCCCGCACAGGTCAGATACCACACTCCCCAGTCTACACAAACACAGAACTGGCTCCATCCTTTCCTGTCTTTTTAAACATTGGTTCTATATACAGTGTTTTATAATATCGGACACTTAGCGCTGCCTCAATAAGTTTAAAAAGTCAAGGATTGGACACGAATTTTTATGATTTTCGGACTTATTGTTTATTATATCTTTATCTCATGTCTCACTGTATGCATCTTCATCTTACTCTATCAAGGTAAGAGATAACGAGGGAGTGAATTAGAAACTTTGTGGTGCCATTGGTTAGAAAGGGGCATATTTTGGAGATAAGCTTTGGACAGTGATTGGATGTGGGGTCAAAAGGAGCGTTCAGAGCCCAGGACTACACCTAGCACCCTGGCATGCGGGGACTGGTTGATAGTTATGCCATTGATTTTGACAGAGAAGCCAGGGGAAGAGACACGTGGGCCCCGACAAGCTGGCCAGCAGAGAAAGGTGTTTAAAGGATAAATTCATCTTTTTTTTTTTTTTTGCATTGATTAATTTTTGTAAGGAACCTGAAAAGCATCGCACCCATGATCAGGAGATCGTGGGTGTAATGCCACAGTCCTGCTGACTGTCTGTGTAGCTGTCTGCCCATACCTCCAACATGGGCAAGCAGTTACACTCTGACAGGAAGCTCAATGAACTACCACAGTGTCCTGGTACAGTAGTTCATTGAGAAATACAAGCCGACAGCCACAAAGGCTGCCAGTACTTGTAGTCTTCCCATTAACAGAACACTGTGAATAATTGATGCAGCCGAGCAAGCGATCTTCCGCTCGCTGACACAATGGGAGAGCCGGGGGGAGGGGATTGGCTGCAGGGGCCAGTGCAATTATAACATGTTACAAAAGGTGAACTTAGCCTTTAATATAATATATATACAAATAAGTTGCGCTTATAACATAAGTGATCCTGTGTAACAAATGAGAAAACACAAAAAGGTACACTATTGCAATAAAAAACTAATAGTAAGTGAACAAAACTTAAATAAAATCTGTATATGAAAATCTATATGAAAAACTCTTCATCGGAAAAAATAATAATGAGTCCGTAGCAGAAACAAAAATTGCCAATGTGATTCAAAAGTGTAGAAAAAATCTAAGAATCCTTCAACCTTCACCCTAGAAGAGAAAGAGGATGAGACAGGGGGGGGGGGGGGAATCCTTGGATCAAAAGACCAAAACCCACTCGGTGTGTGGGGACCCTTACCCAAACTGGTGAACCCCCTAAAGAGCAAGGTCTAATGCGCAAGCAGATTTAGCCCTCTGTGGGGTTTAACGGGCCTCCGTCCTCTTGGAGCAGTCCAGTCGCAGCAGGGAATCCTCCGCGGTGTCCTGGTTGGGAATTGAGAGTCCGGTCTGTGGAGCGCACTATGACACAAGTCACCAGTGCGAAGGGACAGAACATACTCCAATAGTGTGATAAAGTTTTTCACATTGGCAGCAAGCAGTGGGATAGTGCTCCCTTGCTGTGAACACATCCAAAACCTCCACCGGGATCTGGGGTCTGGTTAGTAGAAGAAGAGAGGTACAGATACCAGCCGCCATGGAAGAGGAATTTGTAAGGCGAGTGCAAGAGATGCCGATGAAGCACAGAGGACCAGTGCCAACGCAGGTCCTGCTGAGATGGTATGACTCTCTCCGCCGGCAACTGTGGAAGAAAGAGCTGGAACGAGAGCAGCATTGCCAGGGAAAAATTATCTTCTCTACCCAGGAAAGGTATTGGTCGCAGTATGGATTGCGGGTGCTGTTTTTGGCAGGACAACCACACAAGGAGTGGACAGCTGAGATACGGCTGGATGAGAGCTATGGCAGCCTGGGGCTATTGTACAGAAAGCTGTCAGGGGACCCTGATTTTGGGAGCGATAAGCAGTGGGGGCTGGAGGAAATCATGGATTACAGAGAACAGATGCTGAACATCTCAGACGTACGCTGGGCACTGGAAGATTTGGAGTTTCTGGCCGTTCAGGAATGGAAGCTGGAGATCTACAGACAGCTGCTAGACTCTGCTTAGCACCAGAGCGGGCCTCCCTTTGGTAAAGTGGAAGGGTATGGCGCTGTTCCTTTACCCAGATAGTGATTTCCTATTTATGTGCTATATACTTCATAGAATAAAATAAGATGAAACAAAACGTGCACGTATCAAATGGTGATATCCTATCTATGTGCTGTAAACTTCAAAAAATAAATATCAATAAGTAAAACAAAATATATAAGTGTCAAACTCCATACATAGTGTTGCTGTGCATATCATATATTTCAAATGGCACCTATTAAACGTGAATATCAGTGTAGGAAAAACGTATTCGGAGGCGGGGGAGGGGGGGGGGAGGGGGGGGGAGGGTGTGGAAGGGAGTGGGGGAGAAAAAGGGGGGTATGGGAGGTCAAAAGGTATTGGAAAACTCTACTAGGTAGCCAAAAAACAGTCTGGTAAAGTGCAAACGTGCTGTCAATTTCATATAAAAGTCCTTATTTGTGCAATATGATATTCGTGTTTATAATCCTTCTGCTGTTCAAAAATCCGTACTTCAAATGTGCAGCCACTCACCAGCTCACTTCACCCCTGCAGGGGTATCAGGCAGTTACAGTTTAAGCCACTGTACGGCAATCTCTGGCAGACTCAGGATCATAGTGTGTCATGTAAAAAGAGAGAAGGGGTGCCCATAGTGTAAAATCGTTTTTTTTAAAAAGATTTATTTAAACAAGTGGAGAGGTACTCACAATTTAAAAGTATATATCAGGTAAAATAGACAAAAGTCACGGTTAACCATCAGCTGTTGCAAGCAAGTAGTGTTGGGAAGCACAGATTAGGCCACGCCCTACGCGTTTCGTCATCAGGACGTCTACGGGAGCGTGACCTGTGCTGTGCCTCCCCACCTTTATATAGCGTGCGGTGTCCCCTTGTTAATTCTTTAATTGGCGTCCATTTTGCCTGTGATTCCGCGGACCGGAAACCGCCCGCGGCCATTTTGCCTGTGATAATGCAGACCGGAGCCTAATTTCCTGTATGGAGGAATGTAAATACATCCTGATTTTGGGAGCGATAAGGAGTGGGGGCTGGAGGAAATCATGGATTACAGAGAACAGATGCTGAACATCTCAGACGTACGCTGGGCACTGGAAGATTTGGAGTTTCTGGCCGTTCAGGAATGGAAGCTGGAGATCTACAGACGGCTGCTAGACTCTGCTTAGCACCAGAGCGGGCCTCCCTTTGCTTTGGACTATCCAGAAGAATCAGCTGACAGCCCTAAAATCCTGGCTAAAGTGCTAGAAATGGTGCAGAGTAATAGTGTGCTTTGCTGACCTCCACCTCTAGCTATGGAAGCATAGCTCTTATGGCAGATGCAGCAAGTTTCTGCACAGGACGCAAATAGATGGAGGAATGCGTCTGTCCAGCTGCCACATAAGGGTACTCGAGAAGGAGCAGCCTGCTCATCTCCCCAGCTGCAGTTCAAGGGCTCCGGAGAAGAGGAAGTCGTTCTCACTCCCCAGCCACAGATCACAGAAAGCATGGATTTAATGGACTTTTCATTGAAGGATGTAATATTTACTGAGATTCCAACTGAAGTGTTGACAACAGGGCAGAGCTCTGCTAGCCTCTGCCCAGCACCGGTAACATCTTCTGGGTTCCAGGGACAGGAGATGGTGAACCTCTATCCACAGACACCAGTTCTAGAGACTTAAGGGGATTTAATAGACTTTTCTGCTGGGACGGAACATCCTGGTGTGCTTCCAGCAGAAGAGCTGGCATCAAGGCATGGCGCTGTTGACTTCTGCATACAACAATCGGTTGCCCTGAAGAATTTGTGCAAGGCCACCGACTTTTCAGTTTATTTCCCAGCGGAGCAGCTGGCATTAGGGCAGAACATCACTGAGCTCTGCCCAGCACCAACACCAGCTTCAGCCTACCTAAGAGATGAGGCAGCTGACCTTGTATTGTTCTGTTACCGAGCAAGGGAAGCCTATACAGTGGACATAGTTACTCATCTTGAGTACCAGGGTCCATCACACCATTGATTTACATACTTTATTTGCAATGCAATTACTGCTGTTTCTAACCCTTTAGCTAGTGGGGTACTGTATATACCTGCAATAAATACCGCCCCCCCTCCGGCCAGGTGTGCCAGAGAGCATGGTGCAAAGTTGTGGGTACCGGAAACAGGGGACTCACTAAACAGCTGCTCCTTCAAGAGTAAGTGCTACAGACACTTACACTGCTATGAGTAAGGCCACAATGGCCGAAACAAGTTAGCATTGTTTTACTGGATGTACTTGTGCAGCCAATAAATATTTTCAATGTTTGAGTCCACTGAGTTGCCGGCTTATATCTATCAATGTTAAAAGAATTGAGGGACTGCGCATCACAACCACGAGCATCAGTTCTCAGCCTTGGATATCATCACCAACAGTAGAGCTTGGTTATTGTATTCAGTGATTCTTTGTAAGTGCTACAGACAGAAGTCAACGTTGGAGGATTTCCCCTTTTAGTCCTGACCCAGTGACAATTTAGAATATTGGCTTTTCTATTATTCTTAGTCCTGGTGACAAAGATCTCCAAGAAAAACAGAGAGGGTGAATTTCCCCAGTGAGGACACAGACAGCAATAAAACACCTGGCAGGGTTGGTATCCCTTCCTCACCAAGACCATGGGCCTTTTCACACTTGTGCGCTGTGGGAATGTATGCTAAAATGCATGTGGTTGGGGCCAGATGTTTGGTACCCAAAGTGGAATAAATGCACAGAGACCAAAGAATGTGGCACAATATATTCAAGCAAAATAGAGAGACAAACAACACGTAGTAGTTAGCGGCAAAGAGCTCTCTTTACAGCTCCAACAAGGTGGCAACAGGGCCTAAATATCACGGCCAACTCAAGTACAGCAGCTCTTCACTGTTACTTTTGGAACACAGTCTCTATGCTGGAGAAGACACATGGGCAAGCATTACCATACCAGGCAGCATATGACGAAGGAGGCGGCTGACAGGCAGTGCGGTGGCAAGGACATCCAGAAAGCTTATAGGAGCTCCTAGCCCAGATCTCATGGAGTATACTCAGGGCTTTTTTTCTCAAAAAATAGTTGCAGGACCCCCCCCATTTCTGAAGCAGCCTTTGTCTCTGCCCCCTACCCACCTCTGAGCACCCACCATCCCTTGGTTCCACCTCCTACCCACCTCTGAGCACCATCCCTTGGTTCCACCTCCTACCCACCTCCCAGTACTGCCCCTTTAGAGAATACAGAACCAAGTATCATTCTGTGCTACTAAGTAATTTGTATGGAATTAGATAGACCCCACCCCAGCAAAAGTAGATCCCCCACACAACAATAGATATCACACACAACAATAGACCTCCCACCAACAACTAAATACCAAGCCAGCAACAATAGACCCCCAGCAGCAACAACAGATCTTCCCGAAGCCAGCATCAATAGACCCTCCAGCAGCCAGCAACAATACCTCTCCCTCAACAGTAGATCCCTCCCAGCAACAATTGACCTCCCCAGCAACAAGAGACCCCCATCAACAACAATAGATCTACCCAGCAACAATAGACCCTCACACAAAAATAGATCCCCACGAGTCACATTAGATCCCCAGCAGCCAGTATCATTAGACCCTCCAGCACTCCTTGCCATGAAATACATTTAGTGCTGGAGGTGCCGGAAGTGCGTCCCCCCCGCGTTCCCGCAGAAAAGAAAAAGGCCTGAGTATATTAGTTAGAGGAGTCAGGCGTGAGATCCTTACTCTGTCCCTCCACTACCGGAACCTTTCCCTATGCTAGACACACTGCCCCTCACCAGAGGGTTCCGGTTCCTAAACCTAGCCACTTCATAAATGCGCACCAACTGCAGTGGGACAGTGATATTTATTAGCATTGCCCTCACTAAAGATGACCATGGAGGTCATTTAGTGCAACAGCATCCAATCAGATAGGTGTTTCCCTGATGACACCTACGGAGCCCTCAGAGGAACAAAAGCTTCTCTCAACCTCCACCCTCCCCCTCTGCATGGCGGCTGCCAGAACAGTGACACCTACAGTGGGGAGGCTGAACTGCATCTGCCTACACGCACACTGCATTGCCACAACACATGGCAATACACCTACTCTATGTGTGGTGAATTGTGCTGCCTTTTATGAATGGCACCCAATGCACTGAACAGTATACTGTGACACATGATGCACTACAGCACACCCCAACACATTTAGCCACTTCAGCCCCGGAAGGATTTGCCCCCTTAACGACCAGGCCATTTTTTGCGATACGGCACTGCGTCGCTTTAACTGACAATTGCGCGGTCGTGCGACATTGTACCCAAACAAAATTGATGTCCTTTTTTTCCCACAAATGGAGCTTTCTTTTGGTGGTATTTGATTACCTCTGCATTTTAATTTTTTTGCTCTATAAACAAAAAATGAGCAACAATTTTAAAAATACATAATATTTTTTTACTTTTTGCTATAATAAAAAAAAAAAAAAAAAAACATTCTTCATCAGTTTAGGCCAATATGTATTCTTCTACATATTTTTGGTAAAAAAAAAAAAATCGCAATAAATGTTTATTGATTGGTTTGCGCAAAAGTTATAATAGGGGATATATTTATGGCATTTTTATTTATTTATTTATTTATTTATTTTTAATACTAATGGCGGTGATCATCAATTTTTAGCAGGACTGCAACATTGCGGCGGACAGATCGGACACTTGACACTTTTTTGGGACCAGTGACATTTATACAGCGATCAGTTCTAAAAATAGCCACTGATTACTGTATAAATGTCACTGGCTGCACTGGGGAACACTAGGGAGCGATCAAGGGGTTAAAGTGATTTTAAAGCTTTGATTTTTTTATTTTTTTTAATAACAAACATGCCATACTTACCTTCACTGTGCAGTTCGTTATGCACAGAGTGGCCCCGATCCTTGACTTCTGGGGTCCCCCTGGCGGCTCTCGCGGCACCTCCCCGCATCGTATAACCCCCTAGGACAATGGGGGCGAACCTTGGCACCCCACATGTTTTGAAACTACATTTCCCATGATGCTCATGCACTCTGCAGTGTAGCTGAGCATCATGGGAAATGTAGTTCCAAAACATCTGGGGTGCCAAGGTTCGCCATTACTGCCCTAGGAGAAGCGCTCTCCTGGAGGGGTTACCTTGTGGGCGCGCTCTCGAGTCCAGCATTCAGCGTCCATAGATGCCGAATGTAGGACTCGGCCCCGCCCCCCGGCTCCCGCATCATTGGATTTGATTGACAGCAGCGGGGACCAATGGCTGCGCTGCTATCAATCTATCCAATCAAGACCCGTGGAACCCTAGGCAGAGGAAGAGCGCCAGGGAATTCCCAGGGCTCAGGTAAGTAAAACGGGGAGGACTGGGGGGGGGGGGGCGGTCACTGCCAGGTGTTTTTTCCCCACGCGCATCGGACTTTGGTGTCGCGCTGCAGGCCCCCTAACGCTCCTAAATTGGCCGACGTACTTTTTTTACATTTTAGAATACAGAGAATAGTAGAGTTATGTTGACTATTTGGAGTAGATTGAAGGTCGGGGCATTTAGGAACACATTTACTTTCAGACTATTTTTAGCGCTAATTGCCCTTAACAAAGAACTAACGGCTCCAAAACCAATTTTCTATCAATTCACAACAATTTGGAAGGAATCTATTTGGAATAAATACATTTTATTCTTGAACATTAAATTCACTTTAAATGCCTTTTTTTTTTATAACAATACAGGACGTGTGCGTGCTTCTTCTTCAAAGTTTTCTCTCCAACAATAGCTCTTACAGTGCTATTCGACTGGAAAGTAATTAGTATATTTCAGCAATAAATTACAGGTTGTTGAAATTATAAGCAAAGCACTTTCTTTTCTCAAACTTTTTTTTCTTTGAAATGATAGAAAACTGGCAGGGGTCAGAGCTGGAGTCACGAAATGAAAGAAGCTCTCTGAGCGCATGCAAAGCAGACAATTTTTGTCATTAACAGCACTCAGCAGCCAAGAGAAATCCAGATTGCCTGATTTTCTTTACCATGTCCCGCATAATTGGAGGACATTATATTTGTCATGGTCCTGGCCAAAGGTCATCTTCAGTCAGTCTAAAATGTTGACACAGACCTTTAAATGTCATGTTTGCTGGCTGATGGATATTTCTAATGTAGCATCCTCTATCTAGTGTGCTAGGTGTATATACAGTAGTTTAGTTGGTAGTGTAGGTAAATTGGCTTGGCTGAGAGCCAGGCCTGGGTTGGGAATCTGGGTCAGGGTGTAGTGACTCAGGGAGGCTGAATGACCTCTGGTGCCTCCCCCTGTTTTCTGAAACCTTGGAGGACGTTCTATATATAGTGGGTGAAAGCTGGGAGGGGCTGTCATGCATATTTATGGGAAGTAACAAAACACCGGCCACCGCCCACACCCATAACTGGCCTTCACAGTAAGGAGCACATGGAGGGCATATACATGTAAGACAAAGACAATTCCATAGCTCAACTCACCAACCAGTCTGCTGACCAACCAAATTAGCCTGTCTAACCGTCTGTTAAAAGCAGGGGTTTAGTTAGCACACATTTGCAAACGCATGTGAAAGCTGCAAGGCCTCGTCAAGGCACCCTGTATTACTTGCAGTCCTAACACTACTAGATTTATAAGTGTCTCCACAGTGGAAGCACATGCATTGAATGGATAGGTGTAGACAAGTGAGCCTGGAGGCGGCCCAAGCCCCCTTAAAGGGACAGGAGCACACTGGACACCCAGCAAGAGCACAATGGCAGCAAAGGTGTCCAGTGTGTCCCCGACCCAAATTTACGTACAGTAACAAAACACTGGCCACCGCCCACACCCATAACTGGCCTTCACAGTAAGGAGCACATGGAGGGCATATACATGTAAGACAAAGACAATTCCATAGCTCAACTCACCAACCAGTCTGCTGACCAACCAAATTAGCCTGTCTAACCGTCTGTTAAAAGCAGGGGTTTAGTTAGCACACATTTGCAAACGCATGTGAAAGCTGCAAGGCCTCGTCAAGGCACCCTGTATTACTTGCAGTCCTAACACTACTAGATTTATAAGTGTCTCCACAGTGGAAGCACATGCATTGAATGGATAGGTGTAGACAAGTGAGCCTGGAGGCGGCCCAAGCCCCCTTAAAGGGACAGGAGCACACTGGACACCCAGCAAGAGCACAATGGCAGCAAAGGTGTCCAGTGTGTCCCCGACCCAAATTTACGTACAGTAACAAAACACTGGCCACCGCCCACACCCATAACTGGCCTTCACAGTAAGGAGCACATGGAGGGCATATACATGTAAGACAAAGACAATTCCATAGCTCAACTCACCAACCAGTCTGCTGACCAACCAAATTAGCCTGTCTAACCGTCTGTTAAAAGCAGGGGTTTAGTTAGCACACATTTGCAAACGCATGTGAAAGCTGCAAGGCCTCGTCAAGGCACCCTGTATTACTTGCAGTCCTAACACTACTAGATTTATAAGTGTCTCCACAGTGGAAGCACATGCATTGAATGGATAGGTGTAGACAGGTGAGCCTGGAGGCGGCCCAAGCCCCCTTAAAGGGACAGGAGCACACTGGACAACCAGCAAGAGCACAATGGCAGCAAAGGTGTCCAGTGTGTCCCCGACCCAAATTTACGTACAGTAACAAAACACTGGCCACCGCCCACACCCATAACTGGCCTTCACAGTAAGGAGCACATGGAGGGCATATACATGTAAGACAAAGACAATTTCACATGCGTTTGCAAATGTGTGCTAACTAAACCCCTGCTTTTAACAGACGGTTAGACAGGCTAATTTGGTTGGTCAGCAGACTGGTTGGTGAGTTGAGCTATGGAATTGTCTTTGTCTTACATATTTATGGGAACCCTGGCCAATCCCCGGGCAAAAAGGGGCTGGAAGGGGGCAACTCACCTCATAAATAGGTATGAGTCATGCTGGCAGGGACTGTCGGGTGAAAGATGAACATGGAGTGCTGAGGAGGCTGCTGCTGGCTCTTGAGGGTGCCTTCTACTCTGGGGGGTGACCTCGGGCCTTGAGTGCTGGAAGATTCCCCCTACAACACATGAAGGAAACCCTTCCTGGAGGCATGGGAGCAAGTGAGAGGACTGCGGGAGCAGGTTAGCATATCTGGGAGATCTCCTGAGAGTCAACCGGGTGGGCTGGTGAGTGTCAGTCTGGAGGACTTTGGGGAGAAGTTAGCCTGGAGGGCTGGTGAAAGGGGCAGCTGCAGCCAGGCGGGTTGGCACTGCCTGAAGAGGTGGTGCTGGGATCAGTGACCACAGAGAGCACAGCGACCACAGTGAGGAAGTGCTCGGAAAGTGTGAGCTGTGTCACTCTATCTTCAAGTATAGGGGCTGCGAGCATACCTCCTATCTTTTGAACTTCAGAATGAGGGACACTTAAGCTGGAGGGATACCTCTGATGCACATAGCATGCAAAATGTGGGTGTGACCAAAGTCTTAAGAGTGGGAAGGGCTTAAGGGGCATAGTTAAAATAAAACAAAGCTTTCTTTTACCTATAAAATATACAGAGTGCAGGGTTCAAAGGTACACTACATACAAAGTGCAATGCTGAGGAGTACACTACATACAGAGTGAATGGTTAAAGAGTGTGCTACGTACAGAGTTCAGGGTTGAGGAGTGAGCTACATATAGAGTGCAGGGTTTAAGAGTGCGCTACATACAAAGTGTAGAGATGGGGGGTGCGCTGTGTCCAGAGTGCAAGCTTGAGGAGTGCTCTACATACAAAGTGCAAGGTTAAGGAGTGCTCTACATACAAAGTGCAGGGTTAGAGGAGCACACTAGATACAGAGTGCAGGGTTGAGGAGCACACTGTGTACGGAGTGAACGGTTAAAGTGTATGCTACAAACAGAGTGCAAGGTTGTGGCGTGCACTACAGAATGTAGGGTTGAGGTGTGCGCTACATGCAGAGTGCAGTGTTGAGGGGTGCGCTGTGTACAGAGTGCAGGTTTGGGGAGTGCACTGTGTACACAGTACAGTGTTGAGGGGTGTGCTGTGTACTGAGTGCAGTTTTGAGGGGTGTGCTGTGTACTGAGTGCAGAGTTGAGGGGTGCGCTATGTACTGAGTGCGGAGTTGAGGGGTGCGCTATGCACTGAGTGCCCTTGTCCAGTTTTGATTGCTATCTACTCAAACTTCAATGAGGGCATTACTGTTTGCAATGGCACACTGACCAATGTCATCAGTGGCATCTTTGGTGGTCATCCTGAAGACCCCTGGTAGGCCCCACTCACCTGCAAGCTTGAGAACTGCCATTCTTTAAAATTCAGGCTCTTGCAGCCATGTCCACATCCTCCTGAAGGTCTCCCTGCCAGATTTCAGTTTATTCCAAGGTTTGGGGTTCCTTAGAAGGTCTGAGAGTGTACCCTGCAAAGGGCACAGCACCCTCTGCACGAAGATAGCCTGGGGATGTTATTCAAAAATAAAGTAGGTGCTATTTCTCTACATGGATCCTTAAATACTTGTGTTTATAGCCATGTGATTGTGACCTTAAACATACTACAGATATTATAAATTGAAGTATTGTGCAATAAATTGTGATTTGATTTACATCAAATCCCGGGATGGTCCCGGCGAATCCGAGACGGTTGGGAGGTACTGTATGCATTGTCACTGTACTAATAACACTGGCTGAGAAGGGGTCAACATCACAGGGTAATCAAGGAGTTAAATATGTGCCTAACAATGTGTAAAGTGTGTACAGTGTGCTGCTTTTACCAATAGATCTCTCAGTTTCAGATCCCTCCCTCTGTACAGAGCTCTGGGCTGTGATTGTACACATTGGGATTGATTTACTAAAATTGGAGAGTAAAAAATCTGCTGCAGCTCTGTATGGTAGCCAATCACCTTCTAGGTTTTATTGTCAAAGCTTATTTGAACAAGCTGAAGTTAGAAACTGATTGGCTAGCATGCACAGCTGCACCAGATTTTGCACTCTCCAGTTTTAGTAAATCAACCCCCATATCATACCTTCCAACTTTTAGAGATGGGAATGAGGGACACCTATTAGCAAAATAATGTTGGCATAAGACATGCCCCACAACCCACTACCCCTTAACCACTTCAGCCCCGGAAGATTTTACCCCCTTCCTGACCAGAGCACTTTTTACAATTTGGCATGTATGGGAAAGATTTATGGGATTTTTATTTTTTTATTTTTTATTTTTTTACCTGTAATGGCGGCAATCTGTGATTTTTAGCGGGACTGCGACATTGTGATGGACAGATCGGACACTTTTGACACATTTACCTTTGTTTTTCCATGTTTGGATATTGCTTCTGCTCCCCCCTGGAAGGCTGTCCCTGAAGTGTTGACTCCCCCCTCTCCCCCCAGTGATCCTAACCCTGGATGAACTTGCATCTACAATCTTTTTATGGATATTAATGCCTACAGACTGTTGAATAACAAGTTATTCCTGCTTTGCGCTTATATATCCCCTTGTCTGCCTTTACTTGACTACTCTGTTGCCTGATGCCTGCTCAAAACATCTGCCTGGATCTGAATTCTCTGTTGCCTGCATCCTGCCCACGACCTCTGCCTAGACCTGAATACTCTCTTATCTGCTTCCTGCTCATGACCTCTGCCTGGACCTTAATACTCTCTTATCTGCTGCCTGCTCATGACCTCTGCCTGTACCTGAATACTCTCTTATCTGCTTCCTGCTCATGACCTCTGCCTGGACCTTAATGCTCTCTTATCTCCTGCCTGCCCCCCACAACCTCTGCCTAGACCTAAATACTCTCTTATCTGCTGCCTGCCCACGACCTCTGCCTGGACCTGAATACCTGAATACTCTCTTATCTGCTTCCTGCTCATGACCTCTGCCTTGACCTGAATACTCTCTTATCTGCTTCCTGCTCATGACCTCTGCCTTGACCTGAATACTCTCTTATCTGCTTCCTGCTCATGACCTCTGCCTGGTTCTTAATGCTCTCTTATCTCCTGCCTGTCCACAACCTCTGCCTAGACTTGAATACTCTCTTATCTGCTGCCTGCCCACGACCTCTGCCTAGACCTGAATACTCTCTTATCTGCTTCCTGCTCATGACCTCTGCCTTGACCTGATTACTCTCTTATCTGCTTCCTGCTCATGACCTCTGCCTGGACCTTAATACTCTCTTATCTGCTGCCTGCCCACGACCTCTGCCTGGACCTAAATACTCTCTTATCTGCTGCCTGCCCACGACCTCTGCCTGGATCTGAATTGTCTCTTGCCTGCATCCTGCCCACGACCCCTGCCTGGACCTGAATACACTCTTATCTGCTGCCTGCTCATGACCTCTGCCTGGACCTGAATACTTTATCTGCTTCCTGCTCATGACCTCTGCCTGGACCTGCATAATCTATTGCCTGATGCCTGCTCATAACCTCTGCCTGGAACTAACTACTTCCCATGATCTGTTTACTCTACTGCCTAGTGCTCCTTGTACATTGTCCACACCGTAGCTGTTCTATTCCAGAACAACACAGATATACTGTAGGTGGCATTGAGGAGACAGCACTACAGGATAGCAGCGCCTGCCATACATCACAGGTCTTGGATGGACCGTTGGGTCCAATAAAGTGTGGGTGAGATCTTTGTATTGGACGTCAGTTTCTGATAGTCTACACTATACCCGTTTTGTGACTCTGCTGGAATGTGATTGGCCTCTGCCTTTTCTATCTTACCTGGTAGTCTCACTGCCCCCGCTGCACATTAACCATTGGCTGATACCTATCTGTGCAACAGACATGCATGCATGTTCTCCTATGTCCCACACGCTATGCGGTGCCGATGTCTCTTTGCCAATTGGATTGAAGTCTTGGTTTCACCACTCTGAACTGTATCCCCAGATGCTGATTCCCCCCTACTTGACCCTTTGTTTTAGACTATATGGATGAAATTTCCCATACCCTTTGGACTTGGGTGCAAATTGATGCTATAGCTTAATTAGGGTATATGTGCGTCTGCTTGGGTGCCTGGGCTGTTTTTAATTAGCTTTATGGTATGGTGAATGTTCTGTGTTGTTTGTGTTACCTTGAATGAATTTTTATTATTTTGTATCAATAAACATTCTTGTACATATACCGCAGCGAGTTTCATCATGAAGCCACATTTTAGTCTCTGCTTTCTGCCTTGCTGAGACTGTTTTTGAATCTTGCAGTTTGGCTCCTGGAACGCCATCCATTAATCGGCTGAATCGGTGGTGTACACATTGTTAATAATTTTCAGTGATGGTATGTTCCCATAAATTTGAAGCGTTGAGTACTATTCCAGCTACCCCCTTGGGCCAATCCTGAGGGCAGCAACCTGGCAACAGTTTGCAATGAAGAAAACTGGGACGACTGGGGTTTTTGGGCCATCTCTAGCTTTAGGAGCTCTGGTGAAAACGAAATCCTTGTACACGCGATCGGATTGTTGGCCAACAAAACCGTGGACTTTTGTCCGAAGGGCGTTGGCCCAAACTTGTCTTGCATACACACGGCCACATAATTGATGGCCAACAAATACAAACGTAGTGATGTACTACGTCGTTTTTCAGCTCTTTAGCGCCACCCTTTGGGCTCCTTCTGCTAGTTTAGTGTTAGTAGAAGTTTGGTGAGTGTTAATACACACTTTTCATTTTGCACTTTTCTATTTTGCACTTTTCAGTTTGTTTCTGAACGGCCGTTCGTCAACTAGCCATGTTGCGGAATCGGAGGAGATAACATTTATTATTGGCCTTGGAGTTATTGCTTTGACATTATTTTTTTGGTTGAATAATAATGATTTGATTTGGTATATTTTCTATATTTTTGGATGCATAGAATGCACTTTTTAGTTAAGTTCTATTGGCAGATAGCATGTCTAATTTTATTTGTTTTCTTTTTTTTTAATGCACAATAAAAAAATTGTGGAGAATAATACTTTTAGTAAAACTGCCAGTTTGGGAGTCGGCAGTTACAGTTAAAAAATACAATGCAAAATTGACAAGGGACACCAACATAGTTGTATCTTTGATATAAAAACTACGGGATAATGGTGTTGTGGTAACTTGCACAAAAAAAAAAAAAGCATAATAATATTATTCTTGATATCACTAGAAAAAAAAAAACCTTTGAAAATGTGTTTGCAATAACTCCATTAGTATCACCAGCAAAGCAGCTTCACTATTATCCCATTAAAAGAAGAGAATTGTGCGCTGCATTTCGAGATTTCATAATTTGCAGCGTCACGAATGTTAATTCTCCATTACGTACGCTAGTTTACAAGACCGACCGCTTCCGACTCGTCCTTGCTTCCGAGCATGTCGTGTTTGTACTTTGAAATTTTGTCCGACGGACTTGTGTACACACGCTCGGAAAGTCCGACAACACACATTTGTTGGCGGAAAATTTTAAAACCTGCCATCCAACATTAGTCCGTGGAAAATCCGAGAACAGTTGTCCGATGGAGAGTACACACACGGTCGGATTTACCACCAACAGCCTGTCATCGAACATTTCCCGTCGGAAAGTACGATCGTGTGTACGCGGCTTTAATGTTGCTTAAACTCAACATCTCGAGTAAGCCCGCATCACCTGTCAGGGGACACAATAACAAGATCAATGTTCCTATCACAGGCACTTTGTACGTTAGAACAGCTTCAGTGTGCGTTTACTTTAAACAGCCTGTGCAGCACAGAATAGAAGTAAATCTTACATTATACCTTCATTTTTTTTTTGTTTACAAATATATATAAAAAATTAAAGTATTTGAATCCCAGGATATTGTATACAGCAAACTCAAAGATTTGCTTTTTCTTCCATAATGGTGCAACATCTGACTTTCCGGAACTTGTTTCCATGGTACCAGGCTTGCTTTAATTCAGATTTGCAGAGAATGCAGGTTCCTTTATTTAGTAAATTGGATTTTTCTTGTTCTAGTGCTTCAAGCTAAGTACTCCTGTGTGCGTCCCCTGACATAGCGCAAATCCTCTGTGCCTGGCGCATGCTGCTGATTACAATCTCCCCTCAAGCATGTAGAGCCAGATACATGTCTGATACAATATGTGGAGATGAATAAAGACAGACACCACGAATAGGAGAGCAACTTCAGTCAAACCTTTAAATTCGCAAATAAAACACATGTATCAAAGCGGGTGTGCCCATCCAAAAAGCCTTTCGATTAAAGCTCCTACTTTTATCGTCCCCATTATGCCTTTTATACTTTTATTGCCGTGTAGCAATAGGAGGGTGCCTCCACTTTTCAGGACACTTATTCCTCCAGACTTCTGGTCACTGCCCCGCCTCCTCCTTGTTTTTAAGCTATTTAGACCCCTTTCACACTGGGGCGTTTTTCAGGTGCTTTAGCGTTAAAAAAAGCGCCTGTAAAGCGCCTGAAAGAAGCCTCATCTGCAATCCCAATGTGAAAGCCCGAGCCCTTTCACACTGCCAGCGCCCGAAAAACGCTGGTAAAAGCGCCACTTACTCACTAAGGCCCCTTTCACACTGAGGCGGTTTGCAGGCGCTATTGCGCTAAAAATAGCACCTGCAAACCGACCTGAAAGTGCCGCTGCTTTGTCTCCAATGTGAAAGCCCCAAGGACTTTCACACTGGAGCGGTGCGCTAGCAGGACGGGGAAAAAGTTCTGCTAGCAGCATCTTTGGAGCGGTGAAGGAGCGGCGTGTATACTGCGCGTCAGCTTCCTACTATCCACAGATGGGCGGGTTCAAATCTTACGACGCTGTTGATGACGGTGTCGAGGGAGCCCGCTACCCATGCTATTTAAATGTAGAATCATGTTGCGTGGCCACGCCCTCTGAAGACGGAATTATGAAACGCGTCAGTGCGTGACCACGCGACCTACCAGCTTCACACAGACAGCGTCATCCCGGGACTCATCGCGGTGGACGGGGCGATCGGAACTCCGACCAGCGTTGACAGACTGCATTTTAAATCTTTGATCTTGTAAGCATAATTTGTATTAGGGGGGGATGGTGTTGTTCCAATAAACAGTTTAACACTATGGAAAGCCTCCCCTTGTATTCCTGCATGACATATCCACGGCATTGAATCGTTCTGGCTATGGAGGACTGAGGCATACAGCAACTAAGGAGCAGATTTATGCAGGGAGGGACATTACAGGCTTTTCTAACTCTTACCTCTGGTAAGCATACACTCAAAAGGGGGGTGATCACGAGGTGATTCGGTGAAGGTGTAGCAGCCCACGGATAGCAAACTCCGGTTGGATTAGGAGCCCACCCTTTATCGCTATCACTTGCATGCAAGGAATTAACAATAGAAAGACTTGCTAGAACCTAATAGTTATGCCATACATACAGTTCAATTTTGCATCTTGAACCCTTCTTTTTTTTTTTTTCCAAACAACCTTTTTTTTGATCGATATCATCATTGAACTTTTAAGATTTTATAGCGTTTGCATTTTGTTTTTATATGCTTGATTTGCACCACTATTGAGCTAAAAAATTGACGGATACCTCCGAACTAGGAGTTTCAGTGTTCAATATTGTTTGAGTTTAAATATTTTGTTTTCAGCACTATATGGAGGCATCATATTGATGAATATTTTATTCACATTAAGCTCTGTTAATACTTCCTTCTTCTAAGTGAGTATATATTTTTTTTACATGATTGTTTGATTCTATAATAGCGGCCGGAAGTGCACAAATAATTTCTTCTCCATTTTTGAGCGCTGGGATCAGAGTTTTTTGTTTTTTAAGCTATTGGTGAGAATTTCCACACTGGTAATTCCCATTGAGTTCCTTTCCCCATTCTGTAAGTCCATCAACACACAACCCCTCCCATATTACACAGACATTTAAAAACTTGATTTTGGGTCCTCCATATCCTTACCTTCCCCACCAGCTCAATCTTAGAGCTTGATTTAATACTTCAGCTACTGTGGAGGGAGTGGTGGGGGGTTAAAACACACTTTCATACAAAAGGCTTCGTTGACATCGATAACCCATCAAGATGAGGATACTTTTTTCATTAAAATTGGCAGTTGTTTTTTGTTTTGTCTCAGCCAATGCCAAGGAGTTTCCCAAGCCTTTGCCACTGTTTGTTTAGCTACTGTGAGAAGATAAATAAAGAGTTTGAATTGGGCGTGTGTCAGACTATCTGGTTTGAGGTTGAGCAGTGCCGTGATGGGGTTAGGTTGTAGGGTTCTAGGCGTACGTAAAGATTTCTTTCATGAATGTCTGTTCTATTGGACAAGACCACCAAATATGTATGTGTGTGCCCAATATTGTACAACCTCGGAAACATAGAGCAGAGTAGGTAGACATTTATTTAGCTATTCTAGCTGGTACCAGGTACCAGCAGGTTAATACTTTATAGTTGGTTTCCATCGCTATAATATTAGGGGAGGATGACTTAGTTGTCGACCAAATTTTCAACCATTCTGCATTACCTAGGGTGTGTTCCAGATCCTCCTCCCTTTTCCGAGTGTAGGTTGGTGTATCTGTGTCAGATTTAACTAATAGTTGGGAATAGAGGGAAGAAACACCAAGTTCCCAAATTTCATAAAATATGGCAGCCTTGGATTAAAGATTACCTACCACCACCTTTTAACGACTCAGTTCTAATGCCGCGGTAGATGGATTTGAAATTACATTGACCACACTACACCTCGCTGAGACTCTTGGATCAACCTGATGGACCCCTTCCTGCTCTTCACTCTCTTTCTTTCTATTCTGTCTTTCAATCTCTTTTACGATTTTGAAGCTCCTCAAATTACAGATTACAGCATTATACCCTACAGACACCCCACCAACTCTAGTTTGTTCAGGAAATTTTCACATTTTAGTGACCAGCTTCTAACAGGTTGATGACAATACATCAGATCTTATATAACTGTCTATGTATTGTTTTGTCCTCTTACCAAATTACTTAACCCTGAACAACATTGTATTTGTCATTATACGTTACATAATATATCTGTATTGTATATTTTATTGTACTAAATAAAATATTTTTGACAAGGAAATGACAGTTATTTTCAGTTGAGTCTAATATCTGTAAATTATAAATCATATAGTGCCTTAGGCACCATTTTGGATAGAGCAAGGGAGGGTTATAACCTTTTTTTTTGCCATCTGTGTCTCATTACGGAGACTTCACTTCCTGTCCCATAGCCAAACAGGAAGTGAGAGGAAATCCCTTCAAATTAAGGCAATTCCTTGGGGCTCCCCCAGGTCACCAGAACTAGTGTCCCTATTGGAAGATTTCCCCTCTGATACTTTTCTAGGGACAACCCAAAATTTGTAATTTTCTTTTACTTTCACTTTCAATAACAATGGTAAACAGGACAAATAGAGAGGGTAAACCTCCTTAATGGGCATTAAAAACTGACAAGCGTTCTAATCTGTCGCCACTCTATCCAAAACGTAAAAATAAAAAAAGGTTTTGCCTTTAGTTATACTTTAAATGCAGTCAGATCTGGAAACTAGCTATGATGTTTGGCAGGTGTGTAGGAGGACCCCTAGCATCCAAATTATTAAGCCAGTTCCCCCACCTAAGAGGCCCTAAGTGGTTTACAGCTTTCCAGGGACAGCAGACCAAAATCTCACACGAGTCTCAAAGTATAGACACTTCTCATACCATTGGCATAGATAGGAGTTTAAAATTTACGGCAAAGACCTCTAATGTAGGTACTTTGGTTACTGGTACAATTCCCATGAGGTTGTCACCCTGTCTGGACATGGAACCAAATTCAGGGTCTCTTCTTTGTTTAATAGTGGCCCTTCCTTCTGAGTCACCTGAAGTGCTGGATAGCTCCTTGCCTGATTCGTTGGTCAATCTTCATTGATACCCAGTTTATACTGAACTCTGAACTTCTTGCCACTCACTTGAACTTCCTTTTTAGTCCATGCTGCTGCACTTCCTGTTTGCCAGGTTATTGTACTTATGCCAGTATATTGCTTTTGATGTTACTGCTACACTGTGTCCTTATTTACCACTATTCGTATACAAACCCTAGGCTTGATCGTATACAGATTTTGGCTTGATCTTTGACTATGTTTCTTTTTGCTTCTCTACTGCTACTGCTGCTTGTGTACCTAAACCGGCCTGTTATAATCACGAACCTGCCTGTTGGTTTCAACTACTGGACTCCGAGCCTGATCCCAGATCATACTGTCAGAAACCATGAAATCAGACCGACACAGAAGTACAGTTAAATCACACTTGTTTAATAATAAAAGTAAAAATGAACAAACGTAGTCAAAACATAGCCAAAGTTCAGTAACCGGAAAGGATAGTCAGCCAAACCAGAAGTCAGGGATCAACGTAGTGAAAGCAGGATCTGGAGCCAGAAGGGATGTCAGCAAAGCAAGTCTTTAAACAGGAACGCAGGAGATCGTTTCTCTGTGATGTTGACCAAGGCGAAGGCAGAGATCCTCTGGACTGGACGGCTTAAGTAGGCAGGACTGACGAGCAGGATATCATCAACAGCTGAGTAACTGTGGAGAGATAGGAGCTGGCAATTAGCCGACAGCTGAGCGGCCAGCTCAGAGAAGGAAGGGCTGAGCCCAGCCCTGACTCATACAAACAAAGATGGGGGGGGGGGGCACACCCTAACTATGCATCACATTAAATATGGTGCTGCTATAAGACCATACAAACAGAACAAAAGTAGTGGGCTTAAGCACTGTATGGCCATATGGTGTGACCAAATCCCCATATTTGCCTATTTGCTTATTATGTTCAGATGCTTTAAATAGCCTTGTAAAATTTTAAATTACATTTTTTGTATGCGTGCCCTATAATCTTTTGTTCTGATCCCAGATCATGACGCATCAATGTCTGAGGCCGATCCAGCTTTGGTGCCCAGATAGCATGGCCTGTGCATTGGAGGAACCTTGACCTACATTAAAGTGGATGTAAACCTGTTGACCTACATTAAAGTGGATGTAAACCCTCACATATACCCAGTGAAGTGAACAGCCTCAGATGGTACACAGGGATGAAACAAATCTCCCTACATAAGTTTTACATGTATATCTGCTGTCTTAAGCTTTATATATTCTTTAGAATGTGCACATCGTGTTATAGATTTTCTCTTCCTGTTCAGCACTGCGAATGGATTGTTGGCATACAGCCAAAACAGCTGATTGGAGGAAAGGCACACACTCCCACTCCATATAGGCAGAGACTTGCAGAGATGTGCCGTGACAAGTCGAGCTCTCTGCTAATCTATTTATAGCAACCTCCCTCGACACACATTTTCAGGCTGGTTTTATCACAGTTGACAGAGAACTTGTCAGAAGTTATCATGCTGATAACAGAGAAATGAAACAGCAGAAACACACGGGACTCGGGGCTTTGGAGAGAGATAAGAAAACACTACAGATATATGTGCTTAGGCCAAATTTCATGAATCAGATTCACATCCACTTTGAGCAAAGGTGAGAGATGTTTTCTTCAATTTCTTTATCAAACATACAGCATTTTCTCAACAGGTTACAATATAGATGGTACATTGGAATTCCAATTAATTGGTAGTATATAGTTTTCAAAAAAGTAAATTGTCTAAACATAACTTACGGCTTCACTGTTCATTTTCATTTTGTGTCCAGTAATTGATGTCAAAGGGTTTGCTGGCATACCGTGCCATGTCTACTGCCATTCTGTGTAGGTCTAACGCCCTGCTTCAGGGATTCTTCTGAGGAGGTATGCTGCTTATCACTACGTGTTTCTAATTGGGTCAGTAGTGTAGTGATTGTGTCTCAATGTACATGTTTCTGTTGGGTCAGTAGGGTACTTACTGTGTCTTTATAGATATATTTCTGGTTGGATCAGTTTAGTAACAACGTTCTCTCCATGGACATATCTATGACTGGGTCAGTATGGAAGTGATTGTATCCCTATGAATGAATTTCCTATTAGGTCAGTATCATACTGATTGTGACTCTAAAGACATATTTTAGGTTGGGTCAGTATGGCACTGATTATGTCTCCTATGGACATGTTTCTGGTTGGCTCAGTATGGTATTGATTGTGTATGTAGAGATATGTTTCTGGTTGGCACAGTATGGTATTGATTGTGTATCTAGAGATATAGGTTTCTGGTTGAAACAGTATGGTACTGATTGTGCCTCAACGGACATGTTTTGGTTTGATCCATATGGTATTGATTGTGTCTTGTTGAGCCACTAAGTTTCTAATTTGGTCTCTGTGCATGTGTTTCTGGTTTGGTCAAGATCGTACTGATTGTTTCTCTACAGACATGTTTCGGAATGTTAAAATTTGAAAATTCGGAATTCGAAAATTCAAAATTCGCAAATTTGAAATTTGAAAATTCGGGAATTCCGAAAATTCTAAATTCGGAAATTCAAAAATTTGAAAATCCGAATTGTCGGATTTCCGAATTTCCGAATTCTGAATTTTCAAAATTTCCGAATTAAGCCAAAAAAACAAATGAAACGAAAATGAACACATTTTTTGTCATTTCACAATTCTACTAATGACTTCATTGTTTTTTTAGGTTGCTAGTGACTAGCCTACATGGTGCCCAAGGTTGTAATGCCACACAATAAAAACCCGTGGCTTTGTTTAACAAAAAGGCGGGCTTGATCCACTTGCAGGCTTGACAGCAATTTTTATGCATTTTGCCAAGGTACCTCTGAAGAACCCAGAAGGTACCCTGGCTGAAAAAGGCTGTTCTAGACCAGCCTTATGAATATTTGTGTTCCCTCTTGCCAACCCATAGGAGGTGCATTTTGGGGGGAGAACATAAATATTTTGGATTTTCCTTGTAAGAATCTCTTTCCCCCCAGGGAAGGTGTGCTATCAAGTTGTCTGACCCGTTAGGCCTTTAGCCTGTAGCCCGTAATGGGCCTAAAGTGTGCTTGCTAATGGAGGTCCGGAGTTGGGCTAAAAGCTACTCCACTTAGTAATTGTGAGCCCACTCTTACATAGTTACATAGTAGGTGAGGTTGAAAAAAGACACAAGTCCATCAAGTCCAACCTATGTGTGTGATTATGTGTCAGTATTACATTATATATCCCTGTATGTTGCGGTCATTCAGGTGATTATCTAATAGTTTCTTGAAGCTATCAATGCTCCCCGCTGAGCCCAATCTGTCTCTGAGGGTACCTCATCTGCCCATGAGAGTCAGGGTGATGCCACATAAATCTTGGTAAGTGAGTTTTGGTTCTGTACGTGTGTTGGAGAAGTGGAGAAGGGAAGTAAAGTGCTGTGAAAAAGTATTTGCCCCCTTCCTGATTTTTTATTTTTTTTGCATATTTGTCACACTTAAATGATTCAGATCATCAAACAAATTTTAATATTACACAAAGTTAACCCAAGTAAATAAAATGCAGTTTTTAAATGATGATTTCATTTATAAAAGGGAAAAAAGCTGTCCAAACCTGCCTGGCCCTATGTGAAAAAGTAATTGCCCCCTAAACCTAATACCTGGTTTCTTCGCCCTTGGCGGCAACAACTGCAATCACCAATATTTTCTTACAGCCCAGTCCACTCTTTGCAAGGTTGCAGCCAACCAATACTAGTGGTATAGAGACACCTCATTAGCATACCTGCACAATGTAGCAAAAGATAGGAAGGAAGGAGGATAGGAGGTAGAAGCTAGGTCTACATCATAATAGGGATGGTATAGAGCCCAGAGTTGATTGGGTGACTGAAAGGTGAATTCACTCGTATCTACCTAATTGCAAACATTTCCCAGTGAACATTGCCCCAGATCTTTCAACTTACCTTTAGTATTCCCATGAAGCGATTTTCCCCCCATACAAAAAATATTACCCTTTTCCCTGATGTTAACTCAAGGTTGCTTTGTATGAGCTGGTGATCCATAGCATAATAAAATGGTAGCATTATATGTTTTTATATTGTTATATTGTACGCCACTTTCAGAGAGAGTTAATTACAACGCCATTGTGTTGCCCCGCATTCATGGGTGTTCATTGTTACAGCAGCACATGTTGAGTTCTATGCCCAGGAAGAGAGCCCCGGCAGAGCACCACATTCCCTTCTACCGCCTGATTGCAGCTATTGTGTTGAGAAAGCGCCAGCGTTTTATTGACTTCCTCGCGCTGCTTAGATAAATTGATTAAACTCCCCCAAGCCAGGAAACACAACATTAAGATATGTCACTCCATCCCAAAACCATAACTATCATTACTAACACAGAGATCTCTCCCTTTGTCTCCCGCCTGGGCTAATTTTAAAGCTAAAAGCTGTTTCAACACATTTTCAGACCCGAATAATAATAACAGTCATGAAAAAGCTTTTGTAGATGGAGAAAAAAAAAAAGCCAACAACAAACTTGAAGTGCACTTTGTTTTGAAGCAGTCATTCCATGCTTTTAGAGGATGAGGAGAGTACAAGAAAGCCAATAAAGTTGCACTAATTTGAAAAAATAAACTTTTATAGGTAGACGCGTTACAAAGATCCATTATAAAGAGGACCTGTTTTATACATGTACAGTTTCTACTTTTGTTATTGGTTATTAAAAAAAAATTTTCACAGCCAATACAATACACTGAGTTGTATGTATGTAATTTAGATTTATATATTATTTTACATTCATTTCAGCTCCAATATACATTATGTATATACACACACATACAGTATCTCACAAAAGTGAGTACACCCCTCACCCTCATTGTTGTGAATATTTTATTACCATATATACTCGTGTATAAGCCGACTTTTTCAGCACATTTTTTATGCTGAAAAAGCCCCCCCTCGGCTTATACTCAAGTGAGGGCAGGGCCGGACTGGCCTACCGGGATACCGGGCATTAGGCCGCTTGCCCTGGGGCCGCTTTGAACTGTGGCTGCAGCGCTCCCCTCTCTCCCTTCCTTACACAGCGGGAGACCGCTGTGTCTCGGAGCTGACTCTGAAATTTTCGGCCGCGCTGTGACAAAACTCCCGCCCTCCTCCTAGACCAGCGCGTGTGATAGACAGAACACTGTGTCTATCACACGAGCTGGTCTAGGAGGAGGGCGGGACTTTTGTCACAGCGCGGCTGAACATTTCAGAGTGAGCTCAGAGATACAGCGGGAGATGCCTGCTGTGTAATCCAGGTACTGACTGCTGAGACTGCATAATTGGGCATGGTCACTACTAGTAAGGTTGCAATGATGGGCACATTGAGGCTGCAATGATGGGCGTGAGACTACAATGATGGGCACGGTGAACCTGCAATGATGGGCATGGTGAGGCTGCGGTGATGGGCACAGTGAGGCTACAATGATGGTACAGTAAGGCTGCAATTATCGGCATGGTGAGGCTGCGTTGATGGGCACAGTGAGGCTACAATGATGGGTATGGTAAGGCTGTAATTATGGGCAAGGTGAGGCTGCATTGAAGGGCACGGTGACCCTGGCAGCCTCTGTGTTGTCCGTGCGTGCCGCACCGCATCCTGAAAATTTACCAGTAGCTGCTGCTTTTCCCACCCTAGGCTTATACTCGTGTCAATAAGTTTTCCCAGTTTTTTGTGGTAAAATTAGATGCCTCTGCTTATATTCGGGTCGGCTTATACTCGAGTATATACGGTATATCTTTTCATGTAACAACACTGAAGAAATGATACTTTGCTACAATGTTAAGTAGTGAGTGTACAGCTTGTATAACTAAATTTGCTGTCCCCTCAAAATAACTCAACACACAGACATTAATGTCTAAACCGTTGACAACAAAAGTGAGTACACCCCTAAGTGAAAATGTTAAAATTGGGCCGAAAGTGTCAATATTTTGTGTGGCCACCATTATTTTCCAGCACTGCCTTAACTCTCTTGGGTATGGAGTTCACCAGAGCTTCACAGGTTGCCACTGAAGTCCTCTTCTACTCCTCCATGAAAACATCACAAAGCTGGTGGATGTTAGAGACCTTGTGCTCCTCCACCTTCTGTTTGAGGATGTCCTAGAGATGCTCAATAGAGTTTAGGTCTAGAGACATGCTTGGCCAGTCCATTAGCTTTACCCTCAGCTTCTTTAGCAAGGCAGTGGTTGTCTTGGAGGTGTGTTTGGGGTCGTTATGTTGGAATACTGCCCTGCAGCCCAGTCTCCAAAGGGAGGATCGTGCTCTGCTTCAGTATGTCACAGTACATGTTGGCATTCATTGTTCCCTCAATGAACTGTAGCTCCCCAGTGCCGGCAGCACTCATGCAGCCCCAGACCATGACACCCCCACCACCATGCTTGACTGTAGACAAGACACACTTGTCTTTGTACTCCTCACCTGGTTGCCACCACACACGCTTCACACCATCTGAACCAAATAAGCTTATCTTGGTCTCATCAGACCACAGGACATGGTTCCAGTAATCCATGGTCTTAGTCTACTTGTCTTCAGCAAACTGTTTGCAGGCTTTCCTGTGCATCATCTTTAGAAGAGGATTCTTTCTGGGATGACAGCAATGCAGACCAACTTGATGCAGTGTGCGGAGTATGGTCTGAGCAATGACAGGCTGACCCCCCACCCCTTCACCTCTGCAGCAATGCTGTCAGCACTCATACATCTATTTCACAAGAACAACCTCTGGATATGACGCTGAGCATGTGCACTCAACTTCTTTGGTCGACCATAGCTGGGCCTGTTCTGAGTGGAACCTGTCCTGTTAAACCGCTGTATGGTCTTGGCCACCATGCTGCAGCTCAGTTTTAGGCTCTTGGCAATCTTCTTATAGTCTAGGCCATCTTTATGTAGAGCAACAATTCTTTTTTTCAGATCCTCAGAGACTTCTTTGCTTTAAAAAAAGATGTCACACAGAGGTGCCGTTGCGGTGTGTTTTGCAGATATGGTGTATCTGAAGATGGACATCTTGTTTGCTGAATAACATAGAACTGTATGTTACTTGTCAAATATGATGACTATCATCCATCCTTGGATACACCATATCTGCGGTACACATCTCTTATCCAATTAGGCCCAGTAATATCAGTTACCGCCAACAGGAGCTTATACTCTAATATTGCTTCTCCGGCTGTACAAGCAAACTTGTAAAAAGTCTAATTTTGAGACTGTAGAGAAAAAAAATAAGCAATTAGATGAGTCCTGTAAATACATTAGTTTTCAGAGTGTGCATATTGGATACTTCTCTGTAACTACAAACCTAACACTACCTCCCCTCTCCTGGGTCTCCAGCCATCGAAAGATCCCTTAACCTCCCATGGTGGACTTAAATATCAATCCTGAATGCCAGCTGCTGATATCTAGTTTGTTTAGATTTTATTAGCGCGGACTTCCTTTTTTTTTTTATTTTTTATTCACAGCTTCCATAGTTCCCCCCAACTTCCTATAGTGGTACTTGTAGAATCCCTGCCAGGATTTCCTAAATTCCCTGAAGCAATGCTGGGTGTGTTTACCAGCCTTTGAAGTGGCTGCTGGTATGTCCTATCATCAGCTATAGTTTGTGCAAGAATGCTATTATACTTTGTTATTGTGTTGCCTGTTGTTGGCTCGGATTGTCCTGGCTACTCTCTTGAGCACAGCTTGCCCACAATCTCTGCCTGGACCTGACAACTCTCTTGCCTGCCACCTGCCCATGACCTCTGCCTGGAGCTGACTACTCTCTTGCCTGCCACCTGCCCATGACCTCTGCCTGGACCTGACTACTCTCTTGCCTGCCACCTGCCCATGACCTCTGCCTGGAGCTGACTACTCTCTTGCCTGCCACCTGCCCATGACCTCTGCCTGGACCTGACTACTCTCTTGCCTGCCACCTGCCCATGACCTCTGCCTGGACCTGACTACTCTCTTGCCTGCCACCTGCCCATGACCTCTGCCTGGACCTGACTACTCTCTTGCCTGCCACCTGCCCATGACCTCTGCCTGGACCTGACTACTCTTCTGTGTAGCGTTTCAAGCACAGCCTCCACACCGTAGCTGTTCTGTTCCAGCTATCCTCTTAATGGGGTAATCTTAAGGACCACAATACGGTAACAGCTTGCAGCAAAGAAAACCCTGATCAAATCGGCTTCCAACCCATCACCAACCTCAAGAGTTCTGCTGAAGGCCAGCTGTCACTTGAACTATGTGCCTCAGGTGAGCCTCCGTCACCTACCAGGGGGCACCAAAACACTAACCCTTCCTTTAATAGTAATACTAACTCTTCCTCTAACATATAGTTGGTAAGGTTGAATAAAGACACCAGTGCACCCAGTTTAACCTCTGTGGGTGTGTATGCAGTATGGGTTATGCCTGTTACGGCTTCATATATCCCTGTATATTGTGATCGCTAAGATGCTCATTGAAATGTTTTTTTGTTTTTTTTTTTAATTATCAACACCACTAACTGTGGAAGGGAGTTCCACCTCCTTACTGCTCTAACAGTAAAGAAACCCCCTATGCAGTCTACAGTTAAGCTGCTTCTTGTCCAGCTTCATTGTGGCAACGTGTCTTCCTAAATAACCAAGACTGAATCGTTTTCTCCCTATGCTAGAATCACCATTTAGGCATCTGTACGTTGCGATCATATTTCCTCTCAAGCATATATTCTCTTCTCAGGATCGTGATCAAAAGGTGGTGACCAGTTTTCTATCCAAAACGAAGACTTGGGCTGCACGGCGGGGGACCCAATGCACGCGGCCAGCGGGCACGATCGCCGTCAGCCACGCGCAATCGTGTGCACGAGCGCCAGCATGGGGATTTGCGTGTGTAAACACACAAATCCCTGTGCTGTCAGAGGAGAGAAGCCATATTGTTTGTTCCTACTAAGTAGGAAAAACGATATGGCTCCTCTCCTAGTCACTCCCATCCCCACACAGTTAGAACATGCTGAGGGAACACGATGAACTCCTTGATCACCCTCTAGTGTTAACCCCTTCCCTGCCAGTGACATTTACACAGTAATCAGTGCCTTTTTACAGCACTGATCTCTGTATAAATGCCAATGGTCCCAAAAAAGTGTCAAATGTCTCCAATCTGTTTGTCGCAATGTTGCTGTACCTCTAAAAATCGCAGATCACCACCATTACTACCGTAGTAAAATAAAGTAAAAATAAATAAAAATGCCATAAATCGTTCCCATAGTTTGCAGACACTATAACTTTTGAGCAAACCAATCAATATTTGCTTATTGCGATTTTTTTTACCAAAAATATGTAGAAGAATACATATTGGCCTAAACTGATGAAGACATTTGTTTTAAAAAAAAAAAAAAAAAAAACTTTGGGGGATATTATAGCAAAAAGTAAAAAAATATTGTTTTTTTCTTTTCAAAATTGTCCCTCTGTTTATAGCACAAAAAATAAAAACCGCAGAGGTGATCAAATACCACCAAAAGAAAGCTCTGTTTGTGGGGAAAAAAAGGACGCAAATTTAATTTGGGTACAGCGTCGAACGACTGCGCAATTGTCAGTTAAAGCGACACAGTGCCGAATTGTAAAAAGTGCTCTGGTCAGGAAGGGGGTAAAATCTTCCGGGGTTGAAGTGGTTAAGTATGAGCAATACGGCATAGCCAAAGCAAAAAAAGGGAGATTCTGAAATACCAATGCTTGCCCTCACTGAAATGCCCATGCTTGCCTGACCCTGTATCGTTCTGTGAACTTTTTTTAAAAAAATGTTGAAAGCTGTATAAACAACTTTTTTCTTTAGTAAAAGAAGTTACTGGCTATGCGAAACCTCCTGGTCTGGTTTACTTTATGAAAATTGTGCTTCAGCAGTGTATTGGGGAAATGAGGAAGGAGGTGTACAACTACAAGTTAGGAGGTGAGGAGTAATAAGAAGGAAGACCAGCCAGCTTGGGAGCGGGGGGTGGCTGGTGACAGAGATCCCATAGGTAGGGGTGGCTTGGTGCGCCCAACAGAGTGCCTGGCTCCCTACCCTAGGGCCTGTTGCAGAATGGAACCCTCCTAGGGACTGGGCCCAGAACCATATATGTTGGACTGGGCCCAGAACCATATATGTTGGACTGGGCCCAGAACCATATATGTTGCAAATTAACCACTTCAGCCCTGGAAGGATTTACCCCCTTCCTGACCAGAGCACTTTTTGCGATACGGCACTGCGTCGGTTTAACTGACGACAATTGCGCGGTCGTGCAACGTTGCACCCAAACAAAATTGACGTCCTTTTTTCCCCACAAACAGAGATTTCTTTTGGTGGTATTTGATCACCTCTGCGGTTTTTATTTTTTGTGCTATAAACAATGGGGCAATCTTAAGGACTACAATATGGTAACAGCTTGCAGCAAAGAAAACCCTGATCAATGCGGCTTCCAACCCATCACCAACCTCAAGAGTTTTGCTGAAGGCCAGCTGTCACTTGAACTATGTGCCTCAGGTGAGCCTCCATCACCTACCAGGGGGCACCAAAACACTAACCCTTCCTTTAATAGCAATACTAACTCTTCCTCTCACATATAGTTGGTAAGGTTGAATAAAGGCACCAGTGCACCCAGTTTAACCTGTGTGGGTGTGTATGCAGTATGGGTTATGCCTGTTACCGCTTCATATATCCCTGTATATTGTGATCGCTAAGATGCTCATCGAAATGTTGTTTTTTTTTGTTTTTTTGTTTAATTATCATCAACACTTCCCACTGACACCACTAACTGTGGAAGGGAGTTCCACATCCTTACTGCTCTAACAGTAAAGAAACCCCCCACAAATAGAGATTTCTTTTGGTGGTATTTGATCGCCTCTGTGGTTTTTATTTTTTGTGCTATAAACAAAAATAGAGCGACAATTTTGAAAAAAAAACGCATTATTTTTTACTATAATAAATACCCCCCAAAAATATATAAAAAAAACTAATTTTTCCTCAGTTTAGGCCGATTTGTATTCTTCTACATATATTTGGTAAAAAAAAATAATAATAATATCGCAATAAGTGCATATTGATTGGTTAGCGCAAAAGTTATAGCATCTACAAAATAGGGGGTAGTTTTATGGCATTTTTATTATTATTTTCATTATTAGTAATGGCGGCGATCTGTGATTTTTGTCGTGACTGCAACATTATGGCGGACACATCGGACATTTTTGACACTATTTTGGGACCATTGTCATTTATACAGCGATCAGGGTTATAAAAATGCACTGATTACTGTGTAAATGACACTGGCAGGGAAGGGGTTAAACACTAGGGGGCGATCAAGGGGTTATGTGTGTCCTAGGGAGTGATGCTGTGCCATTGTGCCGGCGTATAGCGTCGTGCGCTGGTTGGCATGTGGTTAAAGTGTCATTAAACCCACATCTTAAAATAACTATCAATAAATGGTGTATTCCATGCTGTTCATACTCACTCAGTCACTATGAGATTTGTTTTCTGTATTCTGCAAAAAAAACTGGTTGATCCTACTGCTCTCTATCTCCTCCTTCTGTCCATGTCCTCAATTCACCTAGGGATTTTGCAGCTGTGGTAGCAGCTCTGCACATGCTCAGTTTTCTGTGAGTTTCTATGCTGACCATTTCCTCCCCATCACATCTGAGCAGCCCATGTGACTATAGAGTCACACATGTGGGCGTATATACAGTGGTAAATGACAGCCCACTCCCTCCCTCCTCCTCCATGCCCACTAATCAGCGAAACACAATGGGGGCGGGATACTGCATGTGGATTGATGGAGGCTTCACCTCCTTCTTATTCTAAGACACAGGCCGGAGGGACGTGACACAAGCCTGTGACTGGCAGAAATCCGCCCACACCTTGTTATTGCCAACAAAATAATACGTTTGATTTCTAATATATATTTGTATGACAATGTAAATCAGTTTATTTATATTAAGTATTTATTTTTACCCTGTATTCCAAAGGCTGTTTTTAATTTTTTTTTGAACATGTGACCAGCAGCAGATGACTACAAGCTCCTCCTGCTTATGTTTCCCTGCAGACAGGCTGTGAGAGAGTTGGGTCATGTGACAGCTGTCTATCAATTAGGAAAAAGGGTTCCCTCTCTACCTACCTGCTGATCATGGGTAAGTAGTAAAGAGTGTCCTAAATGTACATAACATACCATATTTTTCGCTACATAAGACGCACCTTATTTTTTAACGGAGGAAAATAAGAAAAAAAAAATATTCTGAACCAAATTGTGTACTAAAATATTTACCAGTGCCAATAAAATGCAGCCTGAAATGTGCCAATAAAATGCAGCCTGACCTGTGCCAATAAAATGTAGCCTGATCAATGCCATGAAATGCAGCCTGAAATGTGCCAATAAAATGCAGCCGGCTCAATGCCATGAAATGCAGCCTGACCTGTGCCAATAAAATGTAGCCTGATTAATGCCATGAAATGCAGCCTGAAATGTGCCAATAAAATGCAGCCTGACCTGTGCCAATAAAATGCAGCCTGACCTGTGCCAATAAAATGTAGCCTGATCAATGCCATGAAATGCAGCCTGACCTGTGCCAATAAAATGTAGCCTGATCAATGCCATGAAATGCAGCCTGACCTGTGCCAATAAAATGCAGCCTGATCAATGCCATGAAATGCAGCCTGACCTGTGCCAATAAAATGTAGCCTGATCAATCCCATGAAATGCAGCCTGAAATGTGCCAATAAAATGCAGCCTGAAATGTGCTAATAAAATGCAGCCTGACCTGTGCCAATAAAATGCAGCCTGATCAATGCCATGAAATGCAGCCTGACCTGTGCCAATAAAATGTAGCCTGATCAATGCCATGAAATGCAGCCTGAAATGTGCCAATAAAATGCAGCCGGCTCAATGGCATGAAATGCAGCCTAAAATGTGCCAATAAAATGCAGCCTGACCTGTGCCAATAAAATGCAGCCTGAAATGTGCCAATAAAATGCAGCCTGATCAATGCCATGAAATGAAGCCTTACCTGTGCCACCTCCACCTCGCACAGACTGGCATTTCTTATGCATCCGCCTGTCACTCAGAAAACAGAGCCGCAGCCGTACTCTATTCGGCCGCTCGGGCTGCTCTGTCTTCTGTGAGTGAGTGGCAGGCCCAGCGGGAGATCACCCGGCGCTCGCGGGAGACGGCCGTGCCGCCGGCGCGGTATTGCAACATAGCAGCGGCAGCGACGAGCGTGTGGGGGGGGGGGGGGTCGGACATGGGCAGCATTCGCTCCATAAGACGCAGAGACATTTTCCCCCCATTTTTTTGGGGGGGGGAGGGGGGGGGATGCATCTTATGGAGCGAAAAATACGGTAACTGGGTACTGACATTTATAGGTGAAGTTGATCGAGGGAAAATCCCATTGCCTCTCGGGGGATCAGGAAGGAATTTGTTCCCCTGCTGGAGCAAATTGGATGATGCTTTGCTGGGGTTTTTCACCTTCCTCTGGATCAATTGTGATTGAAGGATTGTGTATATGGGATTGTATTTTTATTTATTTTTTTTGGTTGAACTTGATGGACTTGTGTCTTTTTTCAACCTGACTAACTATATATAACTATGTAACTATGTGTTGTGAAAGGCTGGTGGAGGAAAATCAGCCCTCAGCGCTATTTCCCCTCAATATGTCTCCATTGCCAGTGCCGGGACATATGTCACTGGCAAGGTAAAGTACGTTATCCTTCTGAGTATGGGGCCCTGTGAAGCGAATCGGCCTCTGGCCATGCGGTGACGTTAATCCACATGTGAAATAATAACAGATCAATCAGCATGCAGTTCCAGATGCTGACAGGATGTCAAAAACGTACCTTCAAGCAGGTCTCGTATCTCTTCCCAGTGGCAAGTCACGGCATGGATCCTGTGGTCTATTAGCTGGGAAGTGACATCAGACAAAGCCAAACAATCAGCAACTTTGCCTAAACTCTGATCCTTCTCATCAACAAAGACCACATAATCCCTCCATCAGAAAACAGAGAACTTTCCTTTCTACAAAGACTCAATTTGAACATTTTTTTTTTTTTGTCTGTTTATTTTGAGTATCTTGACCGGGCTTTTTTCTGACATTTGTTGTTCGTAAGTACAAATCGCCATTTTTTTCCCCCCTAGAAATTTTTTTTAATTACTTTGAACCCCCCAATATTATATATATATATATATATATATATATATATATATATATATATATATATATATATATATATATATATATATATATATATATATATATATATTTAGCAGAGACCCCAGAGAATAAAATGGCTGTCAATGCAATATTTTATGTCACACTGTATCTGCGCAGCGGTCTTTCAAACGCATATTTTTTGGAAACAAAACAAACACTTTAACCACTTGCTTACTGAGCACTTAAACCCCCCCTCCTGCCCAGACCAATTTTTAGCTTTCAGAGCGGTCACACTTTGAATGACAATTGCGCGGTCATGCTACACTGTACCCATATGAAATTTTTATCATTTTTTTCACACAAATGGAGCTTTCTTTTGGTGGTATTTAATCACCACTTGAGTTTTTATTTTTTGCTAAACAAACAAAAAAAGACATACATTTTGGGAAAAAAAAAGTTTCATAGTTTGTTATAAAATTTAGCAAAGGGGTAATTTTTCTCCTTCATTGATATTCGCTGATGAGGCGGCACTGATGGGCACAGATAAGGCAACACTGATGGGCACAGATAAGATGGCACTGATGGGCACAGATAAGGCAACACTGATGGGCACAGATAAGGCAACACTGATGGGCACAGACAAGACGGCACTGATGGGCACAGATAAGGCAACACTGATGGGCACTGATAAGATGGCACTGATGGGCCCTGATGGGCACTGGTAGGTGGTATTGATACGCAGCACTGGTGATGAGGCACTGATTGGTGACATTTATAGGTGGCACTGTAGGCACTGATAGGTGACACTGTGGGCACTGGTGGGTGGCACAGGTGGGCACAGACTGAAGTCCCTCTCACATCCGCCGGTGATCGGCTTTTTTTTTCTCCTCACGCTACCAGCTCTGTTTACATCACATGATCAGCTGTCATCAGCTGACAGCTGATCACGTGGTAAGAAGTTGGGATCGACGTCTATTGACGCCCTCCCGGCAAATTAGGTCCGCGATGCAGCCGTCTTTCGGTTATAGCGCGGACGGGAGGTGGTTAATGAATTAACAAGACACATTAGTTACCCCAACTTTTTTGTAAAATGTGACAGATTATGTTTTACAGAGTAAATCGATACCTAACACGTCATGCTTTAAAATTGCGCACGTTCGTGGAATGGCGACAAACTACGGTGTAAAAAATCTCCATAGGCGACACTTTAAAAAAAAAAAAAAAAAAATTAAACACTGTTTACGTACAGTTCACGGCGCAACTTAGGCCTGGTTCACACCTATGTATTTTTTTCATTTTTAGTGCGTTTTCAGAAACACACTACAGTCCATTTACCATGTTTTCCTATGGATGTAGTTCACATCTGGGCATTTTATGGAAAGGGCCAAGGACTTTTTTTCTGGTTTCATAGACTTCAATGGATCAAAAATGTGTATTGAAAAACACAAAATGCACCTGCAATATACAAACTGCAACCTGCAAAGGTGTGAATCCGGCCTTACGTATGCGTTCGCTTCTGCGCGCAAGCACGGAGGAATGGGGTGCTTGAAAATTTTTTTTTTCCCCCTTTTTATTTTCCTATTTTTACACTGTACCATTATTTATTTTTTTTTGATCACCTTTTTTCCTATTACAAGGAATGTAAACATTTGTAATATAAATAAGCATGGCAGGTCCTATTTATTGAGAGATCTAGGGTCAAAAAGACCTCAGATCTCTTATTTACCCTTAAAAGCAAAAAAAAAAGAAAAAAAAAAAAAAAAAAAGAAAAAGAATTTGACACTCTAATTAAAAAAAAATAAAATGTTGAAGCCCGAGAACAGAAGGTCGCTCTGAGCTTTCAAGGCCCTAGAGCCCGAGTAGGGGCCATTTTGCCCTCCCTCTGCTTCCTGCCTAGCCATCGGCCACATAGGATTTGTTCCGGGCTTACCGACGGCTCCAGTAAGCTCAGAAACGACCGGGAAGCAGGGGTAGGAGGGGGGGGGGGGTGGGGCACCTCTTTTGTTGGCTATAAAAGTGATCTTGCGGCAAATCGACCACTGGGATTACTTTTATCTAAAAGCTGCCTAAGGGAAAAAATGATACCAGGGTTATGGCAGCTAGCTGCTGTCATAACAACGGTATTCAACGTCAAAATAATGACGTACATTTCCAGTTGGGCAGTCGGCAAGTGTTTAACCACTTCGCGCCCGCGCTATAGCCGAAAGACGGCTGCAGCGCGGATGCTATCTGCCGGGCGGCCATCCCTGGACGTCCTGTTGTTTACTTCTGTGATGCGCGCTCCCGCGGGCGCGCATCGGGGAAGTTCTGTGCTGGCTGTGTCCCTCGGACACAGCCAGTCACAGATCGCTGAAAATGGCCAATCATAGAGGCCGTTTTCATCGGCGGTGTCAATGAGAGACGATCTCATATGTAAATATATGAGATCATCTCTCATCGCCGATTTTCTGCGGCTCTCCCTCCTCACACAGAGACAGCGTGTGAGGAGGGAGAGCGAACCGCTACGGTGGTAAGAAAAAAAAAAGAAAACGAAAAAAAAAAGTGTCCTCACTGCCATCTGTCCCCACTGTCATGTCCCTGCCATCTATCCCCAGTGCCATCTGTCCCCACTGCCATCTGTCATCAGTGCCACATAGTGCCATCTGTCATCAGTGCCATCTGTCATCAGTGCCACATAGTGCCATCTGTCATCAGTGCCACATAGTGCCATCTGTCATCAGTGCCATCTGTCATCAGTGCCACATAGTGCCATCTGTCATCAGTGCCACATAGTGCCATCTGTCATCAGTGCCATCTGTCATCAGTGCTATCTCTCATCAGTGCCACATAGTGCCATCTGTCATCAGTGCCACATAGTGCCATCTGTCATCAGTGCCACATAGTGCCATCTGTCATCAGTGCCACCTGTCAGTGTCACGTGCCATCTGCGCCACGTTTTAGTGCCATCTGTCATCAGTGCCACGTATCAGTGCCACGTATTAGTGCCATCTGTCATCAGTGCCACGTATCAGTGCCACATATTAGTGCCATCTGTCATCAGTGCCACGTATTAGTGCCATCTGTCATCAGTGCCACGTATAAGTGCCATCTGTCATCAGTGCCACGTATTAGTGCCACATATCAGTGCCACGTGTCATCAGTGCCACGTATCAGTGCCATCTGTCATCAGTGCCACCTGTCATCAGTGCCACATATTAGTGCCATCTCTCATCAGTGTCACATGTCATCAGTGCCACGTATTAGTGCCATCTGTCATCAGTGCCACGTATTAGTGCCATCTGTCATCAGTGCCACATCAGTGTCAGTGCCACATCAGTGCCATCTGTCATCAGTGTCACATCAGTGCCACGTATCAGTGCCATCTGTCATCAGTTCCACATCAGTGTCACGTGTCATTGTCCTGGTGCTCCAGGGCCTTCAAAAGTATAATAGATAGTCAACAAGTTAGATGTGTAATTTATGCTCCTAGAACACGTGACGGTGCTCCCTGCATGTTGGGCTTCTGTATGTGGCCAGGCTGTGAAAAAGTCCCACACATGTGGTATCGTAATACTCAGGAGGAGTAGCAGAATGTATTTTGGGGTGTCATTTGTGGTATATACATGCCATGTGAGAGAAATAACCTATTACAATGACAATTTTGCGGGGAAAAAAAAATTAATTTTGGTAAGAATTGTGGTAAAAAATGACATCAAAAACCTCACCATGCATCTAACTAAATACCTTGGAATGTCTACTTTCAAAAAAAAGGGGTAATTTGGGGGGTATTTGTACTTTCCTGACTTGTTCGGGTCGCAAGAAATGAGATAGGACACCAGTACATCAGGTGTGATCAATTTTTTATGATTTGCACCATAACTTGTAGACTCTCTAGCTTTCACACGGACCAAATAATATCCACTAATTTGGGTTATTTTTACCAAAGATATGTAGCATTATAAATTTTGGCCAAAATTTATAAAGAAAAATTACTAATTTGCTAAATTTTATCACAGAAACAAAGAAAAATGCGTTTTTTTTTTTTCAAAATTTTCGGTCTTTTTTCATTTATAGCGCAAAAAATAAAAAAAACCCAGAGGTGATCAAATACCACCAAAACAAAGCTCTATTTGTATGAAAAAAAGGACAAAAAATTCACTTGGGTACAGTATTACATGACTGAGTAATTGTCATTCAAAGTGTGACAGCGCTGAAAGCTGAAAATTGGTCTGGGCAGGAGGGGGATTTAAGTGCCCAGTAGGCAAGTGGTTAAAAAGTGAAAACATCCAACTTTATGTAAGTTCAAATGCAATTGCATCATGCTTCAAATTATTTAATCACATTTTAATAGCTCTCCGTAGTAAAAAAAAAAATGTAATTAGGTCTACAGACCAAAATTACATATCTTGTAAGATGCTAATTGCTGAGCAAAAATAGTACTAAAACAAGACAAGACATCACAAGATGCTTGTTTAAAAGAAAGTATTCTTGGCACATTCTGGAAATGTAAGGGGGCTTATAATTATAGATTACAATTTAGATTACATGCAGAGGCTATTAATAGCATACATACTGTATTTATTCAACAATGGCAACATCCTAAAGCTGAACTGCAAAACGCATTAAACACCCCTTCATGGCTAAGCCTTTTTCTGACATTTGTTGCTTACAAGTTAAAATCAGTATTTTTTGCTAGAAAAACATTATATTATATATATATATATATATATATATATATATATATATATATATATATATATATATATATATATATATATATATATATATATATATATATTTTTTAGCAGAGACCCTAGAGAAATAATCGTTGCAATATTTTATGTCACACTGTATTTGCGCAATTTTTTTTTTAGAAGAAATACACTTTCATGAAATAAAAAAAAAGAAAAAACAGTAAAATTAGGCCAATTTTTTTGTATAATGTGAAAGATGATGTTGCGCTGAGTAAATAGATAGCTAATATGTCATGCTTTAAAATTGCACACACTTGTGGAATGGTGACAAACTACGATACTTAAAAATCTCCATAGACGACGTTTTCAAAATTTGTACAGGTTACCTGTTTAGAGTTACAGAGGAAGTCTAGCGCTAGAATTATTACTCTTGCTCTAACGATCACGGCGATACCTCACATGTGTGGTTTGAACACGGTTTACATTTGCGGGCACAACTTATGTATGCGTTTGCTTCTGGGCGTGAGCTCGGAGGGATGGTTCGCTTTACTTTTTTTTTCTTATTTATTTTATTTATTTATTTATTTTTTTACATTGTACCTTTCAATTATTTTTTTTTGATCACTTTTATTGCTGTCACAAAAAATGTTGACATCCCTTGTGACAGTAATAGGCATGTGACAGGTCCTCTTTATGGAGGGATTTGGGGGTCTATAAGATCCCAAATCCTTCATTTGCATTTTAAAGCATTCAAAACACCAACTTTGGCTATTTTGAATACTGTCATTTTTTTTAAATTTGGCGCCTTTAAGACTTCCGTAAACCTAAAGTGATGTCATGATGTCGCTTCCGGTTTACTAGATTCGAGACCCGATCAAAACCGATTCCGGAGGGCCTTCCTGATACCCTTTTCTCACAGAAATATTGCAGTAAAGACAGTTTTTGTGTTTTATCATGTGTATGTTTCTCATTTATCATTGCAATTACACTATTGCCAGATGTGCCATGAGGGGCTGAAACTGTTCCTAGTGTTGAGAGGCAGAGTATGGAACCAAACATACTTAAGCAGCTCCTCCGGGGTAGCACTACACGTGGGGGCTCCTCCAGGATAATACCGCTACTCTGCAGTTAACTCCTCAAGACAGCACCCCTAAACACACCGGCATGGACCCCGCTGCTGTGACCCAGTGGTGTACAGAAGAAAATGGTCAAGTCGAATTGTGTGTGGCGATTGAAGTTCCTGGCGGTGACTGGACTGAAGATCAGGTCCGTGAAGCCCTGGATGCCTTGGATCTGGATCAAAGAGTGAACATTTTGAATGTGAATGCAGATCCTAGCTCTGATAATACCTCTGTCTTGACGGAGTGGAAGAAGGGGGTTCCTGATGCCTTGCAGGGGGTTATCCTTCAACTAACAGTGAATGTCAACACCTTGTTGATCCATCCAGATGGTCAAAATTTCAAACCCAGGGAGCTCAGGACATATCCAGCCAGATCCAGAGGCTACCACCTCCATGCCAACTACATCCTCTGAAGACCCTTCTTATCCCTTAGTAGCCAAGTTTGGGAGACTGGTCCAAGGGCTCAAGAAGCCAGCTATGCTAAACGAATATGGTTATTGCAAGCTACAGTTCTTCTTGGGGAAAGTCCCCACACCCTTAGGAGAGGATGACTTTGACACCTGGACTGACAAAGCTATCCAAGCAGTTGAAGAGTGGGAAGTGACTGACGTAGTGAAGAGGCAAAGAGTGGTCCAAGGTCTGCGTTCAGCTCTGGACGTGATTAGGAACCTGAAACGTTATAAACCCAGCTGCACTACTTCTACTACTACTACTACTACTACTACTACTACTACTGTTTGGGAGCACTCGGTGAGCACTATGGGAGAACTGAAGATGGTGCAGAGTTGATCTATCTCTTTAACCACACTTACCAGATGGAGGGTGAGAAGAAGCCTATGTTGTACGGCTAGATCAGATTCTGCAGGAAAACAAGAAAAAGGGCCGAAGGTTGGAATCTGCTGTTGGGGTCAGGGTGGCCAGTATAGTTGACGGTGACTTGAAGACCCAGCTCCTGAAGACTCAGATGTCCCAGTTAAGAGAGACGATGACCGGGTCATCAAGCCAAGTCATCAAAGTAAACACGGCTGCTACCTCCAGGTTGTGCCCAGAAGCAGAGCAGCTGAACATCAATAAATTTGGACGTCTGCCTGAATTGTGGAGGTGTATGTTATTTACCAGAGAGTATGCCCAAGTCCGAAAAAAAGGGTAGAGGGCTGGCGTGGACCACAAAGAGGTGACCCAAGGATGGAGAGAAGGCCTGGGTCTTCAAGAAGAGCTTTCACCTGCAAGGGAACAGTGGAGGACACCTGCAGTTTATGCCGTCTCAGTGAGAAATGATTATTGGCCTCTAAGATGTCCATGGAAACAGAATTCCCAACGCCGGAAGAGGAAGGAAGCACGAGTCCAGCCACGAAAATTTGCTGTTCCAAATGCTTCCACCAAACCTCCTGCAAAGTTAATAGGCCCTTTGCCTGTTTTGGTGGAAGGAATTTATATAAGAGCCATTCTTGATTCAGGTGCTCAAGCTACCTTGCTGACCAGAGACTTTTACGAGAGGTATTTGTCATACATACACCTGCAAAAGTTGGAAGATATAGAAATCCAGGGTATTCAAACAGAGGATCATCCTTGTGATGGATATCTGCGGATCAAGTTGTCGTGTGATCCATTGAGGGTTGGAAAGCCTCATAATTTTGAGACACTGGCCATTGTGTGTCCTTGGATGCCAGGGTCTACATGAAGTTCGTTGATTGTAGGGATCAACACAGATCTTGTGAAGTGGTTGCTAGTCCCGGTTGTCCCCAGATGTGATCTCTTACCCTCAGTGTCTGAAGGAGGGCCAGAAGTGTCTCCCTCTCCCACAGTGGATGAAGAAGGATCCACAGCAGAAGCGAAAGAAACTGATCTGCAGGAGGCAGAAGCAGTCGAACAGGAAGAAGAAGCTAGTGAGCCTACTTGCCAGAGCCAGTGAAATAGAGGAAATCTAGAGTCATTCCCCATTTCAGGAGACCGACCTGTGAAGTGTTGGGTGAGAGCTCCAAAGGAGGTTGTCCTCTCCCCTCAAGGGACTCTTGACATGCCTGACCTGTTCACTGCTGCTTTGGTGAAGGGCAACCCTGACTCACCCCTTGGCACAATTGGTAGAGTCACCCCTACAAAGGGTGGCCTGTGGGTGGGACAACATCCCTTCCTATATTAATTGGTAGGAGGTTCCTCTGCCAGGTTCTTGCGAAAATGTAAATTGTTGTTTCATGTGTACATTAACCTGTTTCCTTCCGCATGTATTTGAAAGCATGTACCAGGTCGAGGACTGTTACTTCCTTTGTTAGTGGGGGGAGAATGTAGTAGGGAGGTGGCTCTCCTACCTGCAATATCAAAAGACATTCTGCAACATTGTTGCAGTGAAACTGTTTCCCTCTAGTGCAGGCAAAGATTTTGTGTCATCACATCCTGTTAGCAGAGGGATTACCACCAGGGTGCAAGGCATACAGGGAATTGTAGTCCCAGGACTCAAGTTTCACATTCAGATTGAACTGTATGGAACTACAAGAGCCAGCATGCTCTGGAGATAAAGGAACCAAAGACTCCATCTTGTTTGCTTGAGGTAATTCAGTTACCACGAGGCAAGAAAAAACACTGGACTCAGGGGAGGGGTGCTGCCTCCTGGGTCAGTCCATGGCTCTTTTACAAGCTCCACAGCCGGTTGGGGACATCCAGCCTGAGAGAGGGGGATCCCAGATGCACATCCAGGCGCATCTGCATCGACCGTGGTGAAGCGTTCCAGTGTGAGGTGACCAGTCAGGTCACCAGAAGAGCCTGCCCGTTTCCAGGACGTTCGTTTGGGCTTGACGGCAGGATTTGGGGAGGGGGGCACTTGCCCATTTGCAGGAAACAAGGACACTGTACACAGAGTTGTTTTACTTTGCCCATCAGGCTTTATGAACACTGTATACAGACATCATCGCTCTTAGTCACCTTGCTGACACCTGTAGCGCCACAGGACACAAGGCCATTCCGATACAGAGACACTGTATACAGACACCATTGTCCTTTCACCTTGCTGAGGAAGATCCTGCATTCTTTACTTGATAATCCTGGCCAGTTGTGTTGTTTGGCCCTGCTATTCAGGAGTTTAGGTGCACTAACTAAAGTGGCTAGCCAAAGATCCAAGGCCTCATCTTCTTTCAAGGGGCTGAAGTTATTGGTGCCATACAGGCACGCAAGACATACTCAGGGCTCTGTATTTGTAGTGTACGTGCGGGATAGTCTAACTTGGGAGTTAAACCACTTAATATAGAACCGAGTTTAAGTGGCGCTTTAGCGCTGTTTAGGCGGCGCTTTTTGGCAGCTAGTGGGGCGATTTTAACCCCATACAAGGGGTTAAAAACTCCCTTGTTGCGGCACTACCGGAACGCTTCTCAGGCACTTCGGAAGCGCTGCCCATTCATTCCAAAGGGCAGGGCATTTTTGGAGCGCTAAATACAGCTCTCCCAACCCGCCTCAAAGATGCTGCTTGCAGGACTTTTCGGAACGTCCCGCAAGGCACCGCCCCCAGTGTGAAAAGTCACACTGCAATGAACGGGAGACAGTTTTCAGGTGCTTAGCAGAGGCTATTTCCAGCACTAAAGAGCCTGAAATCCGCCCCAGTGTGAAAGGGGTCGTAAAGTTGGAGCTGTAGTAGAGAGCAAGAGCCAAATAAGCCGATACCTCCTCTGTAGTGCCGGCTCCTGTCCCACGCTGAGTGATACCAACTGCACTCCACCTCTTATCCTAGCTAGTGGTCTCCAGAGTGGTGCCAGCAGCAGTAAAGAAGATCTTCAGGTCAGTGTGAAGCAATACACCGGGCACAATAGTATAGGGCTGCTTTCACACTGATGTGCTATGGTTCACCCAGACTGCAGGTGCAGTGCACTGTACCTTCAGCTTTCCTGCAGGTTTGCTGTGCTTAGGCATAGACTTCTACCTTCTACTATAACCTACGGGTTTGGTGCACTTTCTGAATGCAAGAGTTTTCAGTCTTTCAGACAGTGCACCATATCTGCAGGATATAATAGAAGTCAATGGCAAAGCGCAGCTAACTCAGGAAAGTCACAGATGCATCAGTGTGAAAACAGGTCATAACAGTAGGCGTTCATTTACATTTGCCGTTTGGGGGGGTGGAAAACCCCCATAGTTAAGGTGTGTTTTTACCACCGCTGCCCCAACCGCACCCCCTTTAGCCATACCTCCCAACTTTTTGAGATGAGAACGAGGGACAACTATAAGCAAAAGTATGTAGGCATAGGACACACCCCTTGCTACCCCCCCCCCCCTTAAAGGAGAATTATACCAAACAAAGATTAGTTAAACCCACAAGTGCTTTTTTTACCACTACTATTCCTTTATATTGGCTTTACAACTATATAGATACAGACCAAAATGAGGGACAAATGAGGAGGAATGGGGGACGGAGGGACTTTGTTCCAAATCAGGGACAGTCCCTCAAAATCAGGGACTGTTGGGAGCTATGCCTTTAGCTGCAGTGACCAGGGGTGTACACATGTCGCAGGTGCAGCAGGAGTTATATGCCCTGTCATGGTTGGTGGCTGTAGCTTCTGACAAGCATGACCCATTCAAGTGAATGAGGCCACTCTGCAAGAGTCCTGCAACCTTGTGCAGTACAGCAAACAAGAGGTTAAAGCAGGCAGCGTTGTGTTGCTTTAACCCCTTGGACCCTTCAGAAGCATGCAGTTGCGGGACACTTGCAGAGTGGTCCATTTACTTAAATGGGTTGCGATTGGCAGGCAGTAGCACTCACCAAAAGCAAGAGAGGGCTTAATTCCTGCTGCGGCATGTGTTCACCTTTTGGCTGCTGCCTCAGCAGCTAATTTGGGGATTGGGGGCAGTAAAAGCAACTGCAGGGTTTTACCACTCCCAACTTTGTGTGTGAACAAGCCCTAATGCCGCGTACACACGTTCGGACTTTCTAGAAAGCTAGGTCCGACGTACTTGCCGCCAGACTTCCGGCGGACTACCGCCGGACTTTCTGAACGGCCGGACTTGCCTACACACGGCCGGACTTTCCGGAATCCGGTCTTCCCGACGGACTTCCGCCGGACTTTCAGAACGAACGGACTTTCCCACACACGGACAAGTCCGTTCATTTTGAACGTGACTTTGGTACGACGGGACTAGAAAAGGAATTCAATCTCGCCGCTTTTTTTTGGCGAGATTGAAACCTTGCGAGCCCCGTCGCAGGCCCTTAGGTCTGGTATGGATTATAAAGGGGAACCCCTACGCCGAAAAAACGGCGTGGGGTCCCCCTAAAATCCATACCAGACCCCGATCCGAGCACGCAGCCTGGCCGGTCAGGAAAGGGGGTGGGGACGAGCGAGCGCCCCCCCCCTCCTGAACCGTACCAGGCCGCATGCCCTCAACATGGGGGGGTGGGTGCTTTGGGGGAGGGGGGCGCCCTGCGCCCCCCCCCCCCAAAGCACCTTGTCCCCATGTTGATGAGGACAAGGGCCTCTTCCCGACAACCCTGGCCGTTGGTTGTCGGGGTCTGCGGGCGGGGGCTTATCGGAATCTGGGAGCCCCCTTTAATAAGGGGGCCCCCAGATCCCGGCCCCCCACCCTATGTAAATGAGTATGGGGTACATGGTACCCCTACCCATTTACCTAGGTAAAAAGTGTCAGTAATAAAACACAACACAGGTTTTTAAAATAATTTATTAAACAGCTCCGGGGGGGGGGGGTCTTCTTCCGTCTTCGGGGGTCCCTCCGGTTCATCTTCTCCCGGCGTCCGGTTGGTTCTTCTCCGCTCTCCGGCCTCTTCTCCCGGTGTCCCAGGTCTTCGGCCGGCCCCTCCGCTTTCTTCAGGTAGCTCTATTGCCAGCGGAGGTCCGGACTTCTGGGCTTCTTGGCTTCTTGTGTTCTCTTCTCTTCTCTTCCCCCAGATGTTGACACGACGCTCTCTCCGGCTGGACTGGTCTCTGAGGGCTGCGTTGTGACTTATATAGGCGGAGACCCCGCCCCCATATGATGTCACAGTCCCTGGGCATGCTGGGACTGTGACGTTTTAGGGGGCGTGGTCGACCACGTCCGGGAGAAGAGGCCGGAGAGCGGAGAAGAACCAACCGGACGCCGGGAGAAGATGAACCGGAGGGACCCCCGAAGACGGAAGAAGACCCCCCCCCCCCCGGAGCTGTTTAATAAATTATTTTAAAAACCTGTGTTGTGTTTTATTACTGACACTTTTTACCTAGGTAAATGGGTAGGGGTACCATGTACCCCATACTCATTTACATAGGGTGGGGGGCCGGGATCTGGGGGGCCCCCTAATTAAAGGGGGCTCCCAGATTCCGATAAGCCCCCGCCCGCAGACCCCGACAACCAACGGCCAGGGTTGTCGGGAAGAGGCCCTTGTCCTCATCAACATGGGGACAAGGTGCTTTGGGGGGGGGGGGGCGCAGGGCGCCCCCTCCCCCAAAGCACCCACCCCCCCATGTTGAGGGCATGCGGCCTGGTACGGTTCAGGAGGGGGGGGGGCGCTCGCTCGTCCCCACCCCCTTTCCTGACCGGCCAGGCTGCGTGCTCGGATCGGGGTCTGGTATGGATTTTAGGGGGACCCCACGCCGTTTTTTCGGCGTAGGGGTTCCCCTTTATAATCCATACCAGACCTAAGGGCCTGGTATGCCCCGCGCTCGCCGCAATAGGAAGATTTGTTTTTCCTATTGCAGCGAGCGCGAGATGCAGTAACCTGCTCCTCCGTCGTATCTGGTCCTTCGGACTAGCATACAGACGAACGGGCTTTCCGTCAGGAACTGAGTCCGGCGGAGGTACGACGTAAAGATTTGAAGCAGGCTTCAAATCTAAAGTACGTCGGATTTCCGCAAAAATCCGACCGAAACGGTCCGTCGGAAGTCCGATGCAATGCATGCAATTGCAACGCAGTAGTACGGAAATTAGAGTTTTAGGTGTGAGGAGGCAACACTGTGCCCGGTTATCTTTGACTTCTATGTTGTTAAGGTGGATCTCCACTTCTTTAAGGTTGCCTACCCCTGCTCTATATGCTGATGCTTCTCTCTACACCTCCCTGGATTGGTGCAGTTCAGTCTGGGTCCCTGAGATGACTTTTCTTGCTTTTAAGATATTAGACATGTGCAATTAGTTCTGTTCCAAATGAGTTTAACGAATTTCGACAAATTTGTTAATTCGGAAATGTCCAAAGAAACAAAAACCGTTTAACAAACTTTTCCGAATATTCATAAATTCGAATATTCGAAAATTAGAAACAATTCGTGAAATTTGAAAAAATTTCGTGAATTCATAAATTTTGAAATTCGAACACCCAAAAAAAAAACATTAAATCTGAAATAATAATTAATAATAACTTCACTATTAATAGCTATTAAACTATAGGTATTGGAATTTCTTTTCAAATTTGGCTGTTAGTGAACATAACGAATACAAATTTATCCGAAGTTACAAAGTATTCAAAATAATGAATGCTGCATCTAAACAGATGGAACAGAGCGAATTACTAAATAATAAGGTTTTTTATTATTATTGTTATTTATTATTATTAATTCATTCCGTTGCATTTGTTTAGCTGCGGCATTCGTTATTTACGGTAATTCGTAACTTTGGATAAATTCGTATTCGTTATGTTCACTAACAGCCAAATTTGAAAGGAAATTCAAATACCTATAATTTAATAGTTAGTAATAGTTAAGTTATTATTAGTTAGTTATTATTTCAGATTTTCGTGTTTTCGGATTTTTGAATTAGGATTGTTTTTCGAATTTACAAATGTACGATTTATTTTGAATTTACGAATTGCGATCATAACGAGTGACCCGGAAAAAAAAAAAAAAAAAACGAATGAAGCAAATTTTTTTTTTTTTATAATAAACACAAAAAGAAGCGCCCTCTGGTGTCCATTGAGCTCTTCTGGAGCCTGAGAGGATCCCACTCCTGGGAAGGCAATGGGATATGTCCACACCACTCAGGCAGCAACGTAGGCAACTGAAAAATGAATCTGCAGTGGGAAAGAAAAATTTTCAGGACCGAGTGTGTCACATGACCATCTATTTAGTGAAGAATGAAAATGTAGGTACTTTTTTTTTTCCTTCTGTCCTAAACCCAGTAATTCCTTAAAGGGGTTGGAGGTAAAAGGTAGTGGGGGAGTTGGGTTCAGAGATATAAGATTTAGTGAACATTTATATGAACATCTTACCAATGTCCATAGAACAGACGTAAGTACAAAACGTACTGCGACAAACCCTTATATACACCGCACGCATGGACCTGTGATCAGTTTCTGGTTGGTGTCCAGTTCAGTTCATTGGAAAGCTGAACTATAGAAGTTCCTTTAATACGAATATATATATATATATATATATAAATAAAATGGCATTGATACCATCCGTGCCCGGAATCATCTCATCTTCCAAAATTCCCGAGAGAATCAATGCGTTATGCTAATGATAATGATAACACTTCTAAAGATGATGAGTCACTGGAGCAGTTATTTACCCGGAGAGCTTAGAACAATCACACTGATTTGTTTTACATTTGGTGGCAATGTTCTCGTCTCCACACTGTCATGAATCAGGGAAGATAAAAAGGCTCCGGCACTTTCATAAAATATTACATTGTTTCAAATGGCAAATTGTTCCATCATTCAAATCGGAAAACAATAAGGCAAGGAAATATTATGATTACAGGCAAAGTAAACCATGCAGATAGGTACCATATTGTAATGCATTTTATGAGTGAGAGGGATGGAGGAGAACAAGGCAGAAGGGATGCGCGAAGAAAGAAAGAAAGAGAAATAGAAAAAAGTGAAAGAAAGAAAGAGAAATAGAAAAAAGTGAAAGAAAGAAAGAGAAATAGAAAAAAAGTGAAAGAAAGAAAGAGAAATAGAAAAAAAAGTGAAAGAAAGAGAAATAGAAAAAAAGTGAAAGAAAGAGAAATAGAAAAAAAAGTGAAAGAAAGAGAAATAGAAAAAAAGTGAAAGAAAGAGAAATAGAAAAAAAGTGAAAGAAAGAAAGAAAGAAAGAAAGAAAGAAAGAAAGAAAGAAAAAAGTGACATAAAGGAGAGAGAGTGACAGAAAGGAGAGAGAGAGAGAGAAAGGAGAGAGAGAAAAAAAGTGACAGAAAGAAGAGAAAGAGAGAGAAAGAGAGAAAGAGAGAGAGAAAGAGAAAGAAAAAAAGTGACAGAAGGAAAGAAAGAAAGAGAAATAGAAAAAAGCGACAGAAAGATGAGAGAAAGAGAGAGAAAAAGAGAGAAAAAGAGAGAAAAGAAAAGAAAGATGCTGAGGAAACAAAGAAAAAGAATGAACCTTATCAGGAAAAAAGCAAAACAAGGAAAGAAGAATAAAAAGAAAGAAATTAGTGTGTGTGTTTCTTATGTTTTTATTTATTATTTATTATATTGTATTATACTTTATTATTTATATATTTCTTGCTGTAATATCAATTTTTACAGATGTTGCATTATAGAAAATTGTAACTTTTTATCTTGCCAGTGTTTTTCTCTTTTCCTTTCTACACTCGGGCAGCAAAAAGAAATTATCGGTATGATGGATGGGAGTAAACAACTGATACTGCTACAAAGTTGGTTCTCTCTGCCGCCTTTACATATTAATATTAGCCATACTGTGTCAATCCCCAACCTATTTTTACTAATTGCACACATTGATGTTACGGCGCACATAAAGATGAGGTGTGGTGTGTGTATACAGAAGGTACAATATGATGACACTATCATCAATATATCACTAATATTGGAAATTGAGTGAGGGAAATTATAGCAGAAAACCTTCTAGCAGTGTGATGCTTCGGCTGCTGCAACTGCAAAAAAAAATAAAATAAAAAGAAAGAAAATACCTTATTTTGTAGTGGACAGATTTCCTGAGTTTCTTTTCCTTTTCTTGGTAAATGTAGTGTAGCAAGGTCCCAGGCCTCCTTCAGTCTAATGAGAACCTCCAGGGCCAGAGATAGCTGACATCCTTCAGTACATGATGGGCTGTGAGGCATGGTGGGTGTAATGCAAGTTAGATTAATTGGGCGCCAGACACTTCTTGAATGCAAAGAGATTTTATTTCTCTTGAACAGAACTTTTGGAGAGAGGGTTGGGGCCAGGACACCCTTAGGCAGTTGCAATGTTAATTGGCAGACTCCGAGACTTCTACAGGTAGACAGCCATGCAGGGAAAGGCATCCAGCATGACGCCACATCTGCATGTGTAGGAATGTTGTCTCCTATGGCAACAGTCTTGAACAGTTTCTAACACAAGGGGTTCCTTCACTTCCACTACAATCACTTCTTGTAGTTCTTCAACCCACTAAGCTCCCAGTCTCTCTCACTAGACTAGATAAATCACTGCCACTGAATCCCTTGAGCTCCTCCAATCTTCACTGTAGTATCTTCCTCAAGCGTCACCCCCGCCTCTCTGCTGGGTCACCTAACTTGGCACTCCTGATACTTCTCAAGCTTCACCCCACTGGCTTGCTCGGTTCCTGGCTTGAAACACAAGGCTGCTCTGCAAGCGTCACCTCCGCTGGCTGGGTCCCGGGCTTGATACCTGCTGAAGTTTTCCAATTCTTCACCGTCCCCGATTGGTGAGAATTCTGCTCCGGTAGTTACTCACTGTGGTCCCTGTTAATAAGGCGATCGGTGCTTTAAGTGGCGACAGCTTCCCCTCCACCTCTGACCATGACAGGTTCTTCGGCCGGCAGAACCGTCACTTCTGGTTGGACCGCAAGGCGGAATCCAAACCCTGCGCTGCTCTCTTGCTTCTGGATAGGCCCTCAGACAGCCTAGCAGCCAGATGTGCCCGGGATAGGCCCAATCTCCGGCCTAGCAGTCCGGGCAGCACAACACACGTCTACCCAGACAGCCTTTCAGGTAGCACAAAACCCAGATTTTCTGACCCCACCCAAATATATAGGTTCTCCCAGCAAGCCAAGGGATTTAAGAAACCCCCTGCCCATTGGCTGAGATGCCCCATATACCCATAACCTGATTTTGCAGTGCCTTTGTCTTAAAAAGCACCATACTAAAGAGGTCCAGGCAGGCCCGGACTGGGACAAAAAATAGGCCCGGGCAATTTAGACTGAGCAGCTAATTTTCCAGCAACCGCCCATTCGTGACAGGGTAATCACAGAGTCGGTCCTCCGTACTGTAATGTAATGGGGCACTGTGATATAAAGGGTACTGCACTGTATAGGAAACGAATGATTACAGTCCCCCCTTTACAGTGCAGTTCCCTTTTCATCACAGTGCCCCTACCAATCACAGCCCCCCATTACAGTGCCCCTTGCAGTCATTCCACCCTCCTTTTTCTCTGTAATCACAGTGGCCCCTTTCACTCTCTGCCCCCCCCCCCCCCCCCCCCCCGCCGCCACAGTCCAGACCTTTGGCAGGGCGTTTTTTTATTCTTCGTGTTCTTTCATTTTTATCCTTTATTTATTATTATTTTTCTATTTCTCCTTTTTTTTCTCTTCTTTTCATTATTTATTTTTATATTTTTATTTTATTTATATTTATTTTTTCACACTTTATTTATTTTTTTCTTACTTAGGTAAGGCTTGTTTTGTTCAGTTTTATTTTCCAACATTTTTCTCAGTTGCACTTTATCCTATTCATTTGTCTCCTTTTCCCACTCATTTCTCTACGATTATCCTTTTTTATTTTTCACTCGTATTTTTCTGTTATTTTCCTCTGCTTTGTCTCTTTTTTTTCTGTTCCTTTTTTCTCACTTTCTCTTTATTATATATCCCCCCTTTTTTTCTATCTGTTCTTCTTCCTTCCTTCCCCTCTTCTTCCCCCTTCCTTATCTCCTTTTTGTCGCCACTCATCCTTATCTAATTTACACTTTTCTGTATCCTCTACTACTCCTTGGTCTGCCTTTTCTCGTTTACCTGTTTTCCTTCTGTGTCTCCTTTCCCTGTATGCACTCCTAATCTGATGGCTTTACTTCTCTCTATGCACTTACACTTCTCACGTTTACTGTCGCCTTCACTCTCCTTGGTTTTTTGAATGGACGTAATCTCCCTAGGTGGGCGGGGTCTCCTGACATCATACTTTTCCATGACATCAGCGGCCCCAGCCCTGGCAGCGTCCCCCGTTACCTAGCTATCGCTTTAATTGGATCCGACCTGCTGCCTAGCAATCACGGATCCCTGCGCTCACGCTGTTCAGTGTACAGATCTCCGGCTCCTACTGCCCCTGCTCTGCTGATAGATGACATCGTCGGCAGGGCAGGAGAGCCTGGAGAGGAGACACAGGCATGGCCGCCTAGCGGGAGGTGAGCGGCGACCGTGGCCTGTGTTAACCCTCTCTAGGACGCGGTCGCCGCTTACCTCCCGCTGTGTGGCCCGGTCATCAACAGGCATCGGACCGCGGCCCCGAGGTTGAGCTCGGCGCCCCCAGCCCACCGGGCAAATGCCCGATGTGCCCTATGGCCAGTCCGGGCCTGGGTCCAGGTCTGCTATGTGGTATGGGTATTTCCTCCTCCTTTTCATGGTATGGGGTCCTTACTTCAATGGAATGCTCATGCAGGAAGTAAGTGGAGGCAAACCTCATAGCGAGAATCCATATACATTTTTTTTATTAATAAATAGCTAAAAACACACTTACATTGTGTCAGGAAGTAAAAGCATCAGACCAGAAACTGGAAGTGATGTGATAACACTCTTCCCTACGCATTTCATCAGTGACGTCATCAGAAGCCTCCAACACTATAGAATGTATCACAGGTGGAGGCAGAAGAGTAAGCCTGATATCTTTGTGATGATCAAGACCAGGAGTTTGTAGATGCATACACAGTGAGCCGTGCCAGTATCTTGTACTAATGTGTAAATGAAGGAAGGTATGGAGTTATGTTTTAGGTGTAGTGCCTTTATGTTTTACCCTTGTGACACAAAGACAGGAAATTAAGGGAGGGGGTGGCAGTGGGAGAAGAACACCTGTGAGATACACAGCAATATAACTAAATGGACACTTTTTTTGTATGTAGACGGGGTCTTATTTTAATTAGGGGCTAGGCATTCATTTGTAGGTGTGGCTTAGTAGTAAGAAAAAATGTGGCACACGTTGCATAAAATGAAAAATTGGGCATGGCTTAAGGGAGGTGTGGTTAGAGTCTGAGATGAAGGAGGGATGGAGGGAGAAGGAAGAGGGAGAGAGAAAGAAAGAGAAAGGGGAGGATGAGGGAGAGCAAAAAAAGAGAGAAAGGGAGAAAAAGAGAGAAAGGGAGAGGGTCAGAGAGTGTGCAGAGATGGTACAAGAAACTGTCAGAGAGTGTGCAGAGATGGTACAAGAAACTGTCAGAGAGTGTGCAGAGATGGTACAAGAAACTGTCAGAGAGGGTGCAGACATGGCACCTGAGAGGGTGCAGACATGGCACGTGAGAGGGTGCAGACATGGCACGTGAGAGGGTGCAGACATGGCACGTGAGAGGGTGCAGACATGGCACGTGAGAGGGTGCAGACATGGCACGTGAGAGGGTGCAGACATGGCACGTGAGAGGGTGCAAATATGGTACACCTCTGGGGTTTTTATTTTTTGCTAAACAAATAAAAAAAGACCGAAAAATTAAAAAAAAAAAAAAAGTTTCTTAGTTTCTGTTGAAAAATTTTGTAAATAAGTAAGTTTTCTCCTTTCTGAATCTCTGGTGGCCATGGGTGGCATACCTGGTGGTCATCAATGGTGGGCATCCCTGGTGGTCCTGGTGGCATCCATGATGGTCCTGGGTGGGAACCCTCGGGAGAGCCGCCGATCGGCTCTCCTCTACTCTCGTCTGTCAGACGCGAGTGAGGAAAAGCCGATACGCGGCTTTTCCTGTTTACATCGCGATTAGCTGTGATTGGACACAGCTGATCACAAGGCAAAGAGCCTCCGTCAGAGGCTCTTTACCGAGATCAGTGTTGAGGTGCATCAGACTGACACACAGCACCACCGATTGCTGCGTTGCATGCCCCCCGCGGGCGTGCGCCAGCTTGTTATCCTGATCACGTCATATGACGTCCGGCCAGGATAACACAACCACTTTGCGCACGTCATATTGCTATATGGCGGGCCGGAAGTGGTTAAACATGTGACCAGCAGCAGAGGACTAGAAGCTCCTCCTGCTTATGTTTCCCTGCAGACAGGCTGGGAGAGAGCTGGGTCATGTGACATCTGTATATTGATTAGAATACTCTAGGTACTTAGATTTTTTTTTTTATTAAAATAATTAAAAGTGCCATCTTCCACATGCAGAAATAGAGGGGACAATGTAAATTAAACAGTGTGCGTTTAGTATCACTTTAAGGAATCAAATAATTTTAATAGAATTGAATCAATGTATTTTTTCCTCTGATGACGTGACGGGATTCCTGCTGTTGGAATCCGAGGTTATGCATTAGCATTCCAGCCAAGCATAAGTTATTCAGCTTTAATAAAAGGCTGCAGAGGAAGTGCTCAGTGAGCAAATGTCATATATTATCTTTTCAGTCACATGTCTTCGCAGCGTTGTGCCCTTAATGTCAGCAAGTCCTATCTTCTTAAAATGTGTTTACTGGAGACATCGTAAGCAGCGGGAAGTCAAGAATGTGCGCTGTCTGTGTTAAATAGCACGCTTGTAAACGGGGAATAAAAGCGACATTACATAATAACGTGAAAATATATAATACAAGGCAGCTGATTATGTTAGCATCCAGAGAAAGTGTTATGGTTTTATTAACATTTAGATGGTGTAGTTATTTTTCAAATGAACGTGGGAATTATACAGAGGCTGGGTCAGCCCGAATTTTTTATGGCCCTGTAAATGCAACATATAGAATTGACTCTTGGCTGGCTCGCCAATTATTCAGAAAAAAATATTTGTTGATATTTCGTAAAAGCAAGAACATCTTGTATATTATTAAAAAGATAAGTTTGTTTAAAATTTTTGATAATGTTTATAGCACATTTCCTGAAAATGCAGGAATTTGTCTTTGTTTGTTTGAGTGGGGATGTCTGGGAACAGGGGGTATATATATATATATATATATATATATATATATATATATATATATATATATATATATATATATGACAGTTCAAGTGCTATTAAAGTCTTGTTTTTTTTTTAGTTTAAAAATAACAAACTTGTTATCCACTTCGCGCCCACGCTATAGTCGAAAGACAGCTACAGCGCGGACGCCTATTGCCGGGAGGGCGTCCTTGGACGTCCTCCTGTTTACTTCCACGATGCGCGCTCCCGCGGGCGCGCATGGGGGAATTTCTGTGCTGGCCGTGTCACAGATCGCTGTAAATGGCCAATCACAGCGGCCGTTTACAGCCCGATCGGAGCTTCCAATGAGAGATGATCTCATATGTAAACATATGAGATCATCTCTCATCGCTGGCTCTCCCTCACACAGAGACAGCGCGTGAGGAGGGAGAGCGAATGACTGCAGACTGAGTGTCGGAAAAAAAAGGGCAAATAAAGTGATCTCAGTGCCATCTGTCCCCACTGCCATCTGTCCCCACTGCCACATATTAGTGCCATCTGTCATCAGTGCCATGTATCAGTGCCATCTGTCATCAGTGCCACGTGTCAGTGCCATCAGTGTAACGTGTCAGTGCCATCTGTCATCAGTGCCACGTGTCAGTGCCATTTGTCATCAGTGCCACGTATTAGTGCCATCTGTCATCAGTGTCATCTGTCATCAGTGCCACATATTAGTGCCATCTGTCAGTGTCAAGTGTCATCAGTGCCACGTATTAGTGCCATCTGTCATCAGTGTCACGTGTCATCAGTGCCACGTATCAGCGCCATCTGTCATCAGTGCCATATCAGTGTCACGTGTCATCAGTGCCACGTATCATTGTCCTGGTGCTCCAGGGCCTTCAAAAGTGTAATCAACACGTTAGGTAGTCAACAAGTTATAGGTGTAATTTATGCTCCTAGAACACCTGATGGCGCTCCCTGCATGTTGGGCCTCTCTATGTGGCCAGGCTGTGAAAAAGTCCCACACACGTGGTATCGTAATACTCAGGAGGAGTAGCAGAATGTATTTTGGGGTGTCATTTGTGGTATACACATGCAATGTGAGAGAAATAACCTATTACAATGACAATTTGGGGGGGGGGGTCATTTTGCAAGGAATTGTGGGGAAAAAAATGACAACATCAAAAACCTCACCATGCATCTTACTAAATACCTTGGAATGTCTACTTTAAAAAAAAAGAGGTCATTTGGGGGGTATTTGTACTTTCCTGACTTGTTCGGGTCGCAAGAAATGAGATAGGCCGTCAGTACATCAGGTGTGATAAATTTTTTATGATTTGCACCATAGCTTGTAGATTCTCTAACTTTCACAAAGACCAAAAAATATCCACTAAATTTGGGTCATTTTTACCAAAGATATATAGCAGTATAAATTGTGGCCAAAATTTATGAAGAAAAATAATTTGCAAAATTTTATTACAGAAAAATGCGTTTTAAAAAATTTTAGGTCTTTTTTCATTTATAGCGCAAAAAATAAAAAACCCAGGAGGTGATCAAATACTACCAAAAGAAAGCTCTATTTGTATGAAAAAAAGGACAAAAAATTAATTTGGGTACAGTATTAAATGACTGATTAATTGTCATTCAAAGTGTGAGAGCACTGAAAGCTGAAAATTGGTCTGGGCAGGAGGGGGGTTTAAGTGCCCAGTTGTCACGTGGTTAAACTTCCCTGTTCTGTGTAGTGGTTTTGTACAGAGCAGACCCGATCCTTCTCTTCTCAGGTCCCACATCGGCGCTCCTGGACCCTCCCTGCTGCCAAGTGCCCCCACAGCAAGCAGCTTGCTATGGGGGCACCCGAGCCAGGCCGCTGCTCTGTGTGTCCATTCAGACAAGCAGCTACGGCTTGGCTCCTCCCCCTCTCCCTCCTCATTGGCTCACTGACTTTGATTGACAGCTGCAGCAGCCTGTGGCGCTTGTTGCTGTCTAAGCCAATGAGGATGGAGAGTCCCGGACAGACGAGGCTCTCGTGCAACATTGCTGGATCGAGATGGGGCTTAAGTATTAGGGGGGCTGAGGGGGGCTGCGGCATAATAAAGGTTTTTTATCTTAATGCATAGAATGCATTAAAGTAATTGTAAAGTATTGTTTATTTTGTCATACCTCCTCTGTGCAGTTGGTTTTGCACAAAGCAGCCCAGATCCTTCTCTTCTCCTGTTTAGTGCCCCCCACAGTAAGCAGCTTGCTATGGGGGCACCCAAGCCACAGCTCCCTGTGTCCATTCAGACACGGAGCCGTGGCCCGGCCTCGTGCCCTTTCTCTCCTCATTGGATGACTGACTTTGATTAACAGAAGCAGGAGCCAATGACGCCTGCTGCTGTAGCAGCCAATGAGAATGGAGAGTCCCGGGCAAACAAGCCTCTCGTGCAACATCGCTGGATCGAAATGGGCTCAGGTAAGTATTAGGGGGGCAGAAGAGGGCTGCTGCACAAAGAAGTTTTTTTAGCTTAATGCAAAGAATGTATAAGATAAAAAAAAAACTTCTTCCTTTAGAATCACTTTAATGCTAGTGTAGCACCCTGGTATTAGGCAGGTTTGCTAACAAATTTAGTTATGCTAGGTAGTAACTAGCCTGGCTAATTGGTAGTTGTACCACTGACTTTCTACCCTAAGCCTGAATCTGGTGCATTTCTCTCTTCTTTCATTAGGTGGCACTGCTGCCTTTGGCATTAGAATGACAAGACCACCGTGAGTTCAGGTTGTGAATAGACATAATTTCCCAGCCAATCAGAGTAGCTACTTGGCATGCTGGGATAGTCTATTTAAGGGGGATGAGTGGGGTGATCAGTGTTCCTTTAGCCCCAGGCTGAGGCCTGGGGGCTGTATGTGAAGCAGCAGCTGAAGGTTTGGCCTAAGCCTGAGTCCTAGCCACGTGTGTAGAGGCTCAGCACGAGAGGAGCCTGATCGTTGCAGAGGTTCAGTCGGACGATGAACCAAGTGTTGCCAGAGGTTAAGGAGAAGCAGGTGCCACATGGGATGACCAGTCCTGTTACCAGAGGCAAGTAAGAACCAGGAGGTCAGAAATAAAGGGGATACCGTCGCCAGTACAAGACAACTACTCCTGTTATCAGAGGCCAGGTTTGTGAAGTCTGAAGAAGTACCAGAGCAGCTTTTTTTACTAGCCGGGGATGGTGAACAAGTTGGGAAAGCTTCAGTGTTCAAGTCAGGGACCCAGCGGGTGAGCGTGGTTGACACTTGAAGAGGATTCAGCGGGTTAGCTGAGAGCCAAGCCAGGGACCCAGCAGGTAGCATGGGTGATGCTTGGAGTGTACAGCGGGTTAGCTGTGGAAGAGCTCAGGGGATACAGCTGGGATCTGAAGGTCTGGTGAGAAGACTGGGAGCCCAATGAGAAAAGCCACAGCGGGAGGCTGTGAGATGGAGGCCAGGTCCTACACAATGGGGATACCAAGTCTGGTATGTGTACAGATCTGTGTTGTCAACCTACAAGTTTAGTTGCCATAGGAAACAGCAGTTCTACAAATACAGTGTTGCAACCAGCTTAAAAGCCCTCAACCAGTATAGCTGTCTGCCTATTTTGTCTCAGAGTCTGCCAATTGCAATTGCATCTTCCTAAGGGTGTTCAGGCCCTAAGCCTCTCTCCCTCAGTTCTTGTTAAGTGACTGGCACCAAAAAGTGACTTATTCCATCTTAAATTACACCCACTATGCCTAGTAACCCACTCTACAAAGAAGGATGTCAGCTCTCCCTGAATCTGGAGGTCGCCATTAGGCCTTTAGGGGTCAGGGCTCTTGCTACACTAGAAAAGGGGTAGAATGCAATTTACAAAGAAATGCAACCAGAGATAATAAAGAATACATGCCAAAGAGAACAAAAACTGGTACTAATAGTCATAGGTGTGCGCAGCCTATAGCATTAGGGTGTGAACCCCAAAGCTCAAATACACATTCCACACTAGAGCAGTAGATGTTAGTAGAGCAGTGGATGGCGTCAGTAGGGAATGAGATTGGTGTCAAAAGTTTATTATTTTTTATATTTTATTTTATTATTTTTTACAATTTTTTTTTTTTTTTAGAATATATATTTTTTTTATAATTTCTTTATTTAATTTGGTAGGGGCCACATTTAGGGGCTTTGGTGAAATTGCAGAGAAATGGACTGAGGGCAGATTCCCCAGTCCCTTTCTCTGTAGCCTCAGCTGCCATGGGGGTAGGGGCATTCAGCAGGGGAAATCTGCATTTCACAGAGTGATTAGGGTGTGCGTATCTTAAAAAGAGAATAAAGGTTACAGTCTGAGCATGGGCGTAGCATAAGGGGTTGCAGGGGTCACAATCGCATCCCCGTCCCTAGCTCCAGGGGGCCCCTGCAGCCTCCCTGTCATATTATCATATCCTCAACAAAGTCCAGCTCCGATCTGCTCTAGGGCCCCACAGCCACGCTCCAGTACTGGGCTTCTACTTTGCCTTCCACAGTCCACACCCCTCTGTTCTCATTGGCTGGCGAAAAGCTGTGAGCCATTTCCTGAATGGAGAGGAGCATGGAGTGAGAACAGCCTAGGATGGGGAAGTGTCTGTGCTGTGTGCTGGCAACATGGAATGGTAACCGAGCTCAGTGAGGCAAGAGGAGGAGAGTGCCGTCTGATTATCATTTTCACATATGGCACAGACTGAGTGTTTTGTAATACCTATTATACATTTCTATGAATTATCTTTATTAATTAATTTTATATACTAACATGGGTTTGAATTCCTTGTTTGAATTATACGCATGATATAAATGGAGACTCCCCTAGTGGCCATTTTGTCCACATAATAAATTTGGTTAACCTGTTGTATATGTAATGGGCATTGATTTAGTTTGTCCTTTAATTTCATCGCAGGTGTGGTTTGTCTTTCGGCCGCTTTTTGGCCTGGCGGGCGGTGCGTGAGAGCGTGACTTCTCGTAAGTTACGTCACTGTTTTCACTGCCCCGGTCAGAGCTGCGGTGGCGGTAGAGGTGCCTGGGACTCTTCCCTGGGGAAGAGAAGAAGATCATTTTTTAAGGGATCTCCATGTGGGAGGCTTTTCTCCTTTCCTGCTGGACATACATTGTTGGGTAATTATACTATATTGTGTATTGCATGGTAAATACAATTGTTGCCATATATAAAATGGGATTCATATATGTATATCAACCCTACTTGTATATATTTTCCAGCAGACTGACCCTCTGAAGAAGACCCTTAGTGTATGGGTTAAAACGCGTCAGCTTTAATGTTCATGATATCAAGTCTCGTTATGAATATATGTCTGCAAATGTATGTTTAGCCAATTTAGTTTTAAGGTACTTCCCACTGGAGCTCATCGTTTCAACTTTTATGTCATGTTATTTTTGTACAAATAAATTTGTTCTATTTTCATACATTACTGACTCAATTTGTCACTGTGCTGCCTAAAAACCCCACCTCGGGGAAATCCCTCCTTTTTTTGTTTCTAGGTAATGTTGGCCTTTAACCTCTTCAATACTGGGCACTTTCACCCCCTTCCTGCCCAGTAAAATTTTCAGCTGTCAGACTTTGAATGACAATTGCGCGGTCTTGCAACACTGTACCTATATGACATTTTTATCATTTCTTTCTCACAAATAGAGATTTCTTTTGGTGGTATTTGATCACCTCTGGGGTTTTGATTTTTTGCTAAACAAATAAAAAAAGACTGAAAATGTTTTCTTCATTTCTGTTACAAAATTTTGTAATAAAGTAAGTTTTCTTCTTCACTGACGAGCACTGATGGGGCTGCATTGACGGGCACTGATGTTGAGGTACTAATATGTAGCACTGATATGCAGCACTGATGGTCACTGATAGGCCGCACTGATGAGCACTTATAGGCACTGATTGGCGCAATTATGGGCACTGATGGATGACAATGATGGACAATGATTGGCAGTAATGGGCAGCACTAATGGGCACTGATAGATGTCACTGATAGAGAGCACTAAGGGGCACTGATAGATGTCACTGATGGGCAGCACTGATGAGAAGGCACTGACAGGCATTACTGTATTGGCATTCCTAATGGGAACCGATTGGCATTCTTGATAGGCACTGATTGGCATCCCTGGTGGGCAGGGGCTGGCATCCCTAGTGGGCAGGCATCCCTAGTGGGCAGGGGCTGGCATCCCTAGTGGGCAGGGGCTGGCATCCCTAGTGGGCAGGGGCTGGCATCCCTAGTGGGCAGGGGCTGGCATCCCTAGTGGGTCTACACTGATAATCAATGAGCTGATTATCAGCGCAGACCCCCCCTCCCGTCAGGAGAGCCGCTGATTGCTGCGCTGCACACCGTTACAGGCATGTACAGGTGGCTTATCGTGCTGGACATCATATGACGCCCAGTCAGGATAATAGAACCGTCATTCTGTATACGGTGGTTGGGAAGTGGTTAAAAATGTACACTGCAATTTATTGGTATACTGTTTGTCATTATTAGATTGGACCCATCAGTAATGATAGGAGCAATAATTTCCCAATAAATGACAACATACCGCAAAGCAAGTCTAATCCACGCAGCTCAACCATGACGAGCCATGAAGGTGGGAAGAATGGGAGTTCAGGCTTTAGTGTCTCCACAGCTTCACTGATATCCGGCAACTCAATATCTTCTAAAATAGGGCAATTTCCATAGTATCTGGGCTGTCAGTCCTTAGTCATAGCTATAAAAAGGAGCAGATAAAGCAAATAAAAAAGGTATTGTCAGGGGTGTACTGTGATCTCTGTGAGAGGTAATTAATACCTACATATGTCACAGTTTGACATCACAGATCATTCAAGCCATTAAAAGAGCTAATAAAAATATAAAAAATACCAATGTCTCTATATCTCTTTTGTACATCACTGTTTTTTTATATGTACACTACCGTTCAAAAGTTTGGGGTCACATTGAAATGTCCTTATTTTTGAAGGAAAAGCACTGTACTTTTAAATGAAGCTAACTTTAAACTAGTCCTAACTTTAAACAAATATACTCTATACATTGCTAATGTGGTAAATGACTATTCTAACTGCAAATGTCTAGTTTTTGGTGCAATATCTACATAGGTGTATAGAGGCCCATTTCCAGCAACTATCACTCCAGTGTTCTAATGGTACAATGTGTTTGCTCATTGGCTCAGAAGGCTAATTGATGATTAGCAAACCCTTGTGCAATCATGTTCACACATCTAAAAACAGTCTAGCTCCTTCCAGAAGCTACAAAACTGACCTTCCTGTGAGCAGATTGAGTTTCTGGAGCATCACATTTGTGGGGTCAATTAAACGCTCAAAATGGCCAGAAAAAGAGAACTTTCATCTGAAACTCGACAGTCTATTCTTGTTCTTAGAAATGAAGGCTATTCCATGCGAGAAATTGCAAAGAAATTGAAGATTTCCTACAACGGTGTGTACTACTCCCTTCAGAGGACAGCACAAACAGGCTCTAACCAGAGTAGAAAAAGAAGTGGGAGGCCGCGTTGCACAACTAAGCAAGAAGATAAGCACATTAGAGTCTCTAGTTTGAGAAACAGACGCCTCACAGGTCCCCAACTGGCATCTTCATTAAATAGTACCCGCAAAACACCAGTGTCAACATCTACAGTGAAGAGGCGGCTGCGGGATTTTGGGCTTCAGGGCAGAGTGGCAAAGAAAAAGCCATATCTGAGACTGGCCAATAAAAGAAAAAGATTAAGATGGGCAAAAGAACACAGACATTGGACAGAGGAAGACTGGAAAAAAGTGTTGTGGACGGATGAATCCAAGTTTGAGGTGTTTGGATCACAAAGAAGAACGTTTGTGAGACGCAGAACAAATGAAAAGATGCTGGAAGAATGCCTGACGCCATCTGTTAAGCATGGTGGAGGTAATGTGATGGTCTGGGGTTGCTTTGGTGCTGGTAAGGTGGGAGCTTTGTACAGGGTAAAAGGGATTCTGAATAAGGAAGGCTATAGCTCCATTTTGCAATGCCATGCCATACCCAGTGGACAGCGCTTGATTGGAGCCAATTTCATCCTACAACAGGACAATGACCCTAAACACACCTCCAAATTGTGCAAGAACTATTTACAGCAGAAGCAGGCAGCTGGTATTCTATCGGTAATGGAGTGGCCAGCACAGTCACCAGATCTGAACCCCATTGAGCTGTTGTGGGAGCAGCTTGACCGTATGGTACGCCAGAAGTGCCCATCCAACCAATCCAACTTGTGGGAGCTGCTTCTAGAAGCGTGGGGTGCAATTTCTCCAGCTCACCTCAATAAATTAACAGCTAGAATGCCAAAGGTGTGCAATGCTGTAATTGCTGCAAAAGGAGGATTCTTTGATGAAAGCAAAGTTTGATGTAAAAACAATGTTATTTCAAGTACAAATCATTATTTCTAACCTTGTCAATGTCTTGACTCTATTTTCTATTCATTTCACAACGTATGGTGGTGAATAAGTGTGACTTTTCATGGAAAACACAAAATTGTTTGGGTGACCCCAAACTTTTGAACGGTAGTGTATATATAATTTTCTTCTTTTTAAAAAAAATATATAAATACAATATATATATATATATATATATTGTATTTATATATTTTTTTAAAAAGAAGAAAATTATATATACATATAAAAAAACAGTGATGTACAAAAGAGATATAGAGACATTGGTATTTTTTATATTTTTATTAGCTCTTTTAATATCTTTACACATACATACATTATATATATATATATATATATATATATATATATATATATATATATATACACACATACATATACATATACAAACACTTTTTTTTTTTACATTGACCTGTTTCATAGAATCAATCTTGTTGGTCTGGGTGTGTGTGTCTCGTCTAATAACAAGAGCAGACAGGGAAGTGCGGGAGGCTGTGGCCTGTTCAATGTCTGATGACAATGAGTTCTTATTTATAACAATGGCTGGGTTTTTATATGGTACAGAAGAAAGCTCAGCAGAAAAGGTAGAGTTCCTAATTAGTAAGCAGCTGGGTTGAAAATACCAACTCTGCAGTAGGGATGGGCCGAACAAGCCCCAGATCAGTTTCGCACCAGAACTGTCGAACACCGCGAAGGTTCGGACCGGGATAACAAACCCCATTAAAGTCAATCGGACCCGAACATCAAAAAACAAAAGTGCCCATTTTGAAGGCTTATATGCAAGTAATTGGGTTTGTGAAAAACTTCATATTTAAATGGAGCAGTGATTTTTTGATTTTTAAAGTGAAAGCATAAGAATGAAAAAAGTCTTCCAATATAGTGCCTGGGGGGTCCCCCTATTCTACCTGTAGAGTGGCAGATCTGTACCATGTCTAGAATCTGCTGCGGCATTAATTGCATTTATAAAGCCAAAAAAAAAAAAATGAAATTTTCCCTGCAAGCTGCCTTTATTTTGCTCAGCAACAGCCTGGGAGCCAGTGTGTATGATGACACCACAATGTAGTGCACTGGAAACAAGATTAGAGATTTTTTGGATACATTCTGGTGTCACTTTGACTTTGTATAGAAGTAACAAGTGCGTAAAAATTGATCTTTGGGTGTCGTGGCGCCTTCCCACCATAACACTATAGAGGTACTCTTGATGAAAGCAAGAATTTGCCTTGCTGTAAAAAAAATTGCAATGATATGCACCTGTCAAACAGGTGCTGAAAAAAAAAAAATCGGTCTTTGGGTGTCCCTTCCCATTGTAACCCTATAGAGGTTGAGGCATTGGGGATTGTTCAGCTCAGTGATAGATGCGTTTTTCTGTAGTGAGTCCACATCAGACAGGCATTTATAGCTAAGGACCTGGTAGCCCACCTTTATTAAATGAACAAAAAACAAAAAAAACAGTCCATAAATCCACTAAGGAATCCCACACAGGGGTTTACAAGTCATTCAAACAAAACTGAAAATGCAAGCCCACCTGGCTACTCTTCAACAGCACTGCTGGTATAGGTACTGGTAACTCAAACCACCAGATCTTCCAGGCCCACGATCTTGGGTGCACACAACTTTGGGCTCCTTCAAGCTTCAAGCCCCTCAAAGCACACAGCTTCTGACTCCTTGGACGCACACAGCTTTGAGCTTCTTAATACACACAGCATCTATCCTAACACAGAGACACTCACTAGCAGCTGCTGTTCCAACTCCACCTTCCTTTTTCTGCTCTCACCAGCCTCTCGTTATATGGGCTGTGTGCACCTGGACACACACCCTGCTGGCTGTCCACAAGACCCGGACACAGGGTTGGAGATCCCGTCCCACCCAAGACTCTGAAGGATCTCCAAACTACAGAGCCCCTTCCAGAAATAGCCAGATCCAGAGAAAACTGCCAGAGCAGTTTTCTCCTTTCAAATCTACGCTCTGTAGCTCTGCAATCCGCCGATATACAGACTCTGTGTCCACTTTAACCCCATTTTCATAGGGACTGAGCCTCGCTCTGCCACATGGTGTTCTTGATGAAAGCAAGAATTGGCCTTGCTGTAAAAAATTGCAATGATATGCACCTGTCAAACAAGTGCTGAAAGATTACTCTTTGCTTGTCAGGGGCGCCTTCCCATCGTAACCCTATAGAGCGGTGGTTCTCAACTGTCCTCAGGACCCACTAACAGGCTAGATCTTAAGTATTACCTTGGGGAGATGCAGACTAGAATGCTGAAATCACTGAGCAGCATTTTATATCACCTATGATGTATTTCAGTTATCCTGCAAACCTGGCCTGTTAGTGGGTCCTGAGGACAGGAATTGAGAACCACTGCTGTAGAGGTACTCTTGATGAAAGCAAGAATTGGCCTTGCTGTAAAAAATTGCAATGTGTCAAACAGGTGCTGAAAAAGTGGTTTTTGGGTGTTAATTGTGCCCATGTAACCTATACCAAAAACATTCTTCAAGATGAAATGATTGAACACCCTCAAAGCTAGGCAGCAAGTTATTGTCATAAAAAGTGTTAGGGGACCCGGGTCCTGCCCCAGGGGACATGTATCAATGCAAAACAAAGTTTTAAAAAACGGTGCAGTGATTTTAATGATGCTTAAAGTGAAACAATAAAAGTGAAATATTCCTTTAAATTTCGTACCTGGGGGTGTCTATAGTACTGTATGCCAGTAAAGTAGCGCATGTTTCCCGTGTTTAGAACAGTACTACAGCAAAATGACATTTCTAAAGGAAAAAAAGTAATTTAAAACTACTCGCGGGTATTAATGAATTGTCGGGTCTCGGCAATACACATAAAAGTAATTGAAAAAAAAAACGGCATTGGATTCCACCACAGTCTCCAGCCGTGTGCCGCTTCTGTTCTTCTGACAGCTCTTATATAGCTGAGGGCGGGGCCACTCGGTGACCCTGCCTCCTCTGACACATGGGGACTTCCCTATGGCTTTCCCCGTGGTGTCAGAGGGGGCGGGGTAACCCCTTTACGTAAACTAGTGACCCCCCCCCCCGTGGCGCCCAGGGAAAGCCATAGGGATGTCCCTGATGTCCCCGTGCATCATAGGGGGGCGGGTCACCGGGTGGCCCCGCCCTCAGTTATATTAGAGCTGTCAGAAGAACAGAAGCGGCACACAGTGGGAGACTCCCATTGAGGCGGATCGTCCGGAGGATGAAGCGGGGAAGAAGAAGCCGGAGGAAGATGCCGGAGAAGACCAGAGAAAGATGCCAGAGGAGAAGACCGGAGGAACAAGCAGAGGAAGATAGAGGAAGAAGCGGGGGAAGAACAAGAAAAAAACCGAAGGAAGAGCAGAAGAAGGTGGAAAAAGAAGCGGGAAAAGAAGAAGACATTAATAAAGGAATTGTGGAAAACCGGCTATTGTCTTTTTGAATATTTTTGACACTTTTTTTGTGAAATGGTAGGGGTACATTTCACACGGGGGGGCGGCATCTGGGGGTCCCCTTGTTAAAGGGGGCTTCCAGATTCTGATAAGCCCCCCCGCCCGCAGACCCCCACAATCACCAGGCAAGGGTTGTGAGGATGAGGACCTTGTCCCCATCAACATGGGGACATCCTCCCCATGTTGAGGGCATGTGGCCTGGTACGGTTCAGGAGGGGGGGCGCTCTCTTGTCCCCCCCTCTTTTCCTGCGGCCTGCCAGGTTGCATGCTCGGATAAGGGTCTGGTATGGATTTTTGGGGGGACCCCATGCCATTTTTTTAAAATTTTGGCGCTGTGTTCCTCTTAAAATTTTTACCATTGGGTCTGGTATGGATTTTGAGGGGGACCCCCACGCCATTTTGTTTTTTATTTTGCCGTGGGGTTGCCCTTAATATTCATACCAGACCTGAAGGGCCTGGTATGGAATTTAGGAGGACCCCCACGCAATTTTTTTTTAAAATTTTGGTTCGGGGCTCCCCTTAAAATTCATACCAGACCCGAAGGGCCTGGTATTTGACTGTGGGGGAATCCCATGCCGTTTTTTTTAATGACTTTTATGTGTATTGCCGAGACCCGACAATTCATTAATAGCCGCGAGTAGTTTTAAATGACTTTTTTCCTTTAGAAATGTAATTTTGCAAGTCATATTCATGCTTCTCGTCATCTCTGGGCTCTAAGTCCCGTATAGACTTTATACTTATTTCTCGCAGATTGACCCCAAGATTATCAGAGGTAATGTTTTGTCCTAGAGTACTGTCGGACCATAGTCCTTATTGGATTACATTAAGTATTCCAGTGGCAAAACCACCACGAGCATGGCGTCTGAATCCATTCTGGCTATCTCTTCTACCAGAAGATGACGAGCTCATAGACAAATGGAAATTGTATTTTGTTGAAAATGATGAGTCAGCATCACCACCCGCAGTCTGGGACTCATTTAAACTATTTGCTAGGCATACATTGATTACGGCGATTAATAAAATCAAGATGGACTCTTCTAGTGCCCTCGGTAAGGCGCTGGAGGACTTGTCCTCTGCAGAAAGAGAGTATGCCAACACCCCGACCGCAGTAACAGTAGACCAACTTAAACTACAGACTAGAATGGTTAATCAGCTACAGTACCAGAAATCCAAACAAAAAATGTTTTTTTCTAAGCAGAAAATGTTTGAACATGGGGAAAAGGCAGGCAAGTTACTTGCATACCTGGTCCACAGCGAGGATAGGCCCCCAGTGGTTATCACACTGCATGGCCCCGGAGGACAAAAAGTCACAGACCCACCTACAGTAACCTCAACGACAGCCCCCACCGAGACCCATCATATGTCTCTTTTTCTTGCAAAAGTGTCCTTCCCACAGCTAACAGAAGAACAAGTAGAACTGTTGGAAGCACCACTTACGTTAGATGAAATATCAACTGCCATGGCTAGCTTCGCTAGGTCCAAATCCCCTGGTTCAGATGGACTTCCAATAGAGTTCTACTCCCAATTCAGCGAAATACTAACCCCTAAACTATTAAAACTGTATAACTACCTATTTGAAACTGGGACCTTACCTCCATCTATGATAGAGGCTACAATAGTCCTCATCCCTAAACCCGGTAAGGATCTGGGGTTCCCGGAATCTTATCGGCCGATATCACTCCTACAGGTTGATATCAAAATACTTGCCAAAGTTCTATCGATAAGGCTCAATCAGGTAATATTAACATTAATACACGCAGATCAGGCTGGGTTTATGCCTGGACGTAATACCTCGTTTAATCTCAGGAAACTTTACATTAACTTACAAGCTACACACGAGGAAGTTGGTACACGGGTTGTTGTGACCTTAGACACAGCGAAAGCCTTCGACTCGGTAGAGTGGAGGTATCTCTGGAGATGCTTGGAGGGCTATGGATTTGGCCCAAAATGTATTAAATGGGTCCAACTTCTATACCAGGCACCCAGGGCCAGAGTGGTGGCCAATGGATGGTCGTCTCAGTTATTTGACCTCAGTAGAGGCACGAGACAAGGCTGCCCCCTATCCCCACTACTATATGCCCTGGCGGCAGAACCACTGGCCATGTCCATCCGTGCAAATCCAGAGATCAGGGGACTTAAAATGGGCTCTCTGACTGAAAAGATTAGCATGTATGCAGGTGACACGCTATTGTACCTGGCAGACTCTGGCCCATCACTATGCAATGCACTTCACACGATAGAACAATTTGGAATATTTTCAGGTCTAAAAATTAATTGGGATAAATCCCAAATTCTGCCAATTGATAGTTTCCCACCCTCAGAATCCCAAACCAGGCTTCCACTGCAGAGAGTAGATGTCATTAAATACTTGGGGATTTATATAACCAGATCCCCTACAGACTATATATCTCTGAATATAACCCCTCTTATTTCCCTAGTTAAAAATAAAATACGGGTTTGGTCCAAATTACCATTAGGAGTCTGGGGACGTATAAATTTAATTAAAATGATTCTACTACCCAAAATACTTTATGTTTTATGGCACACCCCAGTTTATTTACCCTTAAAACATTTTAAATCTCTAGAGTCCCTTTTAAAGACATTTGTGTGGGGTAATAATAGGCATAAATTGGCATGGCAAGCCCTCAAAAATCCGACCGATCTAGGCGGCACTGCTTTACCCGATTTTAATCTATACTACATTGCAGCACAGCTATCACAGCTTTTTCACCTAGACAAAACCGACAGCGAGAGATTTCTTACGCTCATATGTCCTAAATGGGCGCAGTACACCAAAGACCCGATATATGCAATAGCGACAGACAAGGGAGGGATGGAACTAGGAGTCAGAAGACACACCATACTATACCACTACAGGAAAATATGGAATTTAGCGGCCCTTAGACTTGACATCTCACAGTTTAACGATTATACGCCGTTATGGCATAACAAAAACCTTCAAGAGTTTAATAAAATACAGGACACATCTATATGGTCCACACAGGGAATATTCTACCTGCATCATATATTAAAAGATGGACAACTTAAAACCTTCGACTTACTTAACCACTTCAGCCCCGGAAGGATTTACCCCCTTCCTGACCAGAGCACTTTTTACAATTCGGCACTGCGTCGCTTTAACTGCTAATTGCGCGGTCATGCAATGCTCTACCCAAACGAAATTTGCGTCCTTTTCTTCCCACAAATAGAGCTTTCTTTTGATGGTATTTGATCACCTCTGCCGTTTTTATTTTTTGCGCTATAAATGGAAAAAGACTGAAAATTTTGAAAAAAAATGATATTTTCTACTTTTTGTTATAAAAAAAATCCAATAAACTAAATTTTAGTCATACATTTAGGCCAAAATGTATTCGGCCACATGTCTTTGGTAAAAAAAAATGTCAATAAGCGTATATTTATTGGTTTGCGCAAAAGTTATAGCGTCTACAAACTAGGGTACATTTTCTGGAATTTACACAGCTTTTAGTTTATGACTGCCTATGTCATTTCTTGAGGTGCTAAAATGGCAGGGCAGTACAAAACCCCCCCAAATGACCCCATTTTGGAAAGTAGACACCCCAAGGAAATTGCTGAGAGGCATGTTGAGCCCATTGAATATTTATTTTTTTTGTCCCAAGTGATTGAATAATGACAAAAAAAAAAAAAAATTTACAAAAAGTTGTCACTAAATGATATATTGCTCACACAGGCCATGGGCATATGTGGAATTGCACCCCAAAATACATTCAGCTGCTTCTCCTGAGTATGGGGATACCACATGTGTGGCACTTTTTGGGAGCCTAGCCGCGTACGGGGCCCCGAAAACCCAGAACCACCTTCAGGATTTCTAAGGGCATACATTTTTTATTTTACTCCTCACTACCTATCACAGTTTTGAAGGCCATAAAATGCCAAGATGGCACAAACCCCCCCCCAAATGACCCCATTTTGGAAAGTAGACACCCCAAGCTATTTTCTGAGAGGCATGGTGAGTATTTTGCAGCTCTCATTTGTTTTTGAAAATGAAGAAAGACCAGAAAAAAAATTTTTTTTTTCTTTTTTCAATTTTCAAAACTTTGTGACAAAAAGTGAGGTCTGCAAAATACTCACTATACCTCTCAGCAAATAGCTTGGGGTGTCTACTTTCCAAAATGGGGTCATTTGGGGGGGGGGGGTTTGTGCCACCTGGGCATTCCATGGCCTCCGAAACTGTGATAGGCAGTGAAGAGTGAAATCAAAAATTTACGGCCTTAGAAAGCCTGAAGGCGGTGCTTGGTTTTCGGGGTCCCGTGCGCGGCTAGGATCCCAAAAAGTCCCACACATGTGGTATCCCCGTACTCAGGAGAAGCAACAGAATTTATTTTGGGGTGTAATTTCACATATTCCCATGGCATGTTTGAGCAATATAACATTTAGTGACAACTTTGTGCAAAAAAAAAAAAAAAAAAAATTGTCTCTTTCCCGCTACTTGTGTCACAATATAAAATATTCCATGGACTCGACATGCCTCTCAGCAAATAGCTTGGGGTGTCTACTTTCCAAAATGGGGTCATTTGGGGGGGTTTGAACTGTCCTGGCATTTTATGCACAACATTTAGAAGCTTATGTCACACATCACCCACTCTTCTAACCACTTGAAGACAAAGCCCTTTCTGACACTTTTTGATTACATGAAAAAATTATTTTTTTTTGCAAGAAAATTACTTTGAACCCCCAAACATTATATATTATTTTAAAGCAAATGCCCTACAGATTAAAATGGTGGGTGTTTCATTTTTTTTTTCACACAGTATTTGCGCAGCGATTTTCAAACGCATTTTTTGGGGAAAAAACACACTTTTTTAAATTTTAATGCACTAAAACACACTATATTGCCCAAATGTTTGATGAAATAAAAAAGATGATCTTAGGCCGAGTACATGGATACCAAACATGACATGCTTTAAAATTGCGCACAAACGTGCAGTGGCAACAAAATTAATACATTTTTAAAAGCCTTTAAAAGCCTTTACAGGTTACCACTTTAGATTTACAGAGGAGGTCTACTGCTAAAATTACTGCCCTCGATCTGACCTTCGCGGTGATACCTCACATGCATGGTGCAATTGCTGTTTACATTTGACGCCAGACCGCCGCTTGCGTTCGCCTTAGCGCGAGAGCAGGGGGGACAGGGGTGCTTTTTATTTATTTATTTTTTTCTTTATTATTTTTTTGCTTTTTTATCTTATTTTTAAACTGTTCCTTTCATTTTTTTTTTTTTAAATCATTTTTATTGTTATCTCAGGGAATGTAAATATCCCCTATGATAGCAATAGGTGGTGACAGGTACTCTTTTTTGAAAAAATTGGGGTCTATTAGACCCTAGATCTCTCCTCTGCCCTCAAAGCATCTGACCACACCAAGATCGGTGTGATAAAATGCTTCCCCAATTTCCCAATGGCGCTGTTTACATCCGGCGAAATCTAAGTCATAAAATGCTCGTAGCTTCCGGTTTCTTAGGCCATAGAGATGTTTGGAGCCACTCTGGTCTCTGATCAGCTCTATGGTCAGCTGGCTGAATCACCGGCTGCATTCTCAGGTTCCCTGTTGAGACAGGAGAGCCAGAGAAAAACACGGAAGACGGTGGGGGGGGGGGGGGGGCATTCCCTCCCACTGCTTGTAAAAGCAGTCTAGAGGCTAATTAGCCGCTAGGATTGCTTTTACATGAAAGCCGACCGCTGGCTGAAAAGAATGATACCAAGATGATACCTAAACCTGCAGGCATCATTCTGGTATAACCACTCAAAGTCGTTAATGGCGTACCTGAAGACAAAAAAATGGTTAACAATAAAGCACAGTAAACGGTAAAGTATAAAAAATTGCATACCTGAAAAGCAAACATGATAAAACATAATAACAATAAAACATTGCAGAATAGAACACAGTAAAAAAGAGCAGAACAATAGAGAGAGAATAGAGAGAGAGAGAAAAATAAAACGACAACTATTTTTTTTTATTTTTGTTTGTGTTTTTTTTTTTTTTACACTTTTTTTTTGTAACTGTAACTTTTATAACTGTAACCGGTTCCAGGTTCGGGTCTCTCAAAATGCGATGGCATCTTGGGAGACCCTGAGAAAGTGTGCCTAGTCTGTGGAATGCTGTACCCTACGCTAATACTCAACTAGTGAATGGTAGCGTTCAAAACATTCACCAATGCAAAGACCAGGATTGTCAGGACAGGAGGGACAATAATAGCGGGTGTCACGCCTATATCCGTGCTTGCTGCAGACACAACATCTTTTTTGGGGGGGTTCGTTGGGTAGGGGTACTCGGGAGGACATAAAGAAAATGCTTCTCATGCAGCCGACTGCATTTGGTTGGGGATGTGAATGGGGAATAGGGATGAGCTTCGTGTTCGAGTCGAACCCATGTTCGACTCGAACATCGGCTGTTCGACCGTCCGTCGAATTGCGAACGATATGGGCCGTTCGCGCCAAATTCGTGTGGCGCGTCACGGCCCATAATTCACTGCGGCATCGCAGTGCATTGCTGGCTGATGATTGGCCAAGCATGCACTATGACCCGCATGCTTGGCCAATCACAGCGCCGTCAGTAGAGAGAGCTGTAATTGGCCAAAGCCAGGGTGGCTTTGGCCAATTATGGCTCAGGGGATTTAGTACACACCCCACACTATATAAGGCCGCCTGCACGGCGGCCCTGTGTAGTGTGTGTTCCGGTGTGCTGAGAGATAGAGAGAGAGAGAGACAGTGTCATTTGATTTGAGTTAGATAGATTAGGCAGAACAGTCAGTCAGTTAGCTGCACTTACAGTGTATTGTGTATATATATGCATCCCAGGTGTTGCATATATATATATACACTGTATTCAGTTTAGCTAGATCCGTTCCTGTTATCTTCTATCTAGACTATTTAGTGCAGTGTGTCCTGCTCACAGTGTTCAGCTAGATCCGTTCCTGCTATTTACATTCAGTGCAGTGCGTCCTGCTCACAGTGTTCAGCTAGATCCGTTCCTGCTATTTACATTCAGTGCAGTGCGTCCTGCTCACAGTGTTCAGCTAGATCCGTTCCTGCTATTTACATTCAGTGCAGTGCGTCCTGCTCACAGTGTTCAGCTAGATCCGTTCCTGCTATTTACATTCAGTGCAGTGCGTCCTGCTCACAGTGTTCAGCTAGATCCGTTCCTGCTATTTACATTCAGTGCAGTGCGTCCTGCTCACAGTGTTCAGCTAGATCCGTTCCTGCTATTTACATTCAGTGCAGTGCGTCCTGCTCACAGTGTTCAGCTAGATCCGTTCCTGCTATTTACATTCAGTGCAGTGCGTCCTGCTCACAGTGTTCAGCTAGATCCGTTCCTGCTATTTACATTCAGTGCAGTGCGTCCTGCTCACAGTGTTCAGCTAGATCCGTTCCTGCTATTGACATTCAGTGCAGTGCGTCCTGCTCACAGTGTTCAGCTAGATCCGTTCCTGCTATTTACATTCAGTGCAGTGCGTCCTGCTCACAGTGTTCAGCTAGATCCGTTCCTGCTATTTACATTCAGTGCAGTGCGTCCTGCTCACAGTGTTCAGCTAGATCCGTTCCTGCTATTTACATTCAGTGCAGTGCGTCCTGCTCACAGTGTTCAGCTAGATCCGTTCCTGCTATTTACATTCAGTGCAGTGCGTCCTGCTCACAGTGTTCAGCTAGATCCGTTCCTGCTATTTACATTCAGTGCAGTGCGTCCTGCTCACAGTGTTCAGCTAGATCCGTTCCTGCTATTTACATTCAGTGCAGTGCGTCCTGCTCACAGTGTTCAGCTAGATCCGTTCCTGCTATTTACATTCAGTGCAGTGCGTCCTGCTCACAGTGTTCAGCTAGATCCGTTCCTGCTATTTACATTCAGTGCAGTGCGTCCTGCTCACAGTGTTCAGCTAGATCCGTTCCTGCTATTTACATTCAGTGCAGTGCGTCCTGCTCACAGTGTTCAGCTAGATCCGTTCCTGCTATTTACATTCAGTGCAGTGCGTCCTGCTCACAGTGTTCAGCTAGATCCGTTCCTGCTATTTACATTCAGTGCAGTGCGTCCTGCTCACAGTGTTCAGCTAGATCCGTTCCTGCTATTTACATTCAGTGCAGTGCGTCCTGCTCACAGTGTTCAGCTAGATCCGTTCCTGTTATCTTCCTACTGACAGGCAGGCTTGTCTGGTTACAGTATATAAAGCTACCTGAAGAAAATTACAGGTGTTCTTTTTGATCCTATTAGTACCACGGTCAGGCAGCTAGACTATTTACATTTAGTACAGTGTGTCCTGCTCACAGTGTTCAGCTAGATCCGTTCCTGTTATCTTCCTACTGACAGGCAGGCTTGTCTGGTTACAGTATATAAAGCTACCTGAAGAAAATTACAGGTGTTCTATCCCAGCTTAGTGCAGCTACAGGCCATTAGTATGTCTGGAAGGCCAAGAAGGAGAGGCAGACAGTCACAAGCCAATAAGAGAGGGCAAGCAGGCTCTGTGTCTAGTGCTGGTCGTGGAGACGGTGCATCCTCATCAGCACGTGGCCATGGGACACGCTTGGCCTTTTTTTCGGCAGCTGGCCGTGTTGAGCCGCAACATGCGGAAGACTTGGTCGAGTGGATGACCAAGCCGTCCTCATCCTCCTCATCCTCTCTCACCCATGCCCAGGGTGCTTTGTCTGGCAAAGCAGCGGCCTCTTCCCTCAGCTCAATGTCATCAGTGACTCCTTCCCTAGCTCCACCATGTCCTCATGAGGATTCCCTCGAACTGTTTGACCACAGTGTTGGGTACATGCTCCAGGAGGATGCCCAGCGTTTGGAAGGCTCTGATGATGATACTGAGCTCGATGAAGGCAGTAACATGAGCACGGACAGAGGGGGTGCCCAAGAAGGACAGCAATCTGGCAGTCATGCTCCCCCTGCTGCAGCATACTGCCAGGTTTGCTCCAGTGATGAGGAGGGAGGGGATGATGAGGTCACTGACTCAACGTGGGTGCCTGATAGGAGAGAGGAGGAGGAGGAGGAGGAGGAGGCGGCACATCACCAACGAGGCAGGATGCCCTCCAGGGGCCAGCCTAAGGGCAGCACATTGACTGCATCACACCCCAAAGCTCCACATGTGCAGGGCGCTGCAGTCTCTGCGCGTTATTCAAAAAGTTCTTTGGTGTGGGCCTTTTTTGAGACGAGTGCATCAGATCGCACCGCTGCTATTTGCAACATATGTCTCAAGCGTATCTCGCGTGGCCAAAACATCTCCCGCTTGGGTACCACATGCTTGACCAGACATATGTTGACCTGCCATGCAGTTCGTTGGCAAGCGTATCTGAAAGACCCACACCAAAGAACAAAGAGGATCTCTCCTTGCTCCTCATCAGCTGAGATTTCCAACCCCACTAGACCTTCAGTCCTCTCTGAGACCTGCAGTGAGAGGAATGAAGGTGTAGAATTAGGTGTGTCACAGCCAAGTACTTGTGGGCAATCTGCTTTTGGTACACCGACGTCAGATTGTACCAGGCAAATTTCCCTGCCCCAGCTGCTGCACCGCCGAAAGAAGTTTGCTCCCAGCCATCCACATGCCCAGCGGTTGAATGCTAGCTTGGCAAAATTGCTAGCACTTCAACTGCTGCCTTTTCAGTTGGTAGACTCTGCCCCCTTCCGTGAGTTTGTGGAATGTGCGGTTCCTCAGTGGCAGGTACCCAAACGCCACTTTTTCTCACGGAAGGCGATTCCGGCTCTCTACCGGCATGTGGAAGGCAATGTCCATGCCTCGCTGGACAGGGCGGTCAGCGGTAAGGTGCATATTACCGCTGACTCATGGTCCAGCAGGCATGGACAGGGACGTTACTTAAGTTTCACGGCGCATTGGGTGACTCTGCTGGCAGCTGGGAAGGATGCAGGACAAGGTGCAGTAGTGTTGGAGGTTGTTCCGCCACCACGCCTCCAAAATGCTGATTGTGACACACCTCTCTCCTCCACCCCCTCCTCTTCTTCTTCCTCCATGGCCTCTTCCTCGGAACCAGCGGTGCTCCGTAGGCGTTCAAGGGGCTACGCAAGTACGCAGGCCAAAAGATGCCATGCGGTGCTTGAGCTGGTGTGCTTGGGGGACAGGAGCCACACTGGGGCAGAGGTTCTGTCAGCTCTGCAGGGGCAGGTTCAGAGGTGGTTGACGCCACGCCAACTTAAGGCAGGAATGGTGGTTTGCGACAATGGCACCAACCTCCTCTCTGCCCTCCGACAGGGACAACTGACCCATGTGCCCTGTTTGGCTCACGTCCTTAACTTGGTGGTGCAGCGGTTCTTGGGCAGGTACCCGGGCTTACAGGATGTCCTGAGGCAGGCCAGGAAAGTCTGTGTGCATTTCCGCCGGTCATATAATGCCAGTGCTCGGCTGACGGACCTCCAAAAGGAGTTTAACCTGCCCAAGAACCGCCTAATCTGTGACATGCCCACCAGGTGGAACTCGACGTTGGCCATGCTGCAGCGGCTGCACACGCAGCAGAGGGCCATCAATGAGTACCTGTGCGACTATGGCACCAGGACAGGGTCAGGGGACCTTGGTTTTTTTTCCCCACGCCAGTGGGCCATGATCAGGGATGCATGCACTGTCCTGTCACCATTCGAGGAGGCCACGAGGATGGTGAGCACTGACAGTGCATGCATCAGTGACACTGTCCCCCTTGTCCACCTGTTGGAGCACACGCTGCGTGGAATAATGGACAGGGCACTTGAGGCAGAACAGAGGCAGGAAGAGGAGGACTTCCTTAGCTCTCAAGGCCCCCTTTATCCAGACAGTGTTCCTGCGTGCCCGCCGATCACACAGGAAGAGGACGAGGAGGAGGAGGAGGAGGAGGAGGAAGATTGTGTCAGTATGGAGGTGGAGCCTGGCACTCAGCATCAGCAGTCTTTAAGGGATCAGTCCCAAGGAACACATGGACTTGTACGTGGCTGGGAGGAGGTGGCTGCGGACGTTGTTGTCCTTAGTGACCCAGAGGACTCCGGACCGAATGCCTCAGCAAACCTACGCTGCATGGCCTCCCTGATCCTGCAAAGCCTGCGTAAGGATCCTCGTATTCGTGGTATCAAGGAGAAGGACCAATACTGGCTGGCAACCCTCCTTGATCCACGTTACAAGGGTAAGGTTGCGGACCTTATCTTGCCATCGCAGAGGGAGCAGAGGATGAAACATCTTCGGGAGGCCTTGCAGAAAGGTCTGTGCAACGCGTTCCCAGAGACTGGGAGGTTACAAACTCCTGTTTCTGGACAACGTGTTGCTGAGGCTTCGGTCAGTCAAAGAAGGAGCGGTGGAGAAGGTGGCCGTCTGACCGATGCGTTCAGACAATTTTTTGGTCCGCAGCCCCAAGGTATGATCGGTTCCAGCAACCATCGCCAGCGTCTGTTTTACATGGTGCAGGAATACCTAGGGGCAAGATCAGACTTGGACACCTTTCCCACCGAAAATCCTCTGGGTTACTGGGTCTTGAGGATGGATCACTGGCCAGAGCTTGCACAGTATGCAATTGAGCTACTGGCCTGTCCTGCATCCAGCGTTCTTTCGGAACGTACATTCAGTGCTGCTGGAGGCGTGGTAACCGATCACAGGGTGCGTCTGTCCACTGACTCGGTCGATCGGCTGACCTTCATAAAAATGAATCAGTCTTGGATCACCACCAGCTACCAAGCACCTGATGCTGATGTAACTGAATAATTTTTTTCAGATCCCTTCAAAGACTGCCTATGCTGATGCTGAGTGATTATCCCTGAGTAATTATCCTCTTCCTCCTCAATCATCACGCTGATAGCTTGTAAGAACATTTTTGGTTCTGGGCGCCACCACCAGTGCCTAAGGCACAATTTTTCAGCCCCTGTATAACAGGGGCGTGTAATTACAATTTTTGATGTAATACTTTGCAGCAGTGCTCGTTCCTGCATTCCAACTAGAGTGTCTGTGAGGGGTTGCAGTGTTGTGGCACCAGCACCAGTGCCTAAGGCCCAATTTTTCTGCCCCTGTCTAACAGGGGCGTGTAATTACAATTTTTGATGCAATACTTTGCAGCAGTGCTCGTTCCTGCGTTCCAACTAGAGTGTCTGTGAGGGGTTGCAGTGTTGTGGCACCAGCACCAGTGCCTAAGGCCCAATTTTTCTGCCCCTGTCTAACAGGGGCGTGTAATTACAATTTTTGATGCAATACTTTGCAGCAGTGCTCGTTCCTGCGTTCCAACTAGAGTGTCTGTGAGGGGTTGCAGTGTTGTGGCACCAGCACCAGTGCCTAAGGCCCAATTTTTCTGCCCCTGTCTAACAGGGGCGTGTAATTACAATTTTTGATGCAATACTTTGCAGCAGTGCTCGTTCCTGCGTTCCAACTAGAGTGTCTGTGAGGGGTTGCAGTGTTGTGGCACCAGCACCAGTGCCTAAGGCCCAATTTTTCTGCCCCTGTCTAACAGGGGCGTGTAATTACAATTTTTGATGCAATACTTTGCAGCAGTGCTCGTTCCTGCGTTCCAACTAGAGTGTCTGTGAGGGGTTGCAGTGTTGTGGCACCAGCACCAGTGCCTAAGGCCTAATTTTTCAGCTCCTGTTCAACAGGGGCATGTAATTACAATTCTTGATCTAATATTTCACAGCAGGGCCCTGTGAGGGCTTACAGTGTTTTGGCCACAGCAACACCTAAGGCCCAAATTTCTGCTGAGTATATAGGGCAGGACCCTACTTTCAAACATCTAACTTACAAACGACTCCTACTTGCAAACGGAAGGAGACAACAGGAAGTGAGATGAAATCTACCCATAGGAAGGGAAATTCTCTCATGTAAGAGTTAATATGGGAAAACAATTTCTCCTTTCCACTGATGCTTTCCAATCCTTGTTCCACAAAAAAACCCAAATTTTCAAAAAACATTTTTCATTGGGACAAAAAAGTGAGGTGAAATCTTCTGAAGAGGAGGAAAGACGCAAAACAAATGTCACAGGGGTGATAACCCTTCCCTATGTTTTCCAAAAAGCTTAGAAAAGATTTTTTGGCTGGAGCTAAACACATTAAAAATGTTCAAAATTACAAAGAGATTCTACTTAACAACAAACCTACAGTCCCTGTCTTGTTTGCACCGCCTGTATACTGCTGTTCAGAGTATATAGGGACCTTTCCTTATTTTAATTTGGGTGCGGGGTTCCCCTTAATATCCATACAAGACCCAAAGGGCCTGGTAATGGACTGGGGGGTACCCATGCCGTTTGTCTCACTGATTTTCATCCATATTGCCAGGACCCGACATGACATTAAACCCGCAAGCAGTTTTAAATGAGATTTTTTCCTTTAAAAATGACATTTGGTGCAGGGACTGTTCTAAACATGGGAAACACGCGTCACTTTACAGGCATACTATAGACACCCCCCAGGTACGATATTTAAAGGAATATTTCACTTTTTTTTTTTTACTTTAAGCATCATTAAAATCACTGCTCCCGAAAAAACGGCCGTTTTTAAAAGTTTTTTTTGCATTGATACATGTCCCCTGGGGTAGGACCCGGGTCCCCAAACCCTTTTTAGGACAATACCATGCAAATTAGCCTTTAAAATGAGCACTTTTGATTTCGAACGTTCGAGTCCCATAGACGTCAATGGGGTTCTAACGTTCGTGCGAACTTTCGGTCCGTTCGCGGGTTCTGGTGCGAACCGAACCGGGGGGTGTTCGGCTCATCCCTAATGGGGAAGTATGGGCGCTGCAGAAGCGGTGGGTTCCCAATTAGGATTGGCGAATGCAGCAGGAAGGGCACTATGGGCACGACGGGCCTGTGTTTGTCTTTTTGGTGGCAGCGGGACACTACTTGTGCTTGCCACCTCACCAGCTTGAACTGCACTTATGGGACTCGCCACGTCACCAAGTGTTACTGCAGTGCTGGTTTGACTACGACCGGGGTGTACTAGGGCGCTGGTGCTTGCCAGTTCACCAAAACGCTACAAAAAAAAGTGACAGTGATCGATCGATACTGCACTTGGGTGGGCTGGACTGGGCTGGGCCGGGCGGAGGGGCAAAACGCAGGTGCTAGCAGGTATCTGGGCTGATCCCGCTAACACTGCGTTTTTGGGAACCCTAAACTGCTGGGGACGCTAGTATAGATCTGATCGGATCAGATATTGATGCGTTCAGATACTATACCACTAAGGGAGGTGTACGGTGCGTGTACGGTGCGTGCGTGGGTGTTCGCGGTACTGGCGCTAATCTGACGCTGCCTAGGGCGACGCATATCACCGCCGGGCGATCAGGGGGCTAAACCTTTTTTCGGTAATAAACGGCGGGTGCCCTGACACTATAAAAAATAAACAAACTAACCAGCGTCACCCGTAACGGTTATACGGTGATCAGTGGTGAAAGGGTTAACTAGGGGGCCATCAAGGGGTTAAAACATTTATTAGGTAGTATATGGGGGTCCCTGTCGCTATAAAACACTGACGGCGAACCTAAATATTTACGTCCCTAACTAGCGTCACCAGCGACACTAATACAGCGATCAGAAAAATGATCGCTTAGCGACACTGGCGACAGGGGGGGATCAAGGGGTTAAAACTTTATTAGGGGGGGTAAGGGGGGTACCCTAGACCTACAGGGGGCTAAACCTTTATTCGGTAATAAACGGCGGGTGCCCTGACACTATAAAAAATAAACAAACTAACCAGCGTCACCCGTAACGGTTATATGGTGATCAGTGGTAAAAGGGTTAACTAGGGGCAATCAAGGGGTTAAAACATTTATTAGGTAGTATATGGGGGTCCCTGTCGCTATAAAACACTGACGGCGAACCTAAATATTTACGTCCCTAACTAGCGTCACCAGCGACACTAATACAGCGATCAGAAAAATGATCGCTTAGCGACACTGGTGAGGGGGGGTGATCAAGGGGTTAAAACTTTATTAGGGGGGGTAAGGGGGGTACCCTAGACCTACAGGGGGGTAACAGTAACTGTCCCAACACTGCTAACTGTCACAAACTGACACTATGCAGTAATCAGGAAAAAAAAAAAAAAAAAACCTGCTTGGTGTCAGTTTGTGACAGGGGGGGGGGGGTGATTGGGGGGGGATCGGGGGGCGATTGGGGGGGGATCGGGGGTGTAATGTGTGCCTGGCATGTTCTACTGTGTGTGTGTGTGTGTTTGGTGCACTTACATGTCATCTCTCCTCGGCGCTGGAACGGAAACTGGCCAGCCGAGGAGAGATGACATCACATCCTCTGCCTCTGTGTACAATACAGAGGCAGCTGATGTTTCTCATTGGCTGGGAGCGATCGCGAGGGGGGGGCCACGATCGGATGGCCTCCCCCTCGTCTCTCATCGCTTCCAACCAAATGCCGACCGCAGCTGGCACCGGGGGGGGTCCGATCGGACCCCCCACCCGCGGGAAGGCAATCACGTTTCAGGTACGTGATTTTGCCTGCCCGTGCCGCTCTGCTCACGTATATAGGCGTGAGGCGGTCGGCAAGTGGTTAAACAAGAATTTACAATACAAGACCAGATGTTCTATAGATTCTTACAAATCCGTCACGCAACACAATCACAATTCCCTGACTCCTGCCCTAGTCCTGCACCTAATGTACTTATTGCCATAATTAAGGGCACAGATTCTCAAAAATTGATCTCGGCATTTTATAACTTGCTCTTAACCCCTGTAGCTGCTAAAATAGCATATGGCCTTAAACCACGATGGGAGAGGGAGGTGGGACCGGTGGAGGATGAGGAGTGGGGGGAAGCGTTGGAAGCCTGTAAAACTGTATCCCCTAAACTCTCAGATCGTTTGACGCAGCTTTATATTCTTCATAGAGCATACCTCACACCCCTCAGAGTGGCGAGATACAAGCGCACACAAACCACCACATGTCAGATGTGTGGGAGAGAGACGGGTACCTTTTACCATCTTATATGGGCATGCCCCAAGATAAAAGGCTTTTGGGAACAAATTGTGGCATTTTTACATGACATGATGGGCTCACCTCTAGCCCTAGACCCCAAACAGTGCCTCTGGGGTATAATTCCAGACACAACCGATAAATACACTAAAACCTTTTTACACGAAACACTCTTTGCGGCAAGAAAGGTTATAGCTAAAAAGTGGATGAGACAAGAGACCCCCAAAATAGTAGAATGGAAGGTGGAGATAAATAATACTCTACCATACAAGAAATGTATATATATCAATAGAGGTTGCCCAGCAAAGTATAACAAGATATGGGATAGATGGCTTCAGGAATCTTCTTCCTGTGTCTAGTATATTTGTATGACCGTAAAGAGATAAAATAGGTATAAGTATGGGTGGACAGTATTAACAACCAAATATGCACACCTTGAATGACAAGATAAGCCAGATATGCTTGAATTTAATGGTATCTGTTTTTATTTCAATGATAATAATTGTAATACTGTTATAGTATAAACATGAGAACGTAACCTTTTCTTTCTTTTCTTTCTGTATGCACTAAATATTCAATAAAACCTTGTTTGATAAAAAAAAATAATGTAATTTTGCTCTCGGACTGTTCTAAACACGGCAAACATGTGCCACTTTACAGGCATACTATAGACACCCCCCAGGTACTAAATTTAAAGGAATATTTCACTTTTATTGCTTCACTTTAACCACTTGCCGACCGCTTCACGCCTATATACGTGAGCAGAATGGCACGGGCAGGCAAAATCACGTACCTGGTACGTGATTGCCTTCCCGCGGGCGGGGGGTCCGATCGGACCCCCCCCCCCGGTGCCAGCTGCGGTCGGCATTTGGCTGGGAGAAGTGAGAGACGAGGGGGAGGCCATCCGATCGTGGCCCCCCCCTCGCGATCGCTCCCAGCCAATGAGAAACATCCTCTGCCTCTGTATAGTACACAGAGGCAGAGGATGTGATGTCATCTCTCCTCGGCTCGGGAGTTTCCGTTCCGGCCCGAGGAGAGACGACATGTAAGTAAGTGCACAACACACACACAACACAGTAGAATATGCCAGGCACACTAAACACCCCGATCCCCCCCCGATCGCCCCCCGATCCCCCCCCAATCACCCCCCCCCCCCCCCCGTCACAAACTGACACCAAGCAGGTTTTTTTTTTTTTTTTTTTTTCTGATTGCTGCATAGTGTCAGTTTGTGACAGTTACAGTGTTAGGACAATTAGGGTTACCCCCCTTTAGGTCTAGGGTACCCCCCTAACCCCCCCTAATAAAGTTTTAACCCCTTGATCACCCCCCGTCACCAGTGTCACTAAGCGATCATTTTTCTGATCGCTGTATTAGTGTCGCTGGTGACGCTAGTTAGGGAGGTAAATATTTAGGTTCGCCGTCAGCGTTTTATAGCGACAGGGACCCCCATATACTATCTAATAAATGTTTTAACCCCTTGATTGCCCCCTAGTTAACCCTTTCACCACTGATCACCGTATAACCGTTATGGGTGACGCTGGTTAGTTAGTTTATTTTTTATAGTGTCAGGGCACCCGCCGTTTATTACCGAATAAAGGTTTAGCCCCCTAATCGCCCGGCGGTGATATGCGTCGCCCCAGGCAGCGTCAGATTAGCGACAGTACCGCTAACACCCACGCACGCTGCATACGCCTCCCTTAGTGGTATAGTATCTGAACGGATCAATATCTGATCCGATCAGATCTATACTAGCGTCCCCAGCAGTTTAGGGTTCCCAAAAACGCAGTGTTAGTGGGATCAGCCCAGATACCTGCTAGCACCTGCGTTTTGCCCCTCCGCCCGGCCCACCCAAGTGCAGTATCGATCGATCACTGTCACTTACAGAACACTAAACGCATAACTGCAGCGTTCGCATAGTCAGGCCTGATCCCTGCGATCGCTAACAGTTTTTTTGGTAGCGTTTTGGTGAACTGGTAAGCACCAGCCCCAAGCAGCGTCAGGTTAGCGCCAGTACCGCTAACACCCACGCACGCACCGTACACCTCCCTTAGTGGTATAGTATCTGAACGGATCAATACCTGATCCGATCAGATCTATACTGGCGTCCCCAGCAGTTTAGGGTTCCCAAAAACGCAGTGTTAGCGGGATCAGCCCAGATACCTGCTAGCACCTGCGTTTTGCCCCTCCGCCCGGCCCAGCCCAGCCCACCCAAGTGCAGTATCGATCGATCACTGTCACTTACAGAACACTAAACGCATAACTGCAGCATTCGCAGAGTCAGGCCTGATCCCTGCGATCGCTAACAGTTTTTTTGGTAGCGTTTTGGTGAACTGGCAAGCGCCAGCGGCCTAGTACACCCCGGTCGTAGTCAAACCCGCGCTGCAGTAACACTTGGTGACGTGGCGAGTCCCATAAGTGCAGTTCAAGCTGGTGAGGTGGCAAGCACAAGTAGTGTCCCGCTGCCACCAAGAAGACAAACACAGGCCCGTCGTGCCCATAGTGCCTTTCCTATTGCATTCGCCAATCCTAATTGGGAACCCACCGCTTCTGCAGCGCCCGTACTTCCCCCATTCACATCCCCAACCAAATGCAGTCGGCTGCATGAGAAGCATTTTCTTTATGTCCTCCCGAGTACCCCTACCCAACGAACCCCCCCAAAAAAGATGTTGTGTCTGCAGCAAGTGCAGATATAGGCGTGACACCCGCTATTATTGTCCCTCCTGTCCTGACAATCCTGGTCTTTGCATTGGTGAATGTTTTGAACGCTACCATTCACTAGTTGAGTATTAGCGTAGGGTACAGCATTCCACAGACTAGGCGCACTTTCACAGGGTCTCCCAAGATGCCATCGCATTTTGAGAGACCCGAACCTGGAACCGGTTACAGTTATAAAAGTTACAAGTTTGCAAAAAAAACACAAACAAAAATAAAAAAAAATAGTTGTTGTTTTATTCTCTCTCTCTATTCTCTCTCTATTGTTCTGCTCTTTTTTACTGTATTCTATTCTGCAATGTTTTATTGTTATTATGTTTTATCATGTTTGCTTTTCAGGTATGCAATTTTTTATACTTTACCGTTTACTGTGCTTTATTGTTAACCATTTTTTGGTCTTCAGGTACACCATTCACGACTTTGAGTGGTTATACCAGAATGATGCCTGCAGGTTTAGGTATCATCTTGGTATCATTCTTTTCAGCCAGCGGTCGGCTTTCATGTAAAAGCAATCCTAGCGGCTAATTAGCCTCTAGACTGCTTTTACAAGCAGTGGGAGGGAATGCCCCCCCCCCCCCACCGTCTTCCGTGTTTTTCTCTGGCTCTCCTGTCTCAACAGGGAACCTGAGAATGCAGCCGGTGATTCAGCCAGCTGACCATAGAGCTGATCAGAGACCAGAGTGGCTCCAAACATCTCTATGGCCTAAGAAACCGGAAGCTACGAGCATTTTATGACTTAGATTTCGCCGGATGTAAACAGCGCCATTGGGAAATTGGGGAAGCATTTTATCACACCGATCTTGGTGTGGTCAGATGCTTTGAGGGCAGAGGAGAGATCTAGGGTCTAATAGACCCCAATTTTTTCAAAAAAGAGTACCTGTCACTACCTATTGCTATCATAGGGGATATTTACATTCCCTGAGATAACAATAAAAATGATTTAAAAAAAAAAATGAAAGGAACAGTTTAAAAATAAGATAAAAAAGCAAAAAAATAATAAAGAAAAAAAAAAAAAAAAAAAAAGCACCCCTGTCCCCCCTGCTCTCGCGCTAAGGCGAACGCAAGCGTCGGTCTGGCGTCAAATGTAAACAGCAATTGCACCATGCATGTGAGGTATCACCGCGAAGGTCAGATCGAGGGCAGTATTTTTAGCAGTAGACCTCCTCTGTAAATCTAAAGTGGTAACCTGTAAAGGCTTTTAAAGGCTTTTAAAAATGTATTAATTTTGTTGCCACTGCACGTTTGTGCGCAATTTTAAAGCATGTCATGTTTGGTATCCATGTACTCGGCTTAAGATCATCTTTTTTATTCCATCAAACATTTGGGCAATATAGTGTGTTTTAGTGCATTAAAATTTAAAAAAGTGTGTTTTTTCCACAAAAAATGCGTTTGAAAAATCGCTGCGCAAATACCGTGTGAAAAAAAAAAATGAAACACTCACCATTTCAATCTGTAGGGCATTTGCTTTAAAAAAAATATATAATGTTTGGGGGTTCAAAGTAATTTTCTTGCAAAAAAAAATAATTTTTTCACGTAATCAAAAAGTGTCAGAAAGGGTTTTGCCTTCAAGTGGTTAGAAGAGTGGGTGATGTGTGACATAAGCTTCTAAATGTTGTGCATAAAATGCCAGGACAGTTCAAAACCCCCCCAAATGACCCCATTTTGGAAAGTAGACACCCCAAGCTATTTCCTGAGAGTCATGTCGAGTCCATGGAATATTTTATATTGCGACACAAGTTGCGGGTAAGAGACAAATTTTTTTTTTTTTTTTTTTGCACAAAGTTGTCACTAAATGATATATTGCTCAAACATGCCATGGGGATATGTGAAATTACACCCCAAAATACATTCTGCTGCTTCTCCTGAGTACGGGGATACCACATGTGTGGGACTTTTTGGGAGCCTAGCTGCGCACGGGACCCCGAAAACCAAGCACCGCCTTCAGGCTTTCTAAGGGCGTAAATTTTTGATTTCACTCTTCACTGCCTATCACAGTTTCGGAGGCCATGGAATGCCCAGGTGGCACAAAACCCCCCGAAATGACCCCATTTTGGAAAGTAGACACCCCAAGCTATTTGCTGAGAGGTATAGTGAGTATTTTGCAGACCTCACTTTTTGTCACAAAGTTTTGAAAATTGAAAAAAGAAAAAAATTTTTTTTTTTCTGGTCTTTCTTCATTTTCAAAAACAAATGAGAGCTGCAAAATACTCACCATGCCTCTCAGCAAATAGCTTGGGTGTCTACTTTCCAAAATGGGGTCATTTGGGGGGGTTTTGTGCCACCTGGGCATTTTATGGCCTTCAAAACTGTGATAGGTAGTGAGGCGTGAAATCAAAAATTTATGCCCTTAGAAATCCTGAAGGCGGTGCTTGGTTTTCGGGGCCCCGTACGCGGCTAGGCTCCCAAAAAGTCCCACACATGTGGTATCCCCATACTCAAGAGAAGCAGCTAAATGTATTTTGGGGTGCAATTCCACATATGCCCATGGCCTGTGTGAGCAATATATCATTTAGTGACAACTTTTTGTAAATTTTTTTTTTTTTTTTTTTGTCATTATTCAATCACTTGGGACAAAAAAAATAAATATTCAATGGGTTCAACATGCCTCTCAGCAATTTCCTTGGGGTGTCTACTTTCCAAAATGGGGTCATTTGGGGGGGTTTTGTACCGCCCTGCCATTTTAGCACCTCAAGAAATGACATAGGCAGTCATAAACTAAAAGCTGTGTAAATTACAGAAAATGTACCCTAGTTTGTAGACGCTATAACTTTTGCGCAAACCAATAAATATACGCTTATTGACATTTTTTTTACCAAAGACATGTGGCCGAATACATTTTGGCCTAAATGTATGACTAAAATATAGTTTATTGGATTTTTTTTATAACAAAAAGTAGAAAATATCATTTTTTTTCAAAATTTTCGGTCTTTTTCCGTTTATAGCGCAAAAAATGAAAACGGCAGAGGTGATCAAATACCATCAAAAGAAAGCTCTATTTGTGGGAAGAAAAGGACGCAAATTTCATTTGGGTACAGCATTGCATGACCGCGCAATTAGCAGTTAAAGCGACGCAGTGCCGAATTGTAAAAAGTGCTCTGGTCAGGAAGGGGGTAAAATGTTCCGGGGCTGAAGTGGTTAAGTATTATTAAAATCACTGCTCCTAAAAAAACGGCCGTTTTTAAAACTTTTTTTTGCATTGATACATGTCCCCTGGGGCAGGACCCGGGTCCCCAATCACTTTTTCTGACAATAACTTGCATTTCTTCCATAGACTTTTAAAGGGTGTTCCGCGGCTTTCAAATTTGCCACGAACACCCCAAATTGTTCGCTATTTGGCGAATGGGCGAACAGCCAATGTTCGAGTCGGGATGGGCTGAACAGACAGCCCATCCCTACTCTCCATCTCTGTTTTGGCCCCGAGGTAATCGTCCACCATGTGATGCAGACGCTGCCGATGGGATGTGGAAGCTGACAGCCCTGGCTGGCGAGGACTACAAAAATTCCGAAATGCCTCACTTAGGCAGACGCCTTCTCCAACGCTCCTCTCTTGACCAACAGAAGACTAAGTTTTCCACGACACTGTAACCTACTGGAGTCAGGAGAAACCTTCAATAAAATCCTCTTTAACGTGTCCTCAAGAGATTTTATCTACTGCACGCTCTGTGGGGACGGGATGAGTTCTGAGACATTCCCCTTATAACCATGGTCAAGGAGGGTTGCTAACCAGTAGTCATCCTTCTCCTTTATGCCACGTATTCTTGGGTCCTTTTGCAGGTTTTGAAGCATGAGGTTGCCCATGAGGCTCAAATTTGCCGAGGCTTGGGAAGCAGACAGCAGGGGTTGGAAAAACATCGCTTACAGATTGACGCATGTCCTCCTCTTTTTTTGAAGCTTATGAAAGTGCCAGAATCCTCCTCCTCCTCCCCTCTCTCCTCCTGTGTGTTCTGTGACATAGGAATGATGGTGTCTGGATAAAGTGGGCCTTGAGAGGAAAGGAAGTCCTCCTCTTCCTCCTGCTGCTCAGCCTCCAGTGCCCTGTCCATAATGTCACGCAGAGTCTGCTCCAGCAGGAACACAACAGGTATTGTGTCACTGATGCATGCACTGTCACTGCTCACCATTCTTGTGGCCTCCTAAAAATGGTGACAATACAGTGCATGCATCCTTAATGATCAGCCATTGGCGTGGGGAAAAAAAGCCGAGGCGGCCTGAGCCTGTCGTCGTGCCGTACTGGCACAGGTACTCGTCGACGGCTCTCTGCTGCATGTATAGCCGCTGCAGCATTCCCAAAGTTGAGTTCCACCTGGTGGGCATGCCACAAATCAGGAGGTTTATGGGCAAGTGGAATTCCCGCTGAATTTCAGCCAACCGAGCACTGGCTGTGTATGACCACCTGAAATGGCTACAGACTTTTCTGGCTTGCTTTAGTACATCTTGCAACCCTGGGTACGTACTTAGGAAATGCTGCACCACCAGACATGGCATGTGTGTCAACTTTCCCTGTCTAAGGGCAGACAGGAGGTTTGAGCCATTATTGGACACCACCATTCCTGGCTCCAGCTGGCGTGGTGTGAGCCACCTCTGGACCTGTCCCTGCAGAGCTGCAAGAATCTCTGCTCCGGTGTGGTTACTGTCCCCTAAACACACCAGCATGGAACCTTTTAGCCTGACTCTGGGAATAGCCCTTTGAACGATTAGGGCGTACCTGATGTTCATAGGACAATTCTGCATGGAGGGCATGGAGGTGGCGGATGAGGAGGAGGAGGACGAGGGGGTACAGCTCACAGGTCTGGCATCATCACCACCAGCTGTATGTGGGGGCACAACAAGCTGCAACACCAAGCCCTGTCCTGCATCCTTTCGAGTTGCAAGCAGCGTTACCCAGTGTGCTGGGAACAAAATATATCTTCCCTGCCCATGCTTGCTGGACCATGTGTCAGCAGTAAGGTGGATTTTACGGCTGGCTGCCTTGCCCAATCATGGCAGAACATTCCCTTCAATGTGATAGTAGAGAGATGGAATGGCCTTACGTGAAAAGTTGTAGCGACTGGGAAGCTGCCATTGTGATACAGTACATTGTGCAAATTCACAGAAGGGGGCAGAATCCACCAGACTGAAAGTCAGAAGTGGGAGAGCCGTCAGCTTTGACAAGCTTGCATTCAGATTCTGGGCATGTGGGTGGCAGGGACTGTATTTTTTTTCCGCTACAGCAGATAGGGCAGAGAAACTTGACAGCTACAGTCTACAGCTGGTGGTGTGCTGCTGGCAGATGTACTGCTAGGCGCTGGAACACCCTGTGCTATACCATCACCCCTGTCAGTGGAGGCTGCTGCAAGGTAATGACTCTGTATTGCAGGGGCAGACTGAAGTGGGTAAGGAGGAAGAGGAGGGACAGATTTGTGCCCCTTTTGTGTGGCTTTTAAGTGCTCTTGCCAACGGGCTGAGTGGTTGGACGTTAAATGCCTTGTTAGGCATGTGGTAGCCAAATGGTTGGTGTTTTTGCCATGTTTGATGTTCCTGAGACACCGTTTACAGATAGCAACAGTGCGATCTGCTGCAGATGTGCTGAAAAAGGCCCAGACAGCTGAGCTTTGGGGTGGGGCCGGGAGATAACAGAATGTGATGGAATAGGGTGGCAAGTAAAGAGGTGTTTGGTGTACTATAATTTGAGTACTCACACTACACAGACACACTCCACGGATACACTATAATATACTGCAATATATTGTGCCAAACGTACAGTGACACACAGAACTATATGGCGTTAAACTGGCAGTAACGCACACAAAACAATATGGCGTTAAACTAGTAGTAACGCACGCAAAACTATATGGCGTTAAACTGGCAGTAACACATACCATAGCAAATGGCGTTAAACTGGCAGTAACGAACAAAACTATATGGCGTTAAACTGGCAATAATGCACACAGAAGTAAATGGCGTTAAACTGGCAGTAACACATTCAAATAGACGGTGTTCAACCATCACTACTGTCGCTATCTGAACTGTCCCTACTCTAGCTAAACACTAATGTCAAGATTACTGACACATTCTCACTACACTACACTGACACTATCTAAGCTGTCCCTACTATACACTAACGTATGTCTGAATGACAAGGTCTCACTACACTACAGTGAAACTATTTGAGCTGTCCCTACTCTAGCTAAAGCTGAATCATGGTCCTCCTCACTACACTCACACTATCCCTAGACCGACACTAAACTAATATTCTACACTGACAACTGAAGCAAAATAGCACAGTAGAGCACACTAACTAACTAATAGCACTGAACAGAGACCTGTTCTATCTCTCGCCACGCCGAAATCACACTGAAAATGGCTACCATTGAAAGAATACTTTTATACTGTGGGGCGGGAATAAGCCATGATTGATGACAGTGCTCTGTGCCCTGATTGGCTGAAGCTTTCACTGCTTCAGCCAATCAGGGCTTGCAATGCACTGTTCAACGCCGCAATGCATTGTGGTCGGTTTGGGGCCAGAACAAACAGTCGAACAAACCATCTGTTCGGCTATTTGCCGAACGCCCGAACAACGAAAGTTTGGCCCGAACTTATGCTCGGGCCGAACTGTTCGCCTATCCCTACTCTTCATCAGCACCAGTGTTTGTACATACTCATCCCCATAATATAAAGGAGCAGAATAAATACTAAAACACTCGGTTGTTTCCATTCTCTTGAAAAATCCACCCACCAATACAATGGCCCAGAATGGATTTATAAAAATCTCAAACAATTTAAGGTGAAAAGGGTTGACATGAGTGGGAAGTGTGGAATTTTTAAGCTCCTCTCTGGCTCAGCACAGCTTTGAGTAACAATGACAAGACAAGGCTTTGCAAAGTGAATTTTGATGAATAATGTGAAGCTGTGTCCAGGGCTGTCTTACTGCATGGGCACTGCCCAGGGGCACCATGATAATCCTGCACTACAGCATACTTGCCAACCGTCCCGGATTTTCCCTGCAGCATCCCGGAATCTGAGCTGCGGGGACAGCAGTAACCCATCACTGGGCTAAATCTACAATTGGAATGACATCTCTCCCACTATTTTCCTCCTGCAATTTTTTGCCACACTTTGCAGGGGTTAAGGAGGAACCCCCAAGGTGGAGCATCTTACTACTGCTGCTGCTCGTGTGGGCAGGATGTGTACTGCTCTGATCACATGGGATGAATAGGAGAGGATGGCTGGTCAGGGATCGGGGACCCCAGTGAATCACTTTTCATGGGGTCCTACGATGTTATTAGGATGGACCTGGCTGTGTCCACTTTAACCACTTCCCGCCGTATAACAGAATCACATGCGCAAAGTGGTTAAGTTATCCCAACTGGACGTCATATGACGTTGAGCAGGATAAGCCGTGATTGCTCACTCTGACACACCACAACTCCGACTGTGGTAAAGAGCCTATGACGTAGGCTCTTTACCATGTGATCAGCTGTGACCAATCACAGCTGATCACAGCTTGTAACCAGCAAGTGCCGTTAAACGGCTTTCCTCGGTTCGTTCTGACAGGAGAGCCGATCGGTCGCCTCTCCTGTCAGAGGGGGGGATCTGCGCTGATAATCAGCGCATTGTTTATCAGCTCAGAGGTGCCCACCACATCTGCCAATCACTGCCCATCAGCTGCCAGTCAGTGCCCACCAAAGTGCCAATCAGTGCCCATCAGTAACACCTGTCAGTGCCCTTCACAGATGCCAATCAGTGCCCATCAGTAATTACTGTCAGTACCTCATCATTAGTGCTGCAAATCAGTGCCATCTATTAGTGCCCATCAGTGCCGCCTGTCAGTGCCCATCAGTGCCTCCTATCAGTGCCGTCTGTCAGTGCCCATCAGTGCTTCCTATCAGTGCCGCCTGTCAGTGCCCATCAGTGCCCATCATTGCCACCTATCAGTGCACATCAGTGCTGCATATCCGTGCCGCCTATCGGTGCCCATCAGTGCCACCTATCAGTGCCCATAAATTCTACATATTAGTGCCTCCTCATCAGTGCCCATCAGTGCCACCTTATCAGTGCCAACTCATCAGTGCCCATCAGTGCAGCCTCATCAGTACCCGTCTGTAAAGGAGAAAACAACATTTTATAAAAGAAACAAAGAAAACTTTTTTTTATTTTTTTATTTCGGTCTTTTTTTGTTTGTTTAGCAAAAAATAAAAAGCTCAGTGGTGATCAAATACCACCAAAAGAAAGCTCTATTTGTGGAAAGAGAATGATAAAATTTAGTTTGGGTACAATGTTGCATGACCGCGCAATTGTCATTCAAAGTGTGACAGTGCTGAAAGCTGAACATTCTCCTGGGCAGGAAGGGGGGAAGTGCCCGGTATTGAAGTACTTAAACTCAGTATTCATCCTGCCATGTAACGAGCTTGGGTAGGACTGTTAGCTACTCCAGTTCCCAAACTACCCCCCCCCCCCCATTTCTTTTCCCCCTACCTTATTTCTCTTCTTCTTTTTCTCCTACATTTCTCTGCTCTTATGCCCCGTACACACGAGCGGAAATTCTGCCAGCAAAAGTCTGATGAGAGCTTTTGGTCGGAAATTGCGACAGTGTGTATGCTCCATCGGACTTTTGCTGGCAGAATTCCAGCCAGCAAAAGATTGGGAGCAGGATCTCTTTTTTTTAAGTTGGAAAAAGTTCCTATCCGAAAATGCGTTCGTCTGTATGCAATTCAGACGCGCAAAAAATCACGCATGCTCGGAAACAATTTGACGCATGCTCGGAAGCATTGAACTTAATTTTCTCGGCTCGTCGTAGTGTTGTACGTCACCGCGTTCTTGGCGGTCGAAAGTTCAGAGAACTTTTGTGTGACCGTGTGTATGCAAGCCAAGCTTGAGTGGAATTCCGTCGGAAAAACCATCCGATCCCGCCGGCAACAAAGGCCCCTGTAGGCATTTATAGGCAATTTCCCAGGTTGAAGCAATCCGGGTCGTCCCGCTTACAGCCAATTCCCAAGTCTGGATTTTACACATTATTACCGAGCTTGTCCCTTCTTTGGAATACTCAAACTCCCGATGTGTTACACTCTGTTTATTGTGTTAGCAGTTCTCTTAGGGACTGATTTGATATACTGTTGCCTGTCAAGTGTACTGTTGATATATTTTTCATGTTTTTATTTTTTTTGTACAATTTGTAGCTATAAACACAGAATTTAAAAAATTAGGCAATCAAACTCCAGACATCTTCACCTTATTTAATAACTTTGCAAAGTTAGCAGCCTCTGCTCATTTATTATATCAACTCAATTGTGTAATATGGCTGTGTTTTAAACACTTCAGCCCGGAAGGATTTACCCCCTTAATGACCAGGCCATTTTTTGCGATACGGCACTGCGTCGCTTTATTTTTTATATAATTGTATTTTTATTCAATTTTTAACATTGTAGAATGAACAAGTACAGCAGTATTGTACAATATAGAATATAAAATATAAAGTTATTGAGAACATCTTTATATCAAAACAGGATAAGTACATAGGAACAGAATTCACAGTTACAGAGCACGGGCCGCTCTGTACATTATGTCCAGGATATAGAAAATGAATAATCCTAAAATAGAAGTGCAGGATCAAAACTATAAGTTAGTTACATAAAAAAGAAGAACATAGATTCCATGAAAGATATGTGGTATGGAATAATAAGTTCTAAATAACATATGTGAAAATGGGGCAAATGGGGGGTGGAATTTCATGATCACATGGGAGGCCTATGCCAGTAAAAGCTTAAAAAACGGTATTTGGCATAGGGGTCCCAAATTCCGACCTATCCCAGGGTTCCCACAATTTTTCAAATTGGGGGATAGTGTCATGTACTGAGGCATTTAGATATTCCATCCTTCGAATATCAGCTACTAATTGTAAAAATTTGGGCCAAGGGGGAGGGGCATTGGACAGCCAACACGGGGGAATAAGTCGTTTACCAGCCAGTAGTATGCAAAGAAAGAAGTCGGTTAGCTCTTTTGGTTAGGCCAGGTAAAGGAAGGCCCAACAAATAATGTAAGGGGTCGAGTGGGAGAGATTTATCCAACACTTTCTGTATCAGGAGCCTCACCTCACCCCAAAAAGGCTGTATCATTGAACACTGCCAAAATATATGGAATAAGGAACCCATGTCAATCCCACAACGCCAACAGCGCGGCGAGACTGAAGGATCGTATTTATGAATAACATCAGGGGTTCTATACCAAAACATAAGAATTTTCATAGAAGTCTCCCGTTGGGTCACACACTTGGAAGACTTGGAAACAGAAGACCAAATCTTATCCCATAACAGGATTGAAATAGATCTGCCTGTCAAATGGGACCACTTTCCCATATAATGATGCATGGTCTCAGTAAGAGGTGTCGACTCATGAAGGATACGATGAATGGAGGATATTAAGTGTAGTTGGTGGGGTCCTTGAATGCATATGTATTCGAAAGTAGTTGGACTGTCGAGGGATAAAGTTGAAGATTTAGAGTGAAAAAAATGCCTAACCTGTAGGTAGAAGTAGAAAGGTTGGGGAGGAATATTGAATTTCTCACGTAAAGTGTCAAAGGAATGTAGCCTTCGCACTGCGTCGCTTTAACTGAGAAGTGCGTGGTCATGCCACATTGTACACAAACAAAACTGATGTCCTTTTTTCCCCCACAAATAGAGCTTTCTTTTGGTGGTATTTTATCACCTCTGCAGTTTTTATTTTTTGCGCTATAAACAAAAGAAAACCGTAAATTTTGACAACTTTTTGCGATAGTAAATACCCCCCCCCCCCCCCAAAAAAAAATGTTTTCATCAGTTTAGTCCCATATGTATTCTTCTACATATTTTCTGTAAGGAAAAATTGCAATAAGTTTATATTGATTGGTTTGCGCAAATATAGCGTCTTCAAAATAGGGGATAGATTTTTTTTACTAGTAAGGGCGGTCATCAGTGATTTTTAGCGGGTCTGCGACTTGGCGGGGGGGGGGCAGATCGGACACTTTTGACACTTTTTTCAGACCATTGACATTTATACAGCGATCGGTGCTAAAAATAGGCACTGATTACTGTATAAATGTCACTGGCAGGGGAAGGAGTTAACACTAGGGGGCAATGAAGGGGTTAAGTGTTCCCTGGGAGGTGTTTCCAACTGTGGGGGGGAATGGGACTGACTGGGAGTAGAGAGAGATCACTGTTCCTAATCACTCGCTGATCTCTCTCCCCTCCCCTGTCAGAATGGGGATCTGTTTGTATACATTGACAGATCCCGCTCTGGCTCTCTAAAGGAGCGAACGTGGGCGGCCGGCAGACATCGCGGCCGCCGGCCACGCGCATCGGTTCTGACGTTGCGCACTGGCTATTGCTTTTAAAGCGGCCGACTTACACCTACGGAAATTTGCGCAGCCATGCCAACATGCCCGCTGGTCAGCAAGCGGGTAATTTATTGGTTTTTTTACCGTCTTCCTGACCAGCCCATTTTTCTCTTTTTTTGGCACACCGTTACTGCATATATACAATTGCGCGGTCATGGAACGCTGTACACAAATGAAATTTATATATTTTTTCACACAAATAGAGCTTTCTTTTGTTTAATTACCTCTGTGTTTCATTTATTGCGCTATAAATTAAAAAAGACCAACAATTTTGAAAAAACAAAGCAATATTATTTACTTTCTACTATAATACACATCCAATGAAAAAAATAAATAAATAAATAAAATGTATTCATAAATTTAGGCCAATTCTGATACATATTTTGGTAAAAAAAAAAAAATCGCAATAAGTGTATATTGATCCATTTGCACGAAAGTTATAACATCTACAAACTATGGTGTATATGCTGGAATTGGTATTTTATTTATTTTTTATACTAGTAATGGCGGCGATCTGGGGCTTATAGCGGGGCTGTGATAGTATGGCAGTCAATCTGACACTAACTGACACTTTGTGGGAACCAGTATTACTAATACAGTGTTCAGTGTTACAAATATATATTGTCACTGTACAAATGACACTGGCTGGGAAAGGGTTAAACATCTAGGGTGATCAAAGGGTTAAACATGTGCCTAACCAGTGTTTGTGTGTATTGTGTGCTGCTTTTACTAAGGAAAATGCCTTGCAAGGAAAGTAAAAACTGGCACTATCCCCGTTGACAGAGCTCTGCATTGTTTTCTTATGCAAAGGTCTGTCCTGTCTTCCACCTTGTCGAGCAGCAGGCGGCGGCAGTCATCCATTGGCTGGCAACTGCCGATCGGCTTGTACTAATCCCTAGACATGTGCACTCCCGAAAAATGTGTTTGGCTAATTATGGCTCTCCCAGCAGAGTGCGCTGTGATTGGCCAAAGCATGCAGGTCAGGTGCATGCTTTGGCCAATCATCATACAGCAATGCACTGCGATCTCGTATTATGGGGCTTTCCGTGGCGCTCAAATTTCCCGCAAACGCCCCATAATATTCGCTGTTCGGGCGAACGGGCAAACACTCAATGTCATCCCTAATAATAACTAACTATTAAATTATAAGTATTGGAATTTTGTTTCAAATTTGGCTGTTAGTTAACGTAACGAATACAAATTTATCCGAAGTTACGAATTATCCGAAATAACGAATGCTGCATCTAAACAAATGGAATGGAACAAATTAATAATAAATAATAATAATAAAAAGTTTTTAATATGATTATTATTGTTATTTATTATTATCAATTTATTACGTTCCATTTGTTTAGATACGGCATTCGTTATTTCGGATAATTCGTAACTTCGGATAAATTTGTATTCATTACGTTCAAATTTGAAAGGAAATTCCTATAATTTAATAGATAGTTATTATTTCAGATTTTCAGATTTTCAAATTTTCGAATTTCCGAATTTTTGAATTTTTGAATTTTTGAATTTATGAATTTTTGAATTTACGAATTTAAGAGCATTCGAATTTACGAATATTCAGAAAAAGTTGTTAAACGGATTTTCGTTAATTCGGATGTTTCTAAATAAAGAATTTGTCAAAATGCGTTAGAAAACAAATTCGGAGCAAAACAAATTGCACATTTCTACTAATCACAGCACAGCCTGCATGCCCCTACCGTGAAGAGCAGAATCACGTGCTAGAGACGTGATACGGCACAGGAGAGCCTCTATGCCGCTGTAATCCAATGTGAGGCAGTCGGCAAGCGGTTGAAGGAAGTTCACCTTTCAGGAAGAATTTCATATAATCCCTCTGTGCCAGCCTTTCTCAACCTTTTCAACACAGAGGAACCCTTAAAATAGTTCTCCAGTCTCGGGGAACCCCTGCTAAAAATTGAAAATCTACAACTCATGATACATTAGTGTGATGGTCAGTGGGAAGAGTGGTCCTTACACTTGTGGTCACTGGGAAGAATTACCTCCTTACAGATTTAAAAAGATCAATGGTGTCAGTGGGAACTTATCTCAGAGGCAGAAATTGACCAATGCTGAAGGAACCCCTAGCAACCTCTGGAGGAACCCTAGAGTTCCACAGAACCCTGGTTGAGAATCACTGCTCTATGCAATTTTACATCTATAGAATGATCCATACCAGAGCTCCTCCTGTTTGAAATAGCAAAGGCCCTCACATTTCAGATGCAGCAGCTTTCTTGGTTCCTCTCCAGAGAAAGCGCTTGTCTCCTATACTTCTCTGTCCTGCTGTTTTCAGAACAGGCTGAATTTCACAATAATGCGCCCCCTAGTGGCCACTCCAGGCAGTTCAAATTGTACATGTGCACAGTGCATCTTCTCCTGGCTCCAGCTAGGCCCCTAGTGGCCACCCCAGGCAGTTCAAATTGCGCATGTGCACAGTCTTTCTTCTCCAGGCTCCGGCTAGGCCCCTAGTGGCTGCTCCTTGCTCCAGCTAGGCAGGTGCTCCAGGCTGTTTAAACTAGTGCACAGTCTGCTTTTCTAGCTGAGCGCACTGCTTACTAACCTACATTGAACAGCCAAGAGTGGCCGCTACTAAGCTTAGCTGGACCCAGGAGAGGACACATTGTACATGTAGGCAGTTTGACCGGGCTAGATTGGCGGCTAGGGGTTGCTTTTTTCTGGAGACAACTCAAAACTGCTGCACCTGGAATGGGAGGACCTTTCACCAATTCCAACAGGGGGAGCTATAGTACGTGTCATGGTATGTATGGAATGGTATGCATTGGATGTAGAACTGCATTGGGGGATTTTTGGAAAATCTTCCTGAAAGTTGAATTTACACTTTAAGTATTTTATTATGACATTTTGTTGTGAGCGTATTTATTATGTATCACTTTATCAGTTGGGATTATTCGTTTTCAGTAATTATTTTAGCTCTATCTATTTAAAATGAGGGTATTTATTAAGAGTGCAGAACTTATTGAATGAAGATTATGGAATTAGATTACAGGCTTGCTGTGACCTCAGAAAATGGGCAGCTGCTGTTGCATAGTTAAAGTTGTTGTAAACCTTTACATATTCCCAGTGAAGGGACTATCCTCAGGTGATACACAGAGATGAAACAAAGCCCCCCTACATAAGTTGTACCTGTTTATCTGCAGTATTCTCTTCTCTACATGCGTTCAAATTGCTGAATTTAGAATGCTTGTCCGAGTGATCAGAAAAAAAAAGAGGGTGGAGAACTGAAATTACACTCTGCGGAGCTCAATGAACAGAGCTCTGAGAGCTGATTGGAGGGAAGGGGCACATCCCCTTCACACAGCGCACAGGATTAGACAGATAAGTTGAGGAGGATGCTGGGTCAGTAACAGTGGATTTGGAGGACATAGGAAACCCGCTGAAGGTCATTTAACACTGATCCTTGGCAGGACTTAATATTACATTCTCCCCTACTCAATCCAAAACTAAGTTAAAGCAGAGTTCCACCCAAAAGTGGAACTTTTGCTTAATGCACCCCCCCCCCCCCGGTCACATTTAGTACCTTTCATGGGGAGGGGGGAACAAAGACCTGTTTTTGACTCATTGAGTTCTTCACAATGGAGGGGTGCAGGCTACAAAATGTTTATGGAGATGACACCATTGGCAACAGCAATGTGCACAGGTGGATGAAGAAATTTAAAGAAGGGTAAGCCAGCATTGAAGACAAACCACGCAGTGGGAGACCATCAACTGCAATCACTGACATGATCACATGGTCATCAGTGAGTGAAACTCAACGACAACATGTTGCTTCTGCTTGGGATCTATTATTTACAGTTGAAGAAGGAGGTGATGGAGAAGATGGAGAAAAAGAAGGAGGAGAAGAAGAATGAGAGTCAGTGAGTGAAACTCAAAGGCGGTATGTTGCTTCTATAGGTATATTTTATAATTACTGCGCTATCCTCAAAATGTGGTGACACCAAATATGTGATTGAAAACAAGAATAATAAATGTAAACGGCTGCGACTTTGCTGCAAGATACACACATCAATAAACAATTTTCCAATATCAAGCCCTGCTGTAAACAAAAAAAGTGACACATATGATGCTGTGACCTTCTACAGATGAAACGGTGAAATATATAGCTGATCAAATAGTGAATGATTAATAGTCCATTCAGATTGCTAGTCGGTCTCCTCCGTGCAAATATCACACACAACACCCAAGAGTAGTGATAAAAGAAAAGGATCTGTCTTCCACCTTCACACAAACTGCTGCTTACCTGCTCCTATGGATCTCTCAATTATAGGAGATCGTATACGCCTGTGGCTTGATACCCAGCCCGGGCCTTTGATTGTTCACAGTCAGGATCCCAGCGCCTCTGCAGGGGTATGTGGCTCAATCTGTCATCGCGGGCGGGCGTGTGACCATCAAGTAGACTCCACTAAATCAGTAAAGTAGCCCTTAATTAATTCCAGAAATCAGTAAGGCCTACATCAAAGCAATATTAGTCCATGTCCCGGAAACTAGGGAAATGTTACTCATGGGACATTTATAACCAAGGCTCAGCGGTACCCTGCATGGCTAAGGAATGTTGCTTGGGGGAAAAAAATCACTTCTTGATATACCAACCGATGAAGGTTCAGTGTCAACTTCCAGGGAAGCCCTAGACTCTGCAGGAACGCATGTTGCTTCTACTTGGAATCCATTATTTACAGGAGAAGGATTAGGAGAAGGAGAATGAGTAGGAGAAGGAGAGAAAAAAGAAGGAGAAGGAGAAGAAGAGGAAGATGAAGGAGAAGAAGAAGAAGTAAGGAGAAGGAGGAGAAGAAGGATAGTCAGCATGTTGGTTTTACTTGGAATCCATCATTTACAGAAGGAGAAGGAGTAGGAGAAGAATGAGAAGAAGAGAAAGAAGGAGAGTAATAAGAAGAAGGAAAAGGAGAAGAAGGAGAAGGAGTTACTATAGAGGAAGAGTTACTTAACCAGTGTGTGAAATTTGAACAACCTATGTAAGTTAATAAAAAAGCTGTGCCCGCTTTTGCAATACTTTCAATACAGCCCTCGTAGTTTGTGAAGACTTTTCCAGTGTAAATCAAACACCTATGCAAGAAATGTGTGGACAATATACATCGCCTCTGCCTCACATTAATCTGCGCCTCAAAATTACTCCGTAATCTGCTGTAGTAGACTTGAGCAGCTACTTTAAATAATATACATGTAATCAAGCAATATGTCTTAAATCATGAATAAACGCGCCAAGTCTCTGATTTGTTTTGCTTATTGAAGCAGCGCTAAGTGTCCGATGTCATAAAACACTCTATATAGAACAAATATTGGAGAAAAAAGGAAAGTTCCAAATGGAGCTGTGGTCTGTAGGTATGTAGAAATACGTAGAAATCCTTCCACCAAGAGTGATCACCGCGTGAGGGGGTCACCCCCCGTGAGATAGCACTCACCACAATTCCAGTAACCACAAGCCTTTGAATGGTAATCTTTAAAACTCTCCATCTCCTTAATTCAACCACCAGGTGGCGTAAAGCACTCTCGGTTAGTGTAACATAGGGAGAAAATGAAATACCATATAGCGTAATATTGCTTAAGGATGTTTATTAAAAATTTCAAAAAAACACACTCCCCCCTTTTAAAATATGCGTACCAAATGTAATAGTATAATAGAGCATTGGAAAAGTGCACTGTGCCTGTATTTTTCGTCCCCCGGGAGGTGTTCCGGAATGCGCGCTGTATGCAGTTGATCTTTCGCTTCCTAGTTACCTTCCGGTGCGTGGAGCGCACACGTCACTTCCGGTAGTTTACGTCCCTGACGCGTTTCATCACTTCCGGACGTCGTCTGAGGGCGTAATCTACCAATCATTAGGCCGGCTTTAAATACCAGTGATGGGTTTGAGCAGCGTATGAGAGGGGCCGATCCACCAGCCACTCCCACTCAATTATCAATGCTCCCGGAGCTGTCAGCAAAGGAAGACTAAGACTCTATTGCCTATAATGTGCTGAATTTGTTTTAAACCCAATCCTGCCGACTTTACTAGGAAAATGTGACTCATATGTCTTACTCAAGGATATATCTTATAAACATTTTACCTTTCACACTTGTATCATATATAGTGTTTCTGTGCATTTTCTACGCATAAATAAGGTAAAAGAAAATAAAAGAAAACAGACATATGTATATTCATACTGGTGAAAATAAGAATAAAAAGCATCCTCCCTTGTATTTACCCTATACAGTTTCAATCTGCTGTCACCCATCAAGGGTGAGAGCCCTCAACATGAATATGAAATGGTATGAGTAATTAAACAAGGAGTATTATTAAACTCAATGAGTTAATAGGTTAGTCTGATCTCTAAATAATTGGATTAAAATTATACATGGAGGATGCATTACAATGGCTTTATATTCATTTGAAAAAATCGGAATTAAATAATTACACCTACTGATCAAAAACTGAATATGATCTAATAAAATTCTAAAAATATGTATATATATAAAAAAAGTTATATATAAAATAATTATATAATAATAGATGTCCAAATATATAAAATTTATGGAAATAAAATTAAGTTCATTGTGGGGATATTAAAAAATATTAAATTCATTATTAATGTGATATTATTAAAAATTATATAATTAAAAATTATATATATCAAACAGGGACTGTATAAACATACAATAAAAAATAATAAATAATAAAATAGTGTATGTTATGTATCACTAATAAAACAATTTATATCTAGCTCTATATTAAGGCCTCTGGGGGAAAGAACATCCACGGAATAAATCCTCCCCAGAATTCTAACCCCTTGGGATCCCTGTTGTGTTTCAACCTGAAATGCAATGGCCCTCAGAGATCTGGCGACTTCTCTGCATGCACGCAAAGAAACCGTTGCGGTCCCAGAACATCTGTGGTCGTTTGGGGGGATCTATGACTTTTTTAACTATTTTATCTCCAAAGTTCGTGGATTTTCTATAAATGAACTGAGGTACAGGTGGAAGAACATTTGTCCGTTTTTTGTCCATCAGAAGGATATGCCAGTGTTCTCTGAAGATATCTTCAACCTCTTTGTACTGGGAATGAAATTGTGAAACGAATGAAAGGAAATGAACGGAACAACGAATGGGGATTCGTTTCACAATTTCATTCCCAGGATTGCAGAGCACATTAACAACATTAAAATCGGTTATAAAGACCACAATGTGTCTCTGCATTTCAGGTTGAAACACAACAACAGGGATCCCAAGGGGTTAGAATTCTGGGGTGTAGAACATCTCCAAACCCACTGGAGAGGCATTAACCGTATCCGAGAATTATCGAAACACGAAACTCGGTGGATTTATTCCGTGGATGTTCTTTCCCCCAGAGGCCTTAATATAGAGCTAGATATAAATAGTTTTATTAGTGATACATAACATACACTATTTTATTATTATTATTTATTATTTTTTATTGTATGTTTATACAGTCCCTGATTGATATATATAATTTTTAATTATATAATTTTTAATAATATCACATTAATAATGAATTTAATATTTTTTAATATCCCCACAATGAACTTAATTTTATTTCCATAAATTTTATATATTTGGACATCTATTATTATATAATTATTTTATATATAAATTTTTTTATATATATATACATATTTTTAGAATTTTATTAGATCATATTCAGTTTTTGATCAGTAGGTGTAATTATTTAATTCCGATTTTTTCAAATGAATATAAAGCCATTGTAATGCATCCTCCATGTATAATTTTAATCAATTTATTTAGAGATCAGACTAACCTATTAACTCATTGAGTTTAATAATACTCCTTGTTTAATTACTCATACCATTTCATATTCATGTTGAGGGCTCTCACCCTTGATGGGTGACAGCAGATTGAAACTGTATAGGGTAAATACAAGGGAGGATGCTTTTTATTCTTATTTTCACCAGTATGAATATACATGTGTCTGTTTTCTTTTATTTTATTTTACCTTATTTATGCGTAGAAAATGCACAGAAACACTATATATGATACAAGTATGAAAGGTAAAATGTTTATAAGATATATCCTTGAGTAAGACATATGAGTCACATTTTCCTAGTAAAGTCAGCAGGATTGGGTTTAAAACAAATTCAGCACATTATAGGCAATAGAGTCTTAGTCTTCCTTTGCTGACAGCTCCGGGAGCATTGATAATTGAGTGGGAGTGGCTGGTGGATCGGCCCCTCTCATTCGCTGCTCAAACCCATCACTGGTATTTAAAGCCGGCCTAATGATTGGTAGATTACGCCCTCAGACAACGTCCGGAAGTGACGAAACGCGTCAGGGCCGTAATCTACCGGAAGTGACGTGTGCGCTCCACGCACCGGAAGGTAACTAGGTAGCGAAAGATCAGCTGCATACAGCGCGCATTCCGGAACACCTCCCGGGGGACGAAAAATACAGGCACAGTGCACTTTTCCAATGCTCTATTATACTATTACATTTGGTACGCATATTTTAAAAGGGGGAGTGTGTTTTTTTGAAATATTTAATGAACATCCTTAAGCAATATTACGCTATATGGTATTTCATTTTCTCCCTATGTTACACTAACCGAGAGTGCTTTACGCCACCTGGTGGTTGAATTAAGGAGACGGAGAGTTTTAAAGATTACCATTCAAAGGCTTGTGGTTACTGGAATTGTGGTGAGTGCAATCTCACGGGGGGTGACCCCCTCACGCGGTGATCACTCTTGGTGGAAGGATTTCTACGTATTTCTACATACCTACAGACCACAGCTCCATTTGGAACTTTCCTTTTTTCTCCAATATTTGTTCTATATAGAGTGTTTTATGACATCGGACACTTAGCGCTGCTTGAATAAGCAAAACAAATCAGAGACTTGGCGCGTTTATTCATGATTTAAGACTTATTGCTTGATTACATAAATCAAACACCTATTAGCAACTTCTGGTGTTCCCACATGGCGATGGGGCATAGCTGTGGGTCATGCCACATCCCCAGCTTGGAGCTAAAGTCAATGCTTTCTGAATTTGTGGTCCGCAGGCTCCTGAGCCATTTCAAAGATTGACTAAGAGCCGGTTCACACTGGGACGACTTGTCAGGCGACTTAGCTGCCTGACAAGTCGCGTTCCGTTCTGTACAATGGAACCGTTCTAATAGGAGCGACTCAAGTCACTCCGACTTAGAAAAAGGTTCCTGTACTACTTTGGGGGGCGACTTGAGGCGACTTGCATTGACTTCTATATAGAAGTGGTTTTGCAAGTCGCCGCTGCTGTCGTGTGCAGGTCGCCTGAGGCAGTCGCGCTGCAAGTCGTGCTGCCTCAGTGTGAATCGGCTCTAAAGGTACATGTGGGTAAACTGTTGTGCCTCTTATTAGGTAGTAATATTAATTGGACATGGTCTTTCATATAACAGGTTTTCTTTAAGGGGGTGATAAAGAAGGAAACAGGAACCTCAGATTGAATCATCAGTGGCAGAAAAAAGAAGTATAGCTGCCATTATATTTGTGTGTTCTGAAAGATTGCACATTTCCTCCCTGCACACAATGGATCCTCTTCGGAGAGCAGCCTCGACAAACGCCCTAATAACATGGTATGTCACTTTTTAAAGGCTTAATAATAGTCGGATAAAATAGCCATTTTTCGGCATGAGTCAGCTGGGACAGTAAGAGGGTTTTAAACGTAAATCAATGCGTTGGTGCTATAAAGGAAAACTTTGCTTTTAGTGAAGTGGTCCTTTATGAGGGTAAGATACTTACCTAAACACAGGACATCTTCACTGTACGGCCCTGCCCCGGTGCTGCATTGTCCTTGTATGAAAAAGACCCAACCGCGCCCTGTCCATATTATGCATGAGCACCATTTTCTCCATTTATATCCAAAGCTGAAGCTGCAGACGTTGTGGCCCCAGCCACCCAGAAGAGTACAGTCTCTTCCGATAAATGCACATGTGTAGTAGGAGCTGGACTGGGGTGGGACTTTTTTTGGTGTGGTACTAGGCAGGACTGCATTACATCTACACGGTGAAGATCTTTGGAGCAGGGCTGAGGATATGTGTATAGCTACACTATATTGCCAAAAGTATTGGGGTGCCTGCCTTTACACGCACATGAACTTTAATGGCATCCCAGTCTTAGTCTGTAGGGTTCAATATTGAGTTGGCCCACCCATTGCAGCTATAACAGCCTTTGAAGCTGTTATAGCTGCAAAGGGTGGGCCAACTCAATATTGAACCCTATGGACTAAGACTGGGATGGCATTAAAGTTCATGTGCGTGTAAAGGCAGGCACCCCAATACTTTTGGCAATATAGTGTAAGTGGGCTATACTGAGGGGGTGTGGATAAATACAGTAATTATACAGTAAATGCATACAGTAATAATACAGTAAACCTCTTGCTTGAGTTGAAGTTTAATTAAAACCGCCACTTTATGGGTCATTATTGTTAGGCCGATTCTCGGAACGGCATCCTGTGTCCTTGCAAGATAAGCTATCTTTGTAAATTCCTTTTAGCTGCCTAAAAAAAAATCTCTGTAGAAGTTTGTATAATCCTTAGAAAAGTTAGGAGCAAGTCTACCCCTCTCCTCTTGTGTTGTTACTTGTATATAAAGCTATCAATTCTGAATAATGATGTTAGACCTGCTTTGAACACTGAAACTGCCTGTTGTGTGTCATTGGGGTCTCCAGAATTCTGAAGGGTCCCGGTGGGCTACCAAGGAACAAAGGGTGGTCGGCTGTCCAGTAATATTTCCCTTCAAACAGTAACTCAAATAACCACTCCTTACACCCAAGGTATGCAGAATACCATCTCTGAACACACAACACATCAAACTTTGAAGCAAATTGGCTACAGCAGCAGAAGACCAAACCGGGTGCCACTCCTGTCAGCTAAGAAAAGGAAACTGAGGCTACAATTCACACAGGCTCACCTAAATTGGACAATAGAAGATTGGAAAAATGTTGCCTGGTCTGATGAGTCTCGATTTCGGCTGCGACATTCAGATGGTAGGGTCAGAATTTGGGGTAAACAACATGAAAGCATGGATCCATCCTGCCTTGTATCAACGGATCAGGCTGGTGGTGGTGGTATAATGGTGTGGGGGATATTTTCTTGGCACACTTTGGGCCCCTTAGTGATGGAGCACCCTGATATTTAGGCAGGGCTGCTAGCAAATTTACCTGTCAAGCAGGGGCGGACTGACAACTCATGGGGCCCCCGGGCAGTAGAAGGTCATGGGGCCCCCTGTGTCTCCGCCCACATGCAAGCCACACCTACACAAAGCCCCACTTACATAAATCATGGGGCACACAGTAAGGCACATCACATGGCACACAGCAGAGCACGGGGCACATCATGGGGCACAGGGCATGGGGCACACAGTAGGGCACATCACAGGACACATAATGGGGCACCCAGCAGGGTTTATTATGCTGTACACATCAGGGCACATTATTGAGCACAGCATGGTGCATCACAGGGGGTACAGGGCACATCAGTGGGTACACAGCGGGGAACATCACAGAGCAGATCAGGAGATACACAGCAGGGAGCGGGCCGCACATCACAGGGCATGTGGCAAATAGTAGGGCACACAGCAGGGCACACAGTAGGGCACATCCTTGGGAACAGGACACAGGCGGTACACATCAGGGCACACATCCCAGGGCATGGGGCACACAGTAGAGCAAATTACAGGGCACACAGTAGAGCACAACAGGCTGTACACAGCAGGGCACATCACAAGGCACATCACAGGGCAAGGGGCACAGAGTAGGGCACATAAGGGGGTACACAGCAGGGCACATCACAGGCCATGGGGCACGCAGTAGGGCAAATAGCAGGGCACAAACCAAAACACAGGGCACACAGTAGAGCACTGGGATCCTCCAGACTTAACACAGTGTCTCTCAGGGTAGCCATCAGGGGCGAAGGCGACACAGTGGGGGTGGAGGACACAGGAACACACTGTGGGGGGGTGGGTGGCACAGGGGGACACTGTAGGTGGGTTGAGGGCACAGGGGGACACCATGGGGGGGATAGAAGACACAGGGGGACACTGTGGGGGGTGAAGGGCACAGGGGGTCACCGTGGGGGGTGGGTGAAGGGCACAGGGGGACACTGTGGGGAGGTGGAGGGCACAGGGGGACACTGTGGGGAGGTGGGGGGCACAGGGGGACACGGTGGGGGGCACAGGGGGACACTGTGGGGAGGTGGGGGGCACAGGGGGGCACTGTGGGGAGGTGGAGGGCTCAGGGGGAAACTGTGGGGAGGTGGGGGCACAGGGGGGGGCACAGGGGAACACTGTGAGGAGGTGGGGGGCACAGGGGGACACTGTGGGGGGCACAGGGGGAAACTGTGGGGAGGTGGGGGGCACAGGGGGACACTGTGGGGAGGTGGAGGGCTCAGGGGGACACTGTGGGGAGGTGGAGGGCTCAGGGGGAAACTGTGGGGAGGTGGGGGGCACAGGGGGACACTGTGGGGAGGTGGGGGGGCACAGGGGGACACTGTGGGGAGGTGGAGGGCTCAGGGGGAAACTGTGGGGAGGTGGGGGCACAGGGGGGGCACAGGGGGACACTGTGGGGAGGTGGGGGGCACAGGGGGACACTGTGGGGGGCACAGGGGGAAACTGTGGGGAGGTGGGGGGCACAGGGGGACACTGTGGGGGGTGGAGGGCTCAGGGGGAAACTGTGGGGAGGTGGAGGGCTCAGGGGGACACTGTGGGGAGGTGGAGGGCTCAGGGGGACACTGTGGGGAGGTGGGGGGCACAGGGGGACACTGTGGGGAGGTGGGGGCACAGGGGGACACTGTGGGGAGGTGGGGGGCACAGGGGGACACTGTGGGGAGGTGGAGGGCTCAGGGGGAAACTGTGGGGAGTTGGGGGGCACAGGGGGACACTGTGGGGAGGTGGAGGGCTCAGGGAGAAACTGTTGGGAGGTGGGGGGCACAGGGGGACACGGTGGGGAGGTGGGGGGCACAGGGGGACACTGTGGGGACGTGGAGGGCTCAGGGGGAAACTGTGGGGAGGTGGGGGCACAGAGGGACACTGTGGGGAGGTGGGGGGCACAGGGGGACACTGTGGGGAGGTGGGGGGCACAGGGGGACACTGTGGGGAGGTGGAGGGCTCAGGGGGAAACTGTGGGGAGGTGGGGGCACAGGGGGGCACAGGGGGACACTGTGGGGAGGTGGGGGGCACAGGGGGACACTGTGGGGGGCACAGGGGGAAACTGTGGGGAGGTGGGGGGCACAGGGGGACACTGTGGGGGGTGGAGGGCTCAGGGGGAAACTGTGGGGAGGTGGAGGGCTCAGGGGGACACTGTGGGGAGGTGGAGGGCTCAGGGGGACACTGTGGGGAGGTGGGGGGCACAGGGGGACACTGTGGGGAGGTGGGGGCACAGGGGGACACTGTGGGGAGGTGGGGGGCACAGGGGGACACTGTGGGGAGGTGGAGGGCTCAGGGGGAAACTGTGGGGAGTTGGGGGGCACAGGGGGACACTGTGGGGAGGTGGAGGGCTCAGGGAGAAACTGTTGGGAGGTGGGGGGCACAGGGGGACACGGTGGGGAGGTGGGGGGCACAGGGGGACACTGTGGGGACGTGGAGGGCTCAGGGGGAAACTGTGGGGAGGTGGGGGGCACAGAGGGACACTGTGGGGAGGTGGGGGGCACAGGGGGACACTGTGGGGAGGTGCGGGGGCACAGGGGGACACTGTGGGGAGGTGGAGGGCTCAGGGGGAAACTGTGGGGAGGTGGGGGCACAGGGGGACACTGTGGGGAGGTGGGGGGCACAGGGGGACACTGTGGGGAGGTGGGGGGCTCAGGGGGAAACTGTGGGGAGGTGGGGGGCACAGGGGGACACTGTGGGGGGGTGGAGGGCTCAGGGGGAAACTGTGGGGAGGTGGAGGGCTCAGGGGGACACTGTGGGGAGGTGGAGGGCTCAGGGGGACACTGTGGGGAGGTGGAGGGTTCAGGGGGACACTGTGGGGAGGTGGGGGGCACAGGGGGACACTGTGGGGAGATGGGGGGCACAGGGGGAAACTGTGGGGAGGTGGAGGGCTCAGGGGGACACTGTGGGGAGGTGGGGGGCACAGGGGGACACTGTGGGGAGGTGGGGGGCACAGGGGGACACTGTGGGGAGGTGGAGGGCTCAGGGGGAAACTGTGGGGAGGTGGGGGCACAGGGGGGGCACAGGGGGACACTGTGGGGAGGTGGGGGGCACAGGGGGACACTGTGGGGAGGTGGGGGGCTCAGGGGGAAACTGTGGGGAGGTGGGGGGCACAGGGGGACACTGTGGGGGGGTGGAGGGCTCAGGGGGAAACTGTGGGGAGGTGGAGGGCTCAGGGGGACACTGTGGGGAGGTGGGGGGCACAGGGGGACACTGTGGGGAGGTGGAGGGCTCAGGGGGACACTGTGGGGAGGTGGGGGGCACAGGGGGACACTGTGGGGAGGTTGAGGGCTCAGGGGGAAACTGTTGGGAGGTGGGGGGCACAGGGGGACACGGTGGGGAGGTGGGGGGCACAGGGGGACACTGTGGGGACGTGGAGGGCTCAGGGGGAAACTGTGGGGAGGTGGGGGCACAGAGGGACACTGTGGGGAGGTGGGGGGCACAGGGGGACACTGTGGGGAGGTGGGGGGCACAGGGGGACACTGTGGGGAGGTGGAGGGCTCAGGGGGAAACTGTGGGGAGGTGGGGGCACAGGGGGGCACAGGGGGACACTGTGGGGAGGTGGGGGGCACAGGGGGACACTGTGGGGGGCACAGGGGGAAACTGTGGGGAGGTGGGGGGCACAGGGGGACACTGTGGGGGGTGGAGGGCTCAGGGGGAAACTGTGGGGAGGTGGAGGGCTCAGGGGGACACTGTGGGGAGGTGGAGGGCTCAGGGGGACACTGTGGGGAGGTGGGGGGCACAGGGGGACACTGTGGGGAGGTGGGGGCACAGGGGGACACTGTGGGGAGGTGGGGGGCACAGGGGGACACTGTGGGGAGGTGGAGGGCTCAGGGGGAAACTGTGGGGAGTTGGGGGGCACAGGGGGGGCACAGGGGGACACTGTGGGGAGGTGGGGGGCACAGGGGGACACTGTGGGGGGCACAGGGGGAAACTGTGGGGAGGTGGGGGGCACAGGGGGACACTGTGGGGGGTGGAGGGCTCAGGGGGAAACTGTGGGGAGGTGGAGGGCTCAGGGGGACACTGTGGGGAGGTGGAGGGCTCAGGGGGACACTGTGGGGAGGTGGGGGGCACAGGGGGACACTGTGGGGAGGTGGGGGCACAGGGGGACACTGTGGGGAGGTGGGGGGCACAGGGGGACACTGTGGGGAGGTGGAGGGCTCAGGGGGAAACTGTGGGGAGTTGGGGGGCACAGGGGGACACTGTGGGGAGGTGGAGGGCTCAGGGAGAAACTGTTGGGAGGTGGGGGGCACAGGGGGACACGGTGGGGAGGTGGGGGGCACAGGGGGACACTGTGGGGACGTGGAGGGCTCAGGGGGAAACTGTGGGGAGGTGGGGGCACAGAGGGACACTGTGGGGAGGTGGGGGGCACAGGGGGACACTGTGGGGAGGTGGGGGGCACAGGGGGACACTGTGGGGAGGTGGAGGGCTCAGGGGGAAACTGTGGGGAGGTGGGGGCACAGGGGGGCACAGGGGGACACTGTGGGGAGGTGGGGGGCACAGGGGGACACTGTGGGGGGCACAGGGGGAAACTGTGGGGAGGTGGGGGGCACAGGGGGACACTGTGGGGGGTGGAGGGCTCAGGGGGAAACTGTGGGGAGGTGGAGGGCTCAGGGGGACACTGTGGGGAGGTGGAGGGCTCAGGGGGACACTGTGGGGAGGTGGGGGGCACAGGGGGACACTGTGGGGAGGTGGGGGCACAGGGGGACACTGTGGGGAGGTGGGGGGCACAGGGGGACACTGTGGGGAGGTGGAGGGCTCAGGGGGAAACTGTGGGGAGTTGGGGGGCACAGGGGGACACTGTGGGGAGGTGGAGGGCTCAGGGAGAAACTGTTGGGAGGTGGGGGGCACAGGGGGACACGGTGGGGAGGTGGGGGGCACAGGGGGACACTGTGGGGACGTGGAGGGCTCAGGGGGAAACTGTGGGGAGGTGGGGGGCACAGAGGGACACTGTGGGGAGGTGGGGGGCACAGGGGGACACTGTGGGGAGGTGCGGGGGCACAGGGGGACACTGTGGGGAGGTGGAGGGCTCAGGGGGAAACTGTGGGGAGGTGGGGGCACAGGGGGACACTGTGGGGAGGTGGGGGGCACAGGGGGACACTGTGGGGAGGTGGGGGGCTCAGGGGGAAACTGTGGGGAGGTGGGGGGCACAGGGGGACACTGTGGGGGGGTGGAGGGCTCAGGGGGAAACTGTGGGGAGGTGGAGGGCTCAGGGGGACACTGTGGGGAGGTGGAGGGCTCAGGGGGACACTGTGGGGAGGTGGAGGGTTCAGGGGGACACTGTGGGGAGGTGGGGGGCACAGGGGGACACTGTGGGGAGATGGGGGGCACAGGGGGAAACTGTGGGGAGGTGGAGGGCTCAGGGGGACACTGTGGGGAGGTGGGGGGCACAGGGGGACACTGTGGGGAGGTGGGGGGCACAGGGGGACACTGTGGGGAGGTGGAGGGCTCAGGGGGAAACTGTGGGGAGGTGGGGGCACAGGGGGGGCACAGGGGGACACTGTGGGGAGGTGGGGGGCACAGGGGGACACTGTGGGGAGGTGGGGGGCTCAGGGGGAAACTGTGGGGAGGTGGGGGGCACAGGGGGACACTGTGGGGGGGTGGAGGGCTCAGGGGGAAACTGTGGGGAGGTGGAGGGCTCAGGGGGACACTGTGGGGAGGTGGGGGGCACAGGGGGACACTGTGGGGAGGTGGGGGGCACAGGGGGACACTGTGGGGAGGTGGAGGGCTCAGGGGGACACTGTGGGGAGGTGGGGGGCACAGGGGGACACTGTGGGGAGGTTGAGGGCTCAGGGGGAAACTGTGGGGAGGTGGGGGGCACAGGGGGACACTGTGGGGAGGTGGAGGGCTCAGGGGGAAACTGTGGGGAGGTGGGGGGCACAGGGGGACACTGTGGGGAGGTGGAGGGCTCACGGGGACACTGTGGGGAGGTGGAGGGCTCAGGGGGAAACTGTGGGGAGGTGGGGGGGGGGCACAGGGGGACACGGTGGGGGGAACAGGGGGACACTGTGGGGAGGTGGAGGGCTCAGGGGGACACTGTGGGGAGGTGGAGGGCTCAGGGGGACACTGTGGGGAGGTGGGGGGGGGGCACAGGGAGACACTGTGGGGAGGTGGGGGGCACAAGGGGAAACTGTGGGGAGGTGGAGGGCTCAGGGGGACACTGTGGGGAGGTGGGGGGCACAGGGGGACACTGTGGGGAGGTGGAGGGCTCAGGGGGACACTGTGGGGAGGTGGGGGGCACAGGGGGACACTGTGGGGAGGTGGAGGGCTCAGGGGGAAACTGTGGGGAGGTGGGGGGCACAGGGGGACACTGTGGGGAGGTGGAGGGCTCAGGGGGAAACTGTGGGGAGGTGGGGGGCACAGGGGGACACTGTGGGGAGGTGGAGGGCTCAGGGGGACACTGTGGGGAGGTGGAGGGCTCAGGGGGAAACTGTGGGGAGGTGGGGGGGCACAGGGGGACACGGTGGGGAGGTGGAGGGCTCAGGGGGAAACTGTGGGGAGGTGGAGGGCTCAGGGGGAAACTGTGGGGAGGTGGGGGGCTCAGGGGGAAACTGTGGGGAGGTGGGGGGCACAGGGGGACACTGTGGGGAGGTGGAGGGCTCAGGGGGAAACTGTGGGGAGGTGGGGGGCACAGAGGGACACTGTGGGGAGGTGGGGGGCACAGGGGGACACTGTGGGGAGGTGGAGGGCTCAGGGGGAAACTGTGGGGAGGTGGGGGGCACAGGGGGACACTGTGGGGAGGTGGGGGGCACAGGGGGACACTGTGGGGGGGGTGGAGGGCTCAGGGAGAAACTGTGGGGAGGTGGGGGGCACAGGGGGACACTGTGGGGAGGTGGAGGGCTCAGGGAGAAACTGTGGGGAGGTGGGGGGCACAGGGGGACACGGTGGGGAGGTGGGGGGCACAGGGGGACACTGTGGGGAGGTGGAGGGCTCAGGGGGAAACTGTGGGGAGGTGGGGGGCACAGGGGGACACTGTGGGGAGGTGGGGGGCTCAGGGGGAAACTGTGGGGAGGTGGGGGGCACAGGGGGACACTGTGGGGAGGTGGAGGGCTCAGGGAGAAACTGTGGGGAGGTGGGGGGCACAGGGGGACACGGTGGGGAGGTGGGGGGCACAGGGGGACACTGTGGGGAGGTGGGGGGCACAGGGGGACACTGTGGGGGGGTGGAGGGCTCAGGGGGACACTGTGGGGAGGTGGGGGGCACAGGGGGACACTTTGGGGAGGTGGAGGGCTCAGGGGGAAACTGTGGGGAGGTGGGGGGCACAGGGGGACACTGTGGGGAGGTGGAGGGCTCAGGGAGAAACTGTGGGGAGGTGGGGGACACAGGGGGACACTGTGGGGAGGTGGAGGGCTCAGGGGGAAACTGTGGGGAGGTGGGGGGCTCAGGGAGACACTGTGGGGAGGTGGAGGGCTCAGGGGGAAACTGTGGGGCACAGGGGGACACTGTGGGTGGGAAGCTGTGCAGCAACTTTTTAATAGCAGCATGTGGTACAAGCTGCTGCACTTTCCTTCCTAGATGCAGAGTAGCGCGGGAAGCGGCTGTATACAGACCTCTCGTGATGCGGTCCTCCTCCTCGCCAGCCCCTCCTCTTTTCTGTCCGTCTGAGGTGATGACAGATACAAGCACCTGGGATGGACGGGAGGGAAGGAGGGGCCGGCGGGGAGGAGGAGGAGCGCATCACGAGAGGTCTGTATACACTACAGTCTTAGCAGTGAGCAGGGACCCGATCTGCCCGTCAGTCACAGCTAGCTGACGGGTAGGTCGGGCCCCGAAGTGAAAGCTGCCATGGGGCCCCCTACTGGCCACGGGCCCTCGGTCAGCGTCCGAACTGCCCGATGGTCAGTCCGCGCCTGCTGTCAAGTGATAATTGCCTTGGCCGATTGATAGGAGGTCAATTGACTTCACCCTAATTGCTGCACTTCTCTCTTCTGTCACTAGATGGCCAGGTATCTGATGGCATGAGATAAGACAAGGTCATTGCAAGGACAGATTAGGAATAGATGAGGTGCCAATGGGCAGGGATTTTCTTAAGTCCCTTGGCCTGCTGGGAGAGCCTATTTATTTGGGTGAGGTCAGGGGATCGGGGTTCTGCGCCACCTTGACGGCTGTCTGCGGCATGTACTGGCCATCGGGACTACCGGGAGTTTCCCGGTGGGCTGATGGCTCAGTGGGCCGGTTTTCAGTGCCCCCCTCTGCTCCTCTGCTCCCCCCCCCTCCACAGTGCTCACCTCCTCTCCCTGGCTAGTTATGCAGTGCGACTGAATAATGACATGATCCGCAGGAGTCGGCACTGAGAAGCTCAACGATCCGGAAGGAGGGCAGCCACACACAGCTGTAACATAAGCTTCTTCCGCGCTCGTTCTCCTGCTCTTTCCTTCCCCCGCTCTCCATCTAGATTCTCCGCGACAGCAGACAGGATGGATAGCGGGGGAAGGAAAGAGCAGGAGAATGAGTACCGAGGAAGCTTATGTTACAGCTGTGTGTGGCTGCCCTCCTTCTGGATCATTTGATGAGCTTCTCAGTGCCGACTCCTGAGGATCACGTCATTATTCAGTCGCACTGCTTAACTAGCCAGGGAGAGGAGGTGAGCGCTGCGTGGGGGGGGGGGCAGAGGAGCACGTAGGGGACCAGAGGTGCATGGGGGGGAATAGAGGACCACAGGGAACCAGAGCAGCATGGGTGAACAGAGGAGCATGGGGGGGACCAGAGGAGCACATTGGGGACCAGAGCAGCAGACGGGGGACCAGCAGAGCACGCGGGGGACCAGAGGAGCACGCGGGGGATCAGAGAACCAAACAAGGGACGAAAGAAGCATGCGGGGACCAGCAGAGCACATGGGGGACCAAAGCAGCATGGGGGTAATAGAGGAGCATGGGGGGAACAGAGGAGCATGGGGTACCAGAGGAGCACAGGGGGGACCAAAGGGAACATGTGAGGGACCAGAGGAGCACTCGGGGGACCGTGGGGGACCAGAGCAGCACGGGGGTACAGATGATCAGGAGGGACCAGATGAGCATGGGGGGAAAAGAGGAGCAGGAGAGGAATGCAGAAGCATGTGGGGGAACAGAGAAGCATGTGTGGGACAAAAGGAGCAGGGGGGTACCTGAGAAACACTGGGGGGGTCAGAGAAGCTTGAGGGTACAGAGGATCAGTGGGGACCAGGTGAGCATGGGGGGGAACAGAGTAGCAGGAGAGGAACTCAGAAGCATGTGGGGGAACAGAGAAGCATGTGGGGGACCAGGGGAGCACGGGGGGACCAGAGGAGTAGGGGGGGTACCAGAGGAGCACAGGGGGGATCAGAGAAGCACAAGGGTACAGAGGAGCAGTGGGGAGACCAGATGAGCATGGGGGGAACAGAGGAGCAGGAGAGGATCGCATAAGCATGTGGGGGAACAGAGAAGCATGTAGGGGACCAGAAGAGAATGGGGGGACCAGAGGAGCAGGGGGGACCAGAGAAGCAGGGGGAGACCAGAGGAGCAGGGGGAGGGAACAGAGGAGCATGGGGGGGACCAGAGCAGCATAGGTGAACAGAGGAGCATGGGGGGGACCAGAGAAGCACACGGGGGACCAGCAGAGCAGACGGGGGACCAGCGGAGCCCGCGGGCGACCAGAGGAGGACGCGGGGGACCAGAGGAGCACGCGCGGGATCAGAGAAGCAAGCAGGGGACGAAAGAAGAATGCGGGGACCAGCAGAGCACATAGAGGACCAAAGCAGCATGGGGGGAATAGAGGAGCATGGGGGGGACAGAGGAGCATGGGGGGACCAGAGGAGCATGGGGGGACCAAAGGGAACATGTGAGGGACCAAAGGAGCACTCGGGGGACCAGAGTTGCACGTGGGGGACCAAAGGAGCACGGGGGGACCAGAGAAACACGGGGGTACAGATGATCAGGAGGGACCAGATGAGCATGGGGGAAACAGAGGAGCAGGAGAGGAATGCAGAAGCATGTGGGGGAACAGAGAAGCATGTGGGGGAACAGAGAAGCATGTGTGGGACAAAAGGAGCAGGGGGGTACCAGAGAAACACTGGGGGGAGGGGCGGTCAGAGAAGCTTGAGGGTACAGAGGATCAGTGGGGACCAGGTGAGCATGGGAGGGAACAGAGTAGCAGGAGAGGAACGCAGAAGCATGTGGGGGAACAGAGAAGCATGTGGGGGACCAGGGGAGCACGGGGGGGACCAGAGGAGCAGGGGTGGTACCAGAGGAGCACAGGGGGGGATCAGAGAAGCACAAGGGTACAGAGGAGCAGTGGGGAGACCAGATGAGCATGGGGGGAACAGAGGAGCAGGAGAGGATCGCATAAGCATGTGGGGGAACAGAGAAGCATGTAGGGGACCAGAAGAGAATGGTGGGACCAAAGGAGCAGGGGGGACCAGAGGAGCAGGGGGAGGGAACAGAGGAGCATGGGGGGGACCAGAAGGAGCATGGGGGAGGGGACAGACAGCTGACCTAACAGCTATGGGTTGGGAGTTTCTCACTTTTCTACCTAATCTTGTCCCATTATGGGGGGGGGGGGCGACTGATTCTCTTCCCTGGGTGGAATAATGTCTATCTTCCCCACTGGTACTGCCTATAATAGTAATAACGTAGAACGGCTAATGGCTAGTGAAGGGGGAGGGGGCTTGGGTGGCCATCGGGGGTGGCTGGCCGGGGGGGGAGTGGGTTTGTCCAGCCAGCATGGGAGAGACCTGTCACCTGTCAAAGTGGGCAGGTCTGGATCAAGTCCAGGGCCAAATTTTTGTCCCAGTCCAGCCCTGGCTGTCTGAGTGGACGTGTGTCGTTTAGCAGCTGCTAGGCCAGAGCCTGAGGCCTATCCTGGGGACATATGGCTGCTAGGCTGTCTGAGGGCCTACCCAGAAGCAAGAGAGCAGCATAGGGTTGGAATTGCGGCTTGCAGTCCAAAGAGAAATAACGGTTCTGCCTGCTAGAGTACCTGTCGTGGTCGGAGGTAGAGGGAAAGCTATTACCAGGGGCCACTGTGAGTAGCTGAAGCAAGTACCAGAGTAGTACTGGGAAACTTCAGCAGATGTCAAGCCAGGGTGACCCTGCCAGAGGAGGTGACGCCTGCAGAGCAAAATTGTATGCCAAGCCAGGGACCAAGCAGGCTAGTGGAGTGACGCTTGAAGAAGTATCTGTGAGTGCCAAGCTAGGGATCCAGCAGGGATGCGGGGGTGACACTTGAGGAAGATACTGAAGGAGAAAATTGGATGAGCTCAATGGCAGTGGATCAGCAAGTCTAGTGAGAGAGACTGGGAGCTCAGTTGAGAGAAGATCTACAAGAGGAGATTGTAGAGTAAGTGAATAAGTTCATTGCAACCTTTGTTAGAAACTGTTCAAGATTGTTGCCATAGGAGACAGTGGTCCTATTCCTGCAGATGTGGTGTCTTACTGGTTGCCTTTCCCTGCATGGCTGTCTACCTTTAGAAGTCTCAGTCAGCCAAATTAACATTGCAACTATTAAAGGGTGTCTTGGCCCTAACTCTCTCTTCCACTGTTCTGTTTAAGAGACAATGAATCTCTTTGCTATCAAGAAGTGTCTGGCGCCTATGAATCTATCTTACAGTACATTACACCCACCATGCCTCGTAACCCACCCTACACAGAAGGATGTCAGCTTTCCCTGACTCTGGAGGTTATCATTAGGCTTCAAGGGACCCAGGACCTCTCTACATTACCAATTGAGCATCGTTAAAATACCACGGCCTACCTGAGTAGTGTTGCTGATCGTGTCCATCTCTTTATGACTACAGTGTACCCAGTGGCGGCTGGTGGTAACCCGCACTAGACATGTGCACAACCAAAAAAATTTGTTTATTTTCGTTTTCGTTTCATTAGTTTATTATTTTTTTCGGGTCATTCGTTATGATCGCGATTCGTAAATTCGTTCATTCGTAAATTCGTAAATGCGTTCATTCGTACATTCGTTCATTCGTAATTCGAACATTTGTTCATTCGTACATTCGTTCATTCGTACATTCGTACATTTTTACATTTGTACATTCGTAAATTCATACATTCGTAAAATCGTACATTTGTAAATTAGAAAATTCGGAAATTTGTAAATTCGAAGTTTGAAAATCCAAAAACCCGAAAATTCAAAAATCTGAAATAGCAACTAACTATTAAATTATAAGTATTGTATTTTCCTTTCAAACTTGTCTGTCAGTGAACGTAACAAATACAAATTTAACCAAAGTTACGAATTATCCAAAACGAATGCTGCATCTAAACAAATGGAACGGAACAAATTAATAATCAATAATAATAATAAAACGTTGTTATTATTATTATTGTTATTTATTATTATTAATTCATTACGTTCCATTCCGTTTTTTCGGATCATTCATAACTTCGGATAAATTTGTACGTGTTACGTTTACTAACAGCCAAATTTAAAAGGAAATTACAATACCTATAAATTAAAAGTTACTAGTAATTACTAATACTTAAGTTATTATTAGTTAACTATTATTTCAGATTTCCGAATTTTCGAATTTACAAATTTACGAATTCACTAATTTACTAATGTACGAATGTAAATTGCGAATGTACGAATGTTCGAATGCCCGAATTTACGAATGTCCAATTTTATCGAATTTACGAATATTCGGAAAAAATTAGTTAAACGGGTTTTCATTATTTCGGATATTCCCGAATTGACGAATTTGTCGAAATTCGTTAAAAAAACGAATTCGGAACGAAACGAATTGCACATGACTAACCCGCACTACCTCCCCGGGTCCAGTCGGATGGACGGTCGGGTCCGGAGCACTTTCCCCATCTATGGCAGGCAGCGCTTCTCCTGGGCGACAGGCGGTGGGCATCATGGGCGGCTTCCTGTTCCCCTGCTCTCCTTCACGGGCATCACGGTGGCTTCAGTCTCCTCCCTCTTCTTCAGCGGGCAATTGGAACTGCTTCCTGATTGTCCGGGAGGAGACTCAGTGTGAAAATAGCAAATATTTATTTGCTATTCTCACACAACTGGGTGGGCTTGGTTCGCAATGCTCTGCGCCTCAAGCCCACCCTTTTTTGAAGCCTGTTAGAGCCTCTGGCTCTAATCACGTGCTTCAAAACCCCCCCCCCCCCCATTGGAAATTATGCATCCTGCATGGGGGCCGGACACATGATATTGGGGGGGCGGCGCCTGTGCGCCCTAAATGGACGGGTCACCCCTGAATGTACCCATCTTATGATGGCTCCTTCCAGCAGGAAAATGCACCATGTCACAAAGCTCAAATTATCTCCCCACTGGACATTGAGGTCCCTGTACTCCAATGGCCACCACACTCACCACATCTCATCCAATAGCTTTGGGATGTAGTGGAATGGGAGATTGGCATTGTGTGATGCTATCATGTCACTATGGACCAAAATCCCTGAGGAATGTTTCCAACACCTTGTTGAATCTACTGTATGTCACAAAGAATGAAGGCAGTTCTGAAGGCAAAAGGGGGTCCAACCTGGTACTAGCAAGGTGTACCTAATAAAGTTGCCGGTGAATGTATATATACATATATACACACAAAGTGATAGGTATATAGGGATTTTTTTTTGTTACATAACTGGGGTTGTGTCTTTTATAAATGGTATCATTTGTATTTATTTACTGTTCTTTTTTTTTTTTTATCTTTTCAGCATGAGCGGAAAAACAACTAGTGTATAAACAGCAATTATTTCTGAGCAGCATTCATTATTATTCTGAGAGCAGAGCTGTAGCCTGTGCAGCTGTTAGTACAGCTGTGAATGAGTCCGCTACAGCTATAGTGCATAATTCAACAGCACAACGATTGTTAGAGTATGAAGGATCGGACTGAAGAGGGAGGATGTGTTAAAACATATTTAAATCCTAACAATGGACTTCTCTTATTTGCTCCCGTTGGTCTGTTAAATATAACGCTGAAAGTGTTTTGTTATATCTGTTCGATAAGGGCAAAAAATACCTGTGGATCCTCCAGAAATCCAGTGGGCTTGTTTCTTCCTGTACTGAGCTGAGGATGCTGCACCAATATCTCAAACATTGTTATCAGCCCTGCAGAGATAATATTTGTGAACCAGAGAACACCTCAGACCCGGCCTTTTCTGACACCTTTTGTTTACAGGTAAAAATCAGTATTTTTGCTAGAAAATTACTTAGAACCCCCAAACATATATATATATATATATATATATATATATATATATATGTATATGTGTGTAGTCAACAGTGGAGTACAGCTACCTTGCTTGGCAGACCACCCCCCATTATTCTCTATCTATCTCAATGTCCCTCTAGTGCCCGGTTTCAGTAACTGACATCATCTCTGTGAGCCAAGCTGGGAAGATTGTGGGACTAGTAGTCTTTTGATCAGCCATTCTGATGCTGTGATAATACCCCTGGACTACACATCCCAGAAGTCCCTGGGCAACACGAACAGACCTCTTAGAGGAACTACAAAACGGCCAGCAGATCAGCCCCGCGCTCTCTTCTTCCTGGGCCTCTCCGAGTGAGCACCTCTCTGCTGCTTGCAGTGACCGGGTGACTCCAGCCCGGCGCCGGAGGGCCCAACTCTGCTTGCTGTTCGCGAGACATCTCTGCGGCACCACTTCATCAGATGGATCCGATGTCCGCCCGTTTCCAGCAGCTGGTGGGTCATCACCGTTTGTCTCCCCGAAGAACATCTCATCCAGGGTTGCTGTTCAGGAGGCTCCTATCCAGTTCGGCAGTGTGTGTGAGAGGGCGGATGCCCATCTTTGACAATTCTAACCTGGTTATCTTGCTTGAACACTGTGTACAGACACCTTGCCTATGGAAACATTTTACTGCGTTGCTTAAGACACTGTACATAGACATCCATATCCCAAACTACTCAAAGGTAAATCACTAGTCTGTTTAAGCTGTCCTGCTTGCCATCACCTCACTGTGCCATATTTTGGATATAATTCAATAAACTCCATCTGCCGGTAAAGACTATTGCAGGTCTGCGTTCTGGGCACTGCTGTTATTGGTTAAAGGACCCTATTCTACTCCTACGCTAACTGGTCTCTCATTAGGATATGAAGGTTGAATAGGCTTGCCTGGGATCCCCCTTTAGTGTGATAACATATGGCATTAACCAGTGTATTCCCCACAACCCCTCCAGTTTATCCTTTAGTTGGTATTGCACTGTATATATACACATGTATATTGTGCCTTTGTACTGTTGAACTGTAACTAAGCTGTGTTTGGGGAATTTATCACCTGAGTCCAGAACTTAGTTGATCAATAACCCCCTTTTTGTACATATACCTTTATACCTTTATTCCAATAAAACCTAAGATAATATCTATTTGACTGTCATTTAAAGGAGCCTGTAAAAAATGTCTGAACCCAGAGTGTCAGGTGGGTTAGCGTGTTCATAGAATAAAGTAAAAGATGGATCTCAAACTAATGAAAAATTTTAAGCTAAAAAGACTAAATTGTCCTGATGGATGGGGTTAAAGTTACCTTTAAAGTCTATGGGACATGAACGTGAAAAATCAAAAGTGCTCATTTTAAAGGCTTATATGCATGTTATTGCCATTAAAATTGTTTGGGGACCCGGGTCCTGCCCAAGGGGACATGCATCAATGCAAAAATACATTTTTAAAATGGCTGTTTTTTCAGGAGCCTTGATTTTATAAATGCTTAATGTGAAACAATAAAAGTTAAATATTCCTTTAAATATCGTGCCGTGCCTGGGGGTCCCCTTAGTCTGCCTCTAAAATAGCGCATTTTTCCCATGTTTAGAACAGTCCTGCAGCAAAATGACATTTCTAAAGGAAAAAATGCCATTTAAAATTGCTCACGGCTGTAATGTATTGCCAGATCCCAGCAATATACATAAAAAAATCATTGAAAAAAATGGTGTGGGGGTCACGAAGGGCCTGGTATAGACGGGGGGAACCCATGCCGTTTTTTTTCTTAATTCTGTCATAGTGCTCCCCTTAACCACTTCAATACACTATATTATACATTGTATACTGCACTATATACCCTGCACTGTATTATATATACTACACTGACTGCACTATATACTCAGAACTGCAGTATATATACTATACAGACTGCACTATATACTCTGAACTGCAGTATATATACTATACGGACTGCACTATATACTCTGAACTGCAGTATATATACTATACGGACTACACTATATACTCTGAACTGCAGTATATATAGTATACAGACTGCACTATATTCTCTGCTGAAAAATTAGGCCTTGGGTAGTGGTGGTACCAGAACACAGTAACCCCCTCACAGTTACTCTTATTGGGTGCAGAAATGGACCCTGCTGTTAAATATTATTTCAAAAATTGTAATTACATGCCCCTGTTAAACAGTGGCAGAAAAATTGGGCCTTGGGTGGTGGTGGTGCCCTAAACCAAAAATATTGTTGGAAGCTAGCATCATCATGATTGAGGAGTAATAGGATAGGCAACATAGGCAGTCTTCAAGGTATCCCAGATCCATATCAAATTCAATCAATTACATCAGCATCAGGTGCTTAATAGCTGCTGATCCAGGACTGATTCATTTTTATAAATGTGAGCCTATCAACAGAGTTGTCCCAGAAGGAAGAGGCTTCCTTCTGGGACAACAGCCATGCAGACCAGTTTGATTCAGTGTGCGACGTATGGTCTGAGCACTGACAGGCTGACCCCCCACCTACCCCTTCAACTTCTGCAGCAATGCTGGCAGCACTCATACGTCTATTTTCCAAAGGCAACCTCTGGATATGACGCTGAGCACGTGCACTCAACTTCTTTGGTCGACCATGGCAAGGCCTGTTCTGAGTGGAACCTGTCCTGTTAAACTGCTGTATGGTCTTGGCCACTGTGCTGCAGCTCAGTTTCAGGGTCTTGGCAATCTTCTTATAGCCTAGGCTATCTTTATGTAGAGCAACAATTCTTTTTTTTTAGATCCTCAGAGAGTTCTTTGCCATGAGGTGCCATGTTGAACTTCCAGTGACCAGTATGAGAGAGTGAGAGCGATAACACCAAATTTAACACACCTGCTCCCCATATACACCTGAGACCTTGTAACACTAACGAGTCACATGACACCGGGGAAGGAAAATGGCTAATTGGGCCCAATTTCGACATTTTCACTTAGGGGTGTACTCACTTTTGTTGCCAGAGGTTTAGACATTAATGGCTGTGTGTTGAGTTATTTTGAGGGGACAGCAAATTTACACTGTTATACAAGCTGTACACTCACTACTTTACATTGTAGCAAAGTGTCATTTTTTTCAGTGTTGTCACATGAAAAGATAGAAGAAAATATTTACAAAAATGTGAGGGGTGTACTCACTTTTGTGAGATACTGTGTGTATATTATATATATATATATATATATATATATATATATATATATATATATATATATATATATATATCAAATACACTGCAACTAACTACCTAACCTGCCTGTTTAATCTAGCTTAAGCTATCTCTCTGTCCATGCCAGCAACACTACACACGGCTGCCCTGTCACCCTGAGCCATTATTGGCCAAAGGCACCCTGCCTTTGGCCAATTATGGCTCTCTCTGCAGAGCGCGCTGTGATTGGCCAAAGCATGCAGGTCAGGTGCAAGCTTTGGCCAATCATGAGATGCTAATGCACTGCGATCTCGCAGTGCAATATGGGGTGTTCCACGGCGCTCGAATTTCCTGCCAATGACCCATAATGTTTGCTCTTCGGCGAATGGGCGAACACATGATGTTCGAGTTGAACTTACGTTCAACTTAAACATCGAGCTCATCCCTACTAGATGGATACAGTCCTGGAGTTGTCTCCCATAAATCACGCTCTATGCACTTGCTAAATGATTTGCAGTCCAAGTAAAAAACAGAGCTGTGGCAGAGCTATGTGGGGATGATTGGTGATACCCTCTTGGAAAGTACCCCTGATGGCCACTGAGGCATCTATCCACCAGATCAGAATCAAAGAGCCAGTGTCCCTGTTATATGGCTGTGTGTCTGGTTAATGGACTGATCAATGTCAGGTGCAGGATGTAGATAGCCAACATATGGGGTTAAATTAACTCAACTCAGCATTACCAAATCAAAAAAATTATTAGTAAACATTGGCACCTGTTGGGCAACGATGGACTGATCAATACTTTTTTACCTAAAAAACCTCAGGTAATATTTAGAGGGGCCCCCTCGCTGAGGAACATTATTGCCCCAAATGTAGTTGACCCCCCTGGTAAAAGATTGTCCTTCTTTCAAGGTCTCTCTGGCTACCACCAATGCCGTAGATGCCAAGTTTGTAAACTCAATCTAATTAAAAACAAGAAAACAGTATCATTTGCTTCTACTAGTACCTCTAGGGAGCACAAAATAGAACCATTCATTACATGTAGTTCCACTGGGGTAGTGTACCTGCTCCAATGCCCATGTGGTTTCCAATACATAGGCAGAACTAAATGCACCATGCAGGTCCGTCTCGGGGAACACATAACCAACATCAAAACAGGTTTTAAATTCCATTCCGTTTCCAAACATTACGATATGGTCCACAATCGGGACCCAGCTAATACAATTTTTCTAGCAATATATAAGTATGAAGCACACTGGAGAGGCGGATCTTTAGTTAGGGAACTATCCAAGATGGAAATGGCGTGGATCCATAGAGTACGATGTTACACCCCTTATGGCCTTAACATAGACACAGATGACAACTCTTTTATTGATAATAGTTAGGGAAACTGTATGTGAACCAGTCCTGAGTTCCCTGTGGCACCGTGAGGGCGGGAGGTATACATTAAGGCCCGTTTTCTTTTATTTTTTATTTTTTCTGGTATTTTACACTTTATAATGTGGTTTTTTACAAACTAGTTTAAAGCGGTTGTATACCCGCTGTCATTTTTTTTTTTTTTTTTACACCTGCAAGGGAAAAGGCATAATGAGCTAGTATGCACCGCATACTAGCTCATTATGAGATACTTACCTTAGAACGAGGCGCCGGCATCTCACCTGGTCCACGCCGAGGGAGCCGACATCTCCCCTCGGCGTGTCTTCCGGGTATCGCGGCTCCGGCGCTGTGAGTGGCCGGAGCCGCGATGTCGTCACTCCCGCGCATGCGCGCGGGAGACTTCTGCCCGGCAAGCTCCGGAGTTTGCCGGGCTGTCAGCCGAGAGTCCCCTGTGCGCATGCGCCGCTGCAGTTAGCGGCTCATTGCGAGGGGAATATCTCCTAAACCTTACAGGTTTAGGAGATATTTTTTTTACCTACAGGTAAGCCTTATTATAGGCTTACCTGTAGGTAAAAGTTACAAATATAGGTATACAACCGCTTTAACCCTAGACATGACAAGTAATCCCTATTAAGTATGGGTTTTGCCAATTTGGTATTTTTGTGCCCATTCTGCCTTCTCTAGTGTCTAGATGAGTGCTCATTATTTCTGTGGCCAGACACCAGATGATCTATGGAGTTGAAGTGCACCCGTATGTTAATCATTTTTAATTATTTATAATCATTCTTCATTTTATTGTTTGTAGTTTTTCTTTTTTCTTTCTTTTTTCTACAGTGGTGGGGCAGTATAATATATATTCAATTATATGTGCTAACACTTATGTTTTCAGATTCCTATGTTTATATCTAGTAGTCACATTTAAGGCAATTAATCATGTAATCTGGAATCTGACCACTAGATGGCACCACTCCGCTTTGCTGATCCTACTTATATAGTATCGGCACAGATAGTAATATTTATGTGAAAGAGAGGTGTATATTTTGATTTTTGCCTCCTCTTCATCCATAAAATACAAGTTGAGCATATACATTTTTACTTTAGGCTAAGGGAGAATACCCATTAATACCGGAACGTCTCCCTGGCAATTCACTGGCATCTGCCCCATTGCAATATGGCGGCACTTGCATCACGGACAGCTTGGATCTCAGGATTGGGCGGTCTTTCTTCTGATGAATGAGGATATAACTGGTGGTGATCAGCACGCCGCCCGTGCCCCTGGACGACGTCAGGTTTGACGAAACGGCGTAGGGAGAGCGGCGTGCTGACGCCACCAACATACCAACACGCAGTCCCGGAAGTTCCGGGCGTTTGTTCTAAGAGAGCCGGCCGGCTTGTTTACATATTGATGCCTTATTAATCCAGATTGATGTAAGTGCATTACCTTTTTTAATAATAAAAGTTTTATACGTTTTACACTATGGAAGCTTTTCTTTCTCTCATATGATTGGCCTATGGATATGCTGTTGAAACTTATTTAAGGAAATCACGGAGACTATATCTGATGTTCCATCCCAAGACTGTAGCTGGGTCATAAGCTAAAAAGCGTATTTGATCTCCTTACCAGAGATCAAGGGAGCTGGTAAGAGGCAGTTGGTTTATAGGTGGAGGACTGTCCTATCTTCTACACTTATTTCTGCGGTGGTTCTAAGTGTGTTGTCACCTTGATTGAAGATGAGGATACATACCTTTGTGGACTCTGCACGGACTGTTAATTGACACCTGTGTATATGCTTCGGATGGACTTAAAACAATAAGTGTGCACACACTGAGTTTTATTCTTTCTAGCGCAGTTTTCTTTCTGAAATTAACTGGTATTCCTTCCCACAATGGGTAGAGAAACAGCAGAGTGGGTAGTCCAAAACATGCTTAGACAGCCAGGTTCAGAGAATGTAATCCACGTCAGCCATACATACCGCTCCAGGGAGGGCCTAGAGGCGGGTCACTGAAGATGCATGTTGCTCCTAGGGATGGACACCCATCAACGGAGCTATCCTCTTGCAACCAAATGTAGTCCTATGTCTCAAGGTATGGCAGATTCCAGTCACCTGTCTCCCTGGGATGCACACTATCCGGTTCCGGTAGCGTCAGCTGTGTCAGAGTGTTGGAGCCATGAATGGTATAACATCGGCCCAGCAGAGCACAATGTGTAGCTCAGTGTCCTGTGGTAGAGCTCAGTGCAGTTGAACAGTTAAATCAAAACAGCCCTCAAGGGGGCAGATATATATATCTATATATATCTATATAGATATATATATCTATATACAGGGGCGGACTGACCATTGAGCCACTCGGGCACTGCCCGTGGGCCCTGGGCCACTAGGGGGCCCCATCAGGGTTGCCAGCCTCAGTAAAACCAGGGACAGTATGGACCAGGTACAGCCAATAGACAGTATGGACCAGGGACACTGTGTATACTGTGTGTACAAGTATGTGTATACTGTGTGATTGTATACTGTGTGTGTGTATACTATGTGGCCCCATAATCTCTCATTGCCTGGGGGCCCCATAATCTCCTATTGCCCTGGGGCCCCATGAGTTGTCAGTCCGCCCCTGTCTATATATATAGATATAGATATATATATCTAGATATATATACACAGTGATGTGAAAAAAGTATTTTGCTCCCTTCCTGATTTTTTTTTTTTTTTTGCATATTTCTCACACTTAAATGATTCAGATCATCAAACAAATTTTAAAATTACACAAAGATAACCCGAGCAAATCCAAGATGCGGTTTTTAAATAATTATTTTGTTTATTAAGGGAATAAAGCTGTTCAAACCTGCCTGGCCTTATGTGAAAAAGTAATTGCCCCCTCCCATGCTGAATCATGAATGAACTGTGATTAACCACAATTTTTTGGGAAGCCGAGTTAAATTTCACTTGCCACGCCCAGGCCTGATTACTGCCAGACCTGTTGAATCAAGAAATCACATAAATAGAAGCTGTCTGACAAAGTGAAGCACGCTAACAGATCACAAAAAGCAACGCATCATTCCACAATCTAAAAAAATTCAAGAACAGATTAGAAACAAAGTAATGTAAATGTAGCGGTCTAGGAAGGGTTTAAAAGCCATTTCTACAGCTTTGGAACTCCAGTGAACCACGGGGAGAGCCCTTTTATTTTATTGTATTATAACTGTATTGTCTCCCTTTTACATTGTAAAGTGCTGCGTAAACTGTTGGCGCTATATAAATCCTGCATAATAATAATAATAATTATCCACAAATGTAGACAACTTGGAACAGTGGTGAACCTTCCCAGGAGTGGCGGCCTACAAAAATGACTCCAGGAGCATGACGACAACTCATCCAGGAGGTCAAAAAACAAACAAAAAAAAAACAGAACAACATCTAAAGAACTGCAGGCCTCACTTGCCTCAGGTAAGATCAGTGTACATGATTCAACAATAAGAAACAGACTGGGCAAAAATGGCATCCATGGGAGAGGTCCAAGGCCAAAGCCACTGCTGACCAAAAAGAACACAAAGGCTCATCTTACATTTACCATAAAACATCTTGATTTTCCCAAGACTTTTAGGCAAATATTCTGTGGATCGATGAGACAAAAATGTAAATTTTTGGAAGGTGTGCCTCCCGTTACATCTGACATAAAACTAATACAGCATTTCATAATGTAATGCTTTCAGTCTATCTATTAAGTTCTTGTCGTAAAACCAAGGAAGCTTAGACTTCTGAAGTGTATCAATGCTTTACAAAACAGCGAAAAATCTGCACATACAAACTGTAGGATGCACAATACAAAACAATTTCTACCTTACAAAATATGCCCACAAATATAAGCATGTACATTATGTACACATTAAGTAAACTAAACCGTTACTCAACTTAGGGGTCAAGATGTCCTTCATAGTTCCTTGCTCAGAGTCCAACTCACAAAAGCGTCTCCAAAGTTATCGAGCTCCTCACATCCATGTCTTCCTCTTTGTTCTTCCAAAAACATCTCTGTTGTCCAAACACGTTTCTTTCCAACTCTCCCCAAGCCCCTTCGACCCATTTCCTGCATACACCAACTTCCTCTGCTCAGCTCCAAAACCTATCCATCTGGTTTATTTACATATCAATGGAGGGGGAAGGGCCTCTGTAAACATATGCTGTTACTAAACCTAACTCTATATTAGAGCAATAAAGTCACTATACAAATGGCCATAGCAACACACATAACAAGAACATCATACCAACAGTCAGACATGGTGGTGGTAGCGTGATGGTCTGGGGCTGCTTTGAAACTTCAGGACCTGGACGACTTACCATAATTGATGGAACCATGAATTCTGAGCTCTACCAGAAAATCCTAAAGGAGAATGTCTGGTCATCAGTTTGTTCAAGCTCAAGTGCACTTGGGTTATGCAGCAAGACAATGATCCGAAACACAACAGCAAGTCCACCTCCAAATGGTTCAAACAAAGCAAAATTTAGGTTTTGGGGTGGCCTAGTCAAAGCCTGGACTTAAATCCAATTGAGATGCTGTATCATGACCTTACACAGGCTGTTCATGCTGGAAAACCCTCCAATGTGGCTGAATTAAAACAATTCTGCAAAGAAGAGTAGGCCAAAATTGCTCCACAGCCATGTGAAAGACTTATTGGCAGTTATCGCAAACGCTTGATTGCAGTTGTTGCCGCCAAGGGTGGCACAACCAGTTATTAGGTTTAGGGGGCAATTACTTTTTCACATAAAGCCAGGCGGGTTTGGACAGCTTTTTTTTTCCTTAATAAATTAAACCATCATTTAAAAACTGCATTTTGTATTTACTCGGGTTATCTTTGTGTAATAATAAAATTTGTTTGATGATCTGAGTTATTTAAGTGTGACAAATATGCAAAAAAATTAAATATCAGAAAGTGGGCAAATACTTTTTCACAGCATTGTGTATATATATATATATATATATATATATATATATATATATATATATATATATATATATATATATATATATTTTTAGCAGAGACCCTAGAGAATAAAATGGTGGTTGTTTATTTTTTTCACACAGTATTTGCGCAAAGGTTTTCCAAACACATTTTTTGGGAAAAAATACACTTTAATAAATTTTAATTAGAGGTGCACCAAATAGAAATGTTGGTGCCGAAACCTAAACCGAAAATGCAGGATGCAAAAATTAGAGTTTTTTTAAAAAAATATATATATTTTTATATATAAAATTGTATTATATTCGACTTTTTAATTATTATAATGAATTTAAATGAATATGAATTTATTGTTGTCCATTATTGTCACCTTTAGCACAAGAAAAGCTCAAGAAAAATGCATCCCTTTAACCGGTTCAATACAGGGCATTTTCACCCCCTTCCTTCCCAGGCCAATTTTTAGTTTTCAGCGCTTTCGCACTTTAAACGACAATTGCGCGGTCGTGCGACGTTGTACCCAAACAAAATTGACGTCATTTTTTCCCCACAAATAGAGCTTTTTTGCGCTATAAACAAAAGAAGAGCGACAATTTTGAAAAAAACACAATATTTTTTACTTTTTGCTATAATAAATATCCCAATTTTCTTTTTAAAAAAACTAATTTTTTCCTCAGTTTCGGCCGATAAGTATTCTTCTACATATTTTTGGTAAAAAAAATCGCAATAAGCGTATATTGATTGGTTTGCGCAAAAGTTATAGCGTCTACAAAATACGGGATAGATTTATGGCATTTTTAACCACCTCAATACTAGGCACTTTCGCCCCCTTCCTTCCCAGACCAATTTTCAGCTTTCAGCGCTCTCGCACTTTTAATGACAATTACTCGGTCATGCTACACTGTACCCAAATAAAATTTTTATCATTTTGTTCGCACAAATAGAGCTTTCTTTTGGTGGTATTTATTCACGACTCCATTTTTTTTTTTTTGCGATATAAGCGCAAAAATAGTGGAAATTTGGAAAAAAACCAATATTTTCTTTTTTCTGTTTTAAAAGAAATCCAGTAAAATCGAATTTTGTCATAAATTTAAGCCAAAATGTATTCTGCTACATGTTTTTGATAAAAAAAATCCTGTTAAGTGTATAATAATTGGTTTGTGTGATCACGGACATATGTACGCAAATGATCATGCACAGATGTGTGCAGGTGATCACGTACATATGTGTGCAGATTACCATTGGGACATGTGATTTTAGTGTGACATATGTGGGGGACAGCTTTTTTTATTATTTGGGGACATGTGTTTTGGGGACATGTGTGTTTTACATTATGTGGGGACATGTGTGTGTGTTTTACATTATGTGGGGACATGTGTGTGTTTTACATGTATGTATTTACATGTGTGTTGACACTAGGTTGGTGATCAGTGAGTAAAAAGCTGTAAAAAACAGCTCATACTCACTGATCATCAGCCGGCTGCAGCGATCCCCTCTCCTCTCCTCCTCAGCGACAACTTCCGTGTGAGGAGAGGAGAGCTGATCGCCTAGCAACCGGCTGTGTTTACATCACATGACGGCTGTGATTGGACACGGCCGTCATGTGATCAGGAGGGCCAATCACAGAGCCCTCCTGCCGATCCGAGATGCGCCGTGTCCGGGGGACACGAGCGCATCGGGATCGCGCCGCTGCGCGGGCACGCGCGCGCGCGATCCCGCTCCTTCTGAGGGACGTTCCTGAACGTCCACTCAGAAGGAGAGAGCGCCCACCCGGCCGTTTATGTGCATTGGCCGGGTGGGAAGTAGTTAAAAAAAAAAAAAAAAAATTTTTTTTTTACTAGTAATAGTGGCGATCGCGATTTTTTTTCGTGACTGCGACATTATGGCAGACACATCGGACACTTTTGACACATTTTTGGGACCATTCACATTTATACAGCGATCAATGCTATAAAATTGCATTGATTACTGTGTAAATGTGACAGGCAGTGAAGGGGTTAACCACTAGGGGGACACAAGGGGTTAAATATGTTTCCTAAGGGAGAGTTTCTAACTGTAGGGGGAGGGGACGTACAAGGGGAGGAGACCGATCAGTGTTCCTCTGTACTGGGAACACAGATCGCTCTCCTCTGAACTGACAGAACGTGGATCTGTGTGTTTACACACACAGATCCATGGTCCGGCCCGGTTAACGGGCAATCGCGGGTGCCCGGCGGACATCGCGGCCGCCGGGCACACGCACCAGGACCAGAGCAACACGGCGGGCGCGCGCCCCCTAAGCGGCTGGGAAGCCCAGGCTGTCATATGACGTCCACCCAGGATGGGAGATCCCATCTGTGGACGTCATATGTCTATGGCTGGGTATTGAAATGGTTAAATTCTATGTATGTCTTCACACTGGTCAGTTGCACTTCTGTTGTGTTGTTAAAAATCTTGCTTGCTGCATTTTTGGTCAGTTAAAAAAAATCCACCAAAATCTCACCTCCGGTTGAGATGATGTTACGCCGAGTAAATAGATACCTAACATGTCAAGCTTTAAAATTGCACAAGCTCGTGGAGTTGTGACAAACTATGGTACATAAAAATCTCCGCAGGCAACACTTCAACTTTTTACAGGTTACCGATTTAGAGTTACAGAGGAGGTCTAGCGCTAGAATTATTGCTCTCGCTCTAACATTCATGGAAATACCTCACATGTGTGGTACGCTGTGTGCACGACCTACGTATGTGTGCGCGCAAACATGGAGGGACGGGGGCACTTGATTTTTTTTTTGTCATTTATTTTATTTTAAAAAATGTATTTTTACACTGTCCCTTCAATTGTTTTTTTTTAATTACTTTTATTACTATTACAAGAAATGTAAACAAGTCCTCTTTATGGACACATCTGGGGTCTATAAGACCCCAGATTTCTCCTCTACCCTTGAAAAGCATCAGATGAAAAAAAACCAAAAAACATTCATCTGATGTTTTCCCGGCCTCCTAGATCATAGAGGTGAACACAGACGGTCTGGTTTCTCTCTTGCCGGATCGTTTCCCCAGGCTCACCGGTGAGAATGATAAGCCCGAGAAACACCTGTGAGCAGCAGGGGTTCTAAAATCGATCCAGCGGCTAATCAACTGCCCGGATCGCTTTTATCAGAAAGATTTTCAGGCTGCAAAAAACAATACCAGAGTTATGGCTGATAGCTGTAGTCATAACCCAGTAACCAGCTTCAAAACCACAATGTATATACATATACATATTGTGGTATTGAAGAGGTTATAGAGATGAGAGAGGTGTTCTGTAGTACTATTATTATTATTATTATTATTATTATTATACAGTATTTATATAGCGCCAACAGTTTACGTAGCGCTTTACAACTTGAGGGTAGACAGTACAAATACAATACAATTTTATACAGTGGGAATCAGAGGGCCCTGCTCCTTAGAGCTTACAATCTAAGAGGGAAGGTCAAGAGATACAAGAGGTAATAACTGTGGGTGATGTGCTGATTGAGAAGATAAATGTACAGTTGTTAGGTGGGGGCCAGATAGGCTTCTCTGAAGAGATGAGTTTTCAGGGATCGTCTGAAAGTGGATAAAGTAGGAGAAAATCGGACGGATAGGGGTAGAGCATTCCAGAGGATGGGGGAGGCTCTGGAGAAGTCCTGAAGGCGAGCATGGGATGAGGTGACAAGGGAGTTTGAGAGCAGGAGGTCTTGGGAGGAGCGAAGAGAACGATTAGGTTGGTATTTTGTGACTAGGTTAGAGATGTAGCTAGGGGCCAGGTTGTGGATGGCTTTGTAAGTTATAGTTAGTATCTTGAATTTAATTCGGTGACTGAGTGGCAGCCAATGGAGGGATTGGCAGAGGGGTGTAGCAGACGCTGAGCGGTTTGTGTGGTGGATGAGCCTGGCCGCAGCGTTCATGATGGACTGAAGTGGGGATAGCCTATTTAGAGGTAAACCAATGAGGAGGGAGTTGCAGTAGTCAAGGCGGGAGATGACCAGGGAGTGGATTAGAAGCTTTGTGGTGTCATTGGTTAGGAAGGGGCGTATCTTGGAGATGTTGCGAAGACAGAGGCGGCAAGCTTTGGATAGTGATAGAATGTGGGGTCGAAAGGTTAGTTCAGAGTCCAGGATTACACCTAGGACCTTGGCGTGGGGAGATGGGTTGATGGTTGAGCCGTTGATCTTGACAGGGAGATCAGGGGAAGTGGCACCTGAGGGAGGAAATATCATGAGCTCGGTTTTGGATAGGTTGAGTTTGAGAAAGTGATGTGACATCCAGGCTGATATGTCTGCTAGTAAGTTGGTAATGCGTGAGGAGACAGATGGAGAGAGCTGGGGGGTGGAGAAATAGATTTGGGTGTCATCAGCGTAGAGATGATATTTAAAGCCGTGGGAGGCAATCAACTGACCCAAGGATGTGGTGTAGATTGAGAAAAGGAGAGGTCCGAGAACAGAACCTTGGGGGACCCCAACGGAAAAAGGAAGAGGAGAGGAAGAAGTAGAGTTGTAAGTGACACTGAAGGAGCGGTGGGATAGGTAGGATGAGAACCAGTGAAGAGTACAGTCACGGAGACCAAAGGAGTGGAGTTTTTTGAGGAGGAGGGGGTGGTCCACTGTGTCAAAGGCAGCAGAGAGATCCAGGAGAAGTAGTATAGAATAGTGTCCATTGGCTTTAGCCATTAGTAGGTCATTTGAGAGTTTAAGGAGAGCAGTTTCCGTGGAGTGTTGAGGGCGAAAACCGGACTGAAGGGGATCAAGAAGTTTATTCATGGTCAGATGGTCGCTTAGTCGGTTGTAGACCAGTCTTTCAAGAAGTTTAGAGGAGAAGGAGAGTAAGGAGATGGGACGTAAGTTGTTGAGATTGGTGGGATCCAGTGAGGGCTTTTTTAGTATGGGGGTGACTAGCGCATGTTTTAGAGAGTTTGGGAAGATGCCACAAGAGAGGGAGAGGTTGAAAATGTGAGTTAGAGAGCGTAGAATCGAGTCAGAGGGTGAGCGTAGCATTTGCGAGGGAACAGGATCCAGGGGGCAAGTGGTTAGATGAGTGCTAGATAAAAGTTTAGCAACCTCAGTAGTAGTAGCAGGGTTGAATGAGGGAAGTAATGATTGTATCTGTGGACATGGGGTGTTGCATGGGGGAGGTTTTTGCGCATTGGCGATCTCCTCATGAATTGTATCAATCTTAGTTTTGAAGTGATTGGCAATCTCCTGGGCAGTGAGTGAGGTGGTGGGTGGAGGCAGTGGAGGACAGAGTAGAGTGTTGAAGGTAGAGAAGAGTTGACGTGGACTGGATGAGAAGGTGTTGATGAGTGTGATAAAGTAGGTCTGTTTGGCAGTGTGAAGGCAGGAGTAGTATTTTAGGAGGGCAGATTTATATTGTGTGAAGTCTTCCTGGGTCTTAGTCTTATGCCACAGGCGCTCAAGAGCGCGGCTACGTTTTCTGAGACTTCTGGTGTCATCTGTTTGCCAGGGTTGTAGCAGTCGGGGCCTAATTCTGCGTGTAGTGAGGGGGGCCAGCTTGTCTAGGGAGGAAGACAGTGAGCTGTTGTAGATGAAAGTAGCTAGGTTGGGGCAGGACAGGGGGGAGATTTTGTCATAGAGGTGATCAGTAGCAGAGTAGAGAAGAGAAGGGTTGAGGTGGCGAAGGTTTCTGCGTGTAACTGTTAGGCGGTTGGAGGGAGAAGAGGTGGCAGACAAGGAGAGAGCAAAACTAATAAGGTGGTGATCAGAGAGTGGGAGTGGATTGTTGGAAAGGTTGCACGGAGTGCACAGATAGGAGAAGGCAAGGTCAAGGGTGTTGCCGTTGGAGTGGGTAGGAGCCTGTATCCATTGCTTCAGGTCAAGCGATGAGGTTAGACTAAGAAGTTTAGAAGTAATAGTAGTGTTAGTGTTGACAGGGATGTTGAAGTCCCCAAGAATAATTGTGGGGATTTCAGAAGAGAGAAAGTAGGGTAGCCAGGCAGAGAAGTCATCAAGAAAGGCTGATACCGGTCCAGGGGGCCGGTAGATGACAGCAATTCTTAGAGAAATGGGAGAGAAAAGACGAATGCAGTGTGCTTCAAAAGAGGAGAGTGTCAGAGAGGGAGGTGGGTGAAGAACCTGATAGGTGCTGCATGGGGCTAGAAGGATTCCCACTCCACCTCCCTTCCGTCCACTTGGTCTGGGGGAGTGAGTCCAGAGAAGGCCCCCATGGGAGAGGGAAGCAGGAGAAATAGTATCCGATTCATGAAGCCAGGTTTCAGTAATGGCAAGTAGGTTAAAGGAATTTGTGATGAAGAGGTCGTGGAGGGCGGTGAGTTTGTTGCAGACAGAACGTGCATTCCACAGGGCACAGGAAAAGGGGGGGCTGGTTTTGGAAAGAGGAATAGAGACCAAGTTCTGTGGGTTGCGGCTCCTGCCAGAGGGTGTAGGGGGATGGGAGCGTTGGGCAAAGACAGATGATGGTGGCCCAGGGTTTGGGGATATGTCACCAGAGATTAGGATAAGCAGGAGGGTGAGGGAGGTAATGTGGGACTGTGATTTATGTGATTTAGTACTAACACCATACCGCCCACCTTTCAGCGATGGGGACATCTTTTAGCATAAAGTATGTAGGCAAGGAACCCATCCTTGCCATACCCCAATTATGGAACACCAAAATAATGAATATTTGGAAAATTATTATTTAAAATCACAAGTGCCTTTTTAATTTTTTTTACCAATACTTTTTGCTTTTTACGGTATTTTCAAAATAAGGAATGCAATCATTTTGCTGGATGAAACTTTTAAGCCTCATACACACGATCGGATTGTTGGCTAACAAAAACGTGGACTTTTGTCCGAAGGGCGTTGGCCCAAACTTGTCTTGCAAACAAACGGCAAGGAATTGTGGGCCAACAAATACGAACGTAGTGACGTACTATGTGGTTTTTCAGCTCTTTAGCGCCACCCTTTGGGCTCCTTCTGCTAATTTCGTATCAGTAGAATTTTGGTGAGTGTTGATTTGCGCTTTTCATTTCGTGCTTTTCAGTTTGTTTCTGAACGGCCGTTCATTAATCAGACATGTTGCGGAATCGGGGGAGATAACGTGTTATTTATTATTGGCCTTGGAGTTATTGCTTTGACATTATTTTTTTGGTTGAATAATAATGATTTGATTTGGTATATTTTCTATATTTTTGGATGCATAGAATGCACTTTTTGGTTAAGTTCTATTGGCAGATAACATGTCTAATTTTATTTGTTTTCTTTTTTTAATGCACAATAAAAAAATTGTGTAGAATAATACTTGGCTGTGTGTTTTACTTCAAATGACAGTTTGGGAGTCGGCAGTTATATTTTATAAAATACAATATCAAATTAACAAGGGACACCAACATAGTTGTATCTTTGATCTTAAAAACTACGGGATAATGGTGTTGTGGTAACTTGCCCAAAAAAAAACAAAAACAAAAAACATAATATTATTCTTGATCTCGCTAGAAAAACAAAAAGCCTTTAAAACTTTGTTTGCAATAACTCCATCAGTATAACCAGCAAAGCAGCTTCATTATTATCCCATTAGAGCCCTTGCACACTGGGGCGGGGGGCGGCGTCGGCGGTAAAACCCTGCTATTATTAGCGGCGTTTTACCGCCGGTATGCGGCCGCTAGCGGGGTGGTTTTACCCCCCGCTAGCGGCCGAGAAGGGGTTAAATACCACCGCAAAGCGCCTCTGCAGAGGCGCATTGCCGGCGGTAAAGCCGCGCCGTCCCATTGATTTCAATGGGCAGGAGCGGTAAAGGAGCGGTATACACACCGCTCCTTCACCGCTCCGAAGATGCGGCTAGCAGGACTTTTTTTACCGTCCTGCCAGCGCATCGCTCCAGTGTGCAAGCCCTCGGGGCTTGCACACTGGAATGCAAGGAGCGGCACTTTCGGGTCGGTTTGCAGGCGCTATTATTAGCGCAATAGCGCCTGCAAACCGCCCCAGTGTGCAAGGGCTCTTAAAGAAGAAGAGAATTGTGAGCTGCATTTGGAGATTTCATAATTTGCCGCGTCACGAATGTTAATTCTCCATTAAGAACGCTAGTTTACAAGACCGACCGCTTCCGGCTCCTCCTTGCTTCCGAGCATGCGTGTTTGTACTTTGGACTTTTGTCCGACGGACTTGTGTACACACGCTCGGAAAATCCGACAACACACATTTGTCCGTGGAAAATTTTTAAACCTGCCATCCAACATTTGTCCGTGGAAAAGCCGATAACAATTGTCCGATGGAGCGTACACATGGTCGGATTTTCCACCAACAGCCTGTCATCACACAATTCCCGTCAGAAAGTCCGACCGTCTGTACACAGCTTTAGTCTTCATCCTTGCCCTGGGAAATTTCCACGAAAGTGTGCCAGTCGAGCGGGACTGGCACTTTCCTCCAATCAGCTCTCAGAGTTCTCCTCACTGAGCTCTGCAGAGTGACACAAATTTCTAATCAGCCAATCACATGGCAGCAATTCAATGCATTTAGGCATCTAGACGTGGTAAAGACGACTTACTGAAGTTCAATCCGAGCATCAGAATGGGTAAGAAAAGGGATTTAAGTGACTTTTAACGTAGCGTGGATGTTGGTGCCAGACGGACTGGTCTGAGTCGTTTAAAAAACTGCTGATCTACTGGGATTTTCACACACAACCACCTCTCGGGTTTACAGAGAATGGTCCAAAAAGAGAAAATACCCAGTGAGTGGCAGTTGTGTGGAGGAAAATGCCTTGTTGGTGTCAGAGGTCAGAGGAGAATGGACAGACTGGTTGGAGATGATAGAAAGGCAACAGTAACTCAAATAACAACTCGTTACATCCAAGGTATGCAGAATACCATCTCTGAACACACAACACATCGAACCTTGAAGCAGATGGGCTACAGCAGCAGAAGACCACATCGGGTGCCACTCCTGTCAGCTAAGAACCGGAATCTGAGGCTACAATTGGCACAGGATCACCAGAATTGGACAATAGAAGATTGTAAAAACGTTGCCTGGTCTGATGAGTCTGGATTTCAGCTGCGACATTCAGATGGTAGGGTCAGAATTTTGCGTAAACAACATGAAAGCGCATGGATCCATCCTGGCTTGTATCACCGGTTCAGGCTGCTGGTGGTGGGGGTGTAATGGTGTGGGGGATATTTACTTGGCACACTTTGGGCCCCTTAGTGATGTAGCACCCTGATGTTCAGGCAGGGCTGCTAGCAAATTTACCTGCCAAGTGATAATTGCCTTGGCCGATTGATAGGAGGTCAAATGACTTCACCCTAATTCTGGAATTGCTGCACTTCTCTCTTCTGTCACTAGGTGGCCGCGTATCTGATGGCATGAGATAAGACAAGGGCATTGCAGAGACAGATTGGGAATAGATGGGGGTGTCTCAGCCAATGGGCAGGGATTTTCTTAAATCCTTTGGCCTGCTGGGAGAGCCGATTTATTTGGGTGAGGTCAGGGGATCGGGGTTCTGTGCCACCTTGGACGGCTGTCTGCAGGCATGTACTGGCCATCGGGACTACCGGGAGTTTCCCGGTGGGCCGATGGCTCAGTGGGCCGGTTTCAGTGACAGACTGCCTCCCTGCTGACCATGTCCATCCCTTTATGACTACAGTGTCCCCATCTTCTGATGGCTCCTTCCAGCAGGATAATGCACCATGTCACAAAGCTCCAATCATCTCACCACTGGACAATGAGGTCCCTGTACTCCAATGGCCTCCACACTCACCACATCTCATCCAATAGAGCACCTTTGGGGTGTGGTGGAACAGGGAGATTGGCGTCATGGATGTGCAGCCGACAAATCTGCAGCAACTGCATGATGCTATCATGTCACTATGGACCAAAATCTCTGAGGAATGTTTCCAACACCTTGTTGAAGGCAGTTCTGAAGGCAAAAGGGGGTCCAACCCAGTTCTAGCAAGGTGTACCTAATAAAGTGGCCTAGTGAGTGTATATTACATTAAAAATACAGTGAGAGCAATCCGCATTTACATATACATGTATGCTTGTACATGTGACTTGTGTTTGGATCTCCAGAGGCAGATATTGTACTGTATGGGTCCTGCCATCCCTCTCCGATCTTCATTAGTCAGTCTGGCCCACGTTATAAAGGATCCTTCGTTTTGGCAATATTAAAGTATAATGAGGCCGAGTACCGAAGCCTCTGGGATCTCCAGTCCATCCATAATGTACAATGTGCGTATGTGGAGGATCATCAGATATGGTGGGTGACGTAGAAAGGACTCAATGCTGAATAAAACAGAGGAGGAAGGTCATCATTATTCCAACTTCACAAGGAAAGAAAGATCAAGGAGATCGACACGGCTTGATCGGTGCTGCAGAATATTGCTTAAAAGGAAACTACTTTTTTCTCTCTTTTTTTTTTTTTATAAAAATGAAATCACTTGTGTACTTTATTTGTGAAAAGTTTTGATTGCAAATGTTTTCAGTTGACCAAACATTCAATTATGATATTCTTTCTTAAGCTGGCCATACATTTTACAATTTTCTTATTCAATTTCATTTAGATTTACCTTCAAATATTTAGTGCAAGGGCCTGCCTGATGGCATACACATTGAAAGTGTTTAGGTTTGACCTCATATTCTATGGTTTTGGTTAGGGTTACACTGATATCAATACCGGTATCGGTGCCGATACTAAGCATTTGCAGGAGTATCAGTACACGTGCAAATGCTCCGATACCTAAAAACCGATACTTTCAGGCTCGGTTCTTTCAGCTGTCAGCGGAATTCCCCCACTGACAGCTGAAATGTAAAAAAAAAAAAAAAAGGAGCAGGGTTACCACGTCCTTAACAACCGATGACTCATAGACATGTGCACTGCCGAAAAATTTGTTCATTTTCGTTTCATTCATTTTTTTGGGGTTTTTTTTTTTTTCGTTTTTCGGGTCATTCGTTATGATCGCAATTCGTAAATTTGTAAATTCGAAAATTCGTAATTTCAGAAATCCGTAAATTCGTAAATCCGAGAATCTGAAAGTCCGAAAATAAGAAAGAAAATCCAAAAATTCGAAAGAACAAAATTAGAAAAAATTCGAATTAATAATAACTAACTTTTAAATTATAGATATTGGAATTTCCTTCCAAATTTGGCAGTTAGCCAATGTAATGAATACAAATTTATCCGATTTTACGAATTATCCAAAATAATGTTGCATCTAAACTAATGGAACTAATTAATAATAAATAATATTAATAAAAAAGTTTTTATTATTATTATTGTTATATATTATTATTATTGCGCTAAGTTCCATTTGTTTAGATACGGCATTTGCTATTTCGGATAATTCGTAACTTCGAATAAATTCGTATTCCTTACATTCACTAACAGCCAAATTTGAAAGGAAATTCCAATACCTAGAATTTAATAGTTAGTTATTATTTAGAAATTTCAAATTTCGTTCTTTCAAATTCTTTCCCGAGTTCTTTCAAATTTTTGGATTTTCTTTCTTCCTTATTTCCGATTTTTCGAATTTTCGGGTTTTTGGATTTTTCGAATTTACGAATTTTGAATTTAGGAATTTACGAATTTCGAATTTACGAATTTTAGAATTCTTGAATTTATGAACTTTCAAATTTATGAATTTTCGAATTTCCCAATTTTTGAATTTACGAATTTTAGAATTTACGAATTTTCAAATTTACCAATTTACCAATTTACGAATTTTTGAGTATTCGAATTTACGAAAATTCTAAAAAATTCATCAAACAGGTTTTCGCTAATTCGGATGTTTCTAAATTAACAATTTTGTCGAAATTAGTTTAAAAATAATTAACTAATTAACGAAGCTAATGGCACATGTCTAATGACTCATTCAGCTGTCAGTGAGGTTCCCCTGTTGACAGCTGAAATATAAATGAAGTCCCGGGAATTGAAGCTGTCCAAAAAAAAGCAATGTTTATCAACAACATTCCTCAGCCGCTGAAACAGAAAGATACAAATAAACATGGTTTCTTTTTGTATCTTTCTACTTCTTCATCTATAGCTCAAAGGGATGAACTCCCCTCTGCAGATGAAATGTTGATGGTTACAAGGGCTTCTTCCTGACAGCCTTAGGCGGTGGTTGTAGGGGTCTGCGGGCAGGGGGCTTATCAGAATCTGAAAGCCCCCTTTAACAAGGGGGCCCCCAAGATCTCGCCCCCCTAAAAAAATCAGTGTAGTGTAAATAAAAATAAGGGACGGTTTTTGACATGTCCTTTAATAGAAGTGAAGAATGTCCCCCGTTGTAGCTCCAACGTGTTTTCTTCCTCTGGTGCTGTCTTCTCTTCCACTGCTGTCTTCTCCGGGGCTGCTATCTTCTCTGCCACTGACGAGGTCCTCCTCAGACGCTGACTCCCGCCTTTGTGTCATCTCCGATGTCTGCCAGTTCTTATATATCCATGGGGCGTGGCCAACCGGTGATGTCACAATGAGACTCCGCCCCTTGTGACGGTATGGTTTTTTTTTTTTTTTTGGCATGGGGTTCCCCCTTAAGATCCTCTGGTTACAAGTCGCATGCCACAAGTCGGCTCAGTTAAGATGATGATCCTGACTTTCATTCAAATCAATGGGCTGAAATCGTGCCCAAATCGTCAGGCCAAAGTAGTGCAGGAAGCATTTTCAAAGTCGGACCGACACAAGTCGGACCAGTTAAGATGGCTCTGTGGAGGGAGTGGAGGGAGTCAGATCACCAACCCCCTCGCTACCAGATGACCCATCACCTACACCAGGTACCATGCCTCTTGACTGGCCACAATGTACCTTGCACTAGATCTTGGATACCCATAGCGACTGCATTATTCCTCCTGCTTGTCTTGCCGAGTAAACCTTTTGCAGTGGCTTTACTTCATACCAGACATGTGCCTAACTGGCTCTAGTTCTTTCATACGCCCAAAACCATCATGCACCCCTTTGAAATGACTTCAGACCAAGCTTAGAACAATTGATGCAAGCTTTACCTAAATACTTTGATAATACAGTCCAACGTGAACAAATACATTAGAGTGTCCCCTAACTAACTCTATTAGGCTGCCCAGGCATACCTCCATAAGGTAGTTGTCCATGTTTGGTGTTCTCCAGAAGCTGGTAGATCTCTGAACCTCCGGTGCTTTCTGATGGACTGCAAGGTGTAGCAGTCCTCCTCTGCAGGAATCACTGCATTTTCTTTAACGAGGACTCCTGGACCCTGCCCCCCCCTCTTTTTATAATACAGAGCCCAAAAAAAGGAAAAACTCAGGAACAGCAAAGTACAGCATTAACCCCCTTCCCAGCCTGGGTCAGTCACTGTCTAAATAACCCGTAGACAACCTGCCTACCCGACCTTGCCCTAAACCTTCGACAGGGTTCCTTGATTAGTGAGCAATGCTGAATTGATCTCCTACCTACACTGACCACCAATGCAAGCAGATACTTCTACACCGACCACCGATATAAAGGGACACTTCTATATCTACACTGACCACTGATGTAAGAGGTTACGTCTACACTGAACACCAATATAAAGGGACACTTCTACACTGGACAGTGGACACCAATGTAAAGGGACACTTCTACACTGACCACCAATGTAAAGGGACACTTCTACACTGACCACCAATGTAAAGGGACACTTCTACACTGACCACCAATGTAAAGGGACACTTCTACACTGACCACCAATGTAAAGGGACACTTCTACTCTGACCACCAATGTAAGGGGACACATCTACACTGAACAACAATCTAAAGGGACCCTTCTACACTGACCACCAATGTAAGAGGACACTTCTACACTGACCACCAATGTAAGAGGTTACTTCTACACTGAGCACCAATGTAAGGGGACACTTCTACACTGACCACCAATGTAAGAGGTTACTTCTACATTGAACACCAATGTAAAGGGACACTTCTACACTGACCATCAATGTAAAGGGACACGTCTACACTGACCACCAATGTAAGGGGACACTTCTACACTGAACAACAATCTAAAGGGACACTTCTACACTGACCACCAATGCAAGAGGTTACTTCTACACTGAACACCAATATAAAGGGACACTTCTACACTGGACAGTGGGCACTAATGTAAAGGGACACTTCTGCAATGACCACCAATGTAAGGGGACACTTCTACACTGAACAACAATCTAAAGTGACACTTCTACATTGACCACCAATGTAAGAGGTTACTTCTACACTGAACACCAATGTAAGGGGACACTTCTACACTGACCACCAATGTAAGAGGTTACTTCTACACTGACCACCAATGTAAGGGGACACTTCTACACTGACCACCAATGTAAGGGGACACTTCTACACTGACCACCAATGTAAGAGGTTACTTCTACACTGAACATCAATGTAAAGGGACTCTTCTACACTGACCACCAATGTAAGGGGACATTTCTACACTGACTACAAATGTAAGAAGTTACTTCTACACTGAACAACAATGTAAAGGGACACTTCCACATTGACCATTAATGTTAGGGGGCATTTCTACCCGTGTGTGTACGTCTGTAGCAGGCAGATGTGGCCCACGCCCGAACAGCACAAAGCTGACAGTGAGTAAGCCAGGAGGCAGAAGTTTTTTTTTTATACAGTGATGGTGGAACCCACTGTGAGGGAAGATTACTGTTTGTTTGAACTTTTTCATTTCCTTTAGATAAAAGTGGGCTGCCATGCCCTTAAAAAAAATCGCAGTCTGGAGTGGCACGTTTCTGGAAATGGCATGCACCACTTGAATCTAATCACCCCGAATGTTTACAATTGGTGGAGGAAAATGCTTTGGGCGTGGATAGTGCTGGTCCAGATCCTCTCATGCTAGAAACCGTGAGTGCCAGAGACTGTCTGTTTTGCTATTGCTGTGTGAGCAACGAGATGTGTGCTGTCTCTCAGCCTTACAGAGAACGTACAGCAAATTTTTTTTTTTAAAGGAACTGTGTGTCCCTGACTGCAGAGATGGGCTGGTCAAAGGGGAAAAGTTCTGCAAGGAGATTGCGGTCTCCCATGGTAACAAGAGACGAAGTGCTCTCTGGATGGTGGGGCTGCTATGAAGAGGTAGCTCTGCTCACTGTTCCCACAAAGAGGGCTGGGATGCCCGAAAATCTGTTGCTTCGCCCTGTGATCGCATGGGGAAAGGTGCCAGGAAAAGCTCTACAGGGGAGGATAGAGTCTCCCATAGCAACTGGTGAAAATATTTTTGGAAAGGTGGACTAAAGAGTATAGTCTGAGTGGCTCTATGATGTCATGCACCTCATCCCGATAAGCGAAATTGTAAATATAGAGAAGTGGGATTATAACAGTGCTATCAACAACAGAATCATAACAAATTGAATAAAAATATAATTTCTTTTTATTGATACAAAAAACACAAAGCAAAAAACAAACAAAGTATATGGAAATAGTTAAAATCAATAATAGAGCATATACAATACAAGTATTGGGTTGCTGGCGGCCCAAAGCAGAGAGAAAAGTGGTCACAGTTGGGTGTTGATTCCCAACATGTTTTGCCAGTGGGGACTTCCTCGGGGGATAGTGTGAGACCACCACAATAATAATCCAGCTCTAACAAAAAAATTTAAAGAATATCTGTAAGAATATATAAACACAAAAGTTGTCATGACCTCAGGAAAATGCACAGCACATACCTCTATCAATTCGGAAACAGAAGATGGAGGGAATTTTGTTGCTAAATTGCCTCCCCCAAGCCAGGGAGACAGAGGCAGAAGTCAAAAGAGCCCCAGCTTATGGATGATGTAGGGGAGACCATGCACAATCGCAGGGGATAAGTAAAGACCCAGCTGAAGATATAAAGATATAAAGATATGAGAAAATGAATATATACATATACATGTTCTAGACAAAAACAAATATAAATCCAGTTAAATGGGGCTCTAAGAACAAAGAAACCCCGAAAGACTAATAAAAACTTACTATGCTCAAAATTTTAAAACGCATGGGTTTAGGGGCGTCATGGTACCAAATGTAGATATATAGAAAAGACCAAAAGTTGTCCCAATCCATAGGCGTTCAGCTTAATGAACACTGAAATGCAAAGATAACCATCATTAAGCAGGAGATATTATATTATATTTTATTTACAAATTTTACCACAGTGTCAAAGCAATAAATAATCCATAAAGGAGTTTTAAATGGACCGCTGTATTAGGCTGCAACTTAAAGCACTTTCAAAGAAATTTGGCACGTGGCTCAAAAAAGTTTATCTATACGCATAGTCATTAAACTGACTTTAAATAAAGTACAGTCAGACATACTAGGACATCACAGAAGTCATTTAAAAGATTCTCAATGGGAAGTCAGAAAGTAAGATGCAGTGATGGAAGGTCTATCAATGACTCAAGGTAAGTTTTAACCATAAAATGCATTGTATACAGCCAAGAGCAAAATATTTTTACCTGCACATAGGAACCAAAAAGATAGGGTTGCCCCTACTGTTCAGCCGACTGATTAGTGGACTGGCGGGCATTAAATACCCCCCCGCCTGCTCGGCGTCTGACGTCACCGAGCGAGCGTGGGTGAAAAAGTCCACTGCGCATGCGCCTGTGTCCGGAGGCATGTTTGCCTACCATAAACATAGGTCACAGCGACCGGTGTCAAATGACGCAGGCAGCGTGACACAGGCAGACCAGGCCAAAAAAAAGACGTGATCAGAGGGGGGGATGGACAGAATCATGCACCAATGGCGAAGCCTAACGGTGCATGCAGAGAGGATAAGCCAGGAACCGGAATAGTCAGGCGAGCTGGAGAATTGCACAGGGGACAAAAAGTCTGTACGACCATACATAAGGTCCACCGACGAACCATCCAGACTTAGCTACAGGGCAGCCCCAAAAGAACAAAACCGGAGGTTGGGGACGAAGCATGCAGGCGCCCATCAAAGGGCAAACCCACAAAGGGGAGATCATGCGATTCTCCCAGAGGAAATGCACAATCTGCATATTCTAGAGGTCATGACAAGTGAATAAACATTATATACAAAAACAAACTAATAAAGCAACATAGTACAAATGATCACACATGCCTATAATTAGCATAATAAAGTTTATCATATACACAATCATAGAATGTGCCTACATTTAAAGGAAGGTGACACAAATATATACAAAAGTAAATTAAGAAAACAGAGATTGATCCAGAAAATGAATTTTCATGAAAAAATCATAAATAAAAGGGCAGCACACCGGGACGGCAGTACCATATGGATAGGCATAGGGAGGGAAATAGCAAATAATCCAAAGTAATTGCACTACTATACACCATAGTCATCAAACCATTAATTAGAAAATAAACAAAGCAATAAGGTGATGAAACAATCAGCAATATCACTTCGTGTGGCTGACACATAAATAGTGCAAGTCACAGGAAGGACTTAAAACTGATGTATTCATTTAGTCCTGGGTATTGAGTAGTGTTTAAGTTGTGAATCCATTTGGTTTCTAATTGCAAAAGAGTGAGGTCAATACTGCCGTCTCTAACATGTGGAGGCACATGCTCAGGAGCACTGAACTTGATCATATTAGAGCCAAAAACATGTTCAGACCCAACATGGCGACTGATGGCCGTTGTCATAAGTCTTTTAGAAATAGAAATAGTATGATCTCAGATTCTTTTATAGAAAGATTGTTTAGTTTTACCTATGTAAAAACACCCACATAGGCATTTAGCAAGGTATACCACTCCAATAGTCTGACAAGAAATTCTGTAGCGTATCATATGCGTATCACCATTAAGAAGAAGCACAGTTGAACCATCTAAAATGTACCGGCACACATCACATTTGCGACAGGTGAACGTGCCAGTCTGAAGTGGAGCGGCAAGGCCCTCTGGATCAAAGTGGCTACGTACCAGCCTGTCCCTAAGTGATGGTGCCCGTTGTTACGTAATTTCAGGTCGGTGCGTGATGAATTTGTGTGCACTGAAAAAGGCAGTGCACTTGTCGATAAGTATCTTTACCCTCATGTAACTGCTTTATCCTCCTATATCAAGGACACTATTGACCTTTTACAAACCATTGAGGGCATGCATGTTCCCCCAAATACCTGGCTTTTAGCCATAGACATAGAGAGCTTATATAATCCATTCCACATGCCAAAGGTATTGAAATTATAGGTAACCACCTTAAGGAAAGGGGCAGTTCTGCTCATCAATATAATATGTTTATCTTGGAACTTTTAAATTTCATTTTGACTCATAATGTGTTTCTGTTTGGTAATTTCCACTTCCTCCAGGTGCAGGGGGATGCGATGGGGACCAGGTGTGCCCCATCGTATGCCAACCTGTACCTGGGGAGGGTGGGAAAAGGAGCTTTTTTCGGACGATGATATGTCGATGTCCCTCTCCCACGTTTTATCGTGGCACAGGTACATCGACAATGTCTTGGTCAGGTGCCAGGGATCAATTGACACAATTTATGGAAGTCCTATCCAAGAACTCCTATAATATTAAATTTACGATGGAATGTAGTCAAGGTTGTATTCATTTTTTAGATCTAAAGATCTCCATTGATGACGATGGTTTTCTTTACTCTTCCCTTTTTCGGAAACCTACCTCTGGGAATACAATACTGCATGCTTCTAGTGGACATCCCCAATCGCTTTTGAAAAGCATTCCATTTAGTCAGCATGTCAGATTAAGAAGAAACTGTGCACAGGATGAGGACTATCAGAAAGCATCCCATGGCCTCTATACCAGATTGAAATATAGAGGCTACAGCCATAGATTGCTCAAAAAAGCATTTAACAAAGCTTCTAAACGTGACAGGAAGGATCTGATATTTCCCACCAAATCCTTAATCACTGAGCAACCAGTTAGAATTATAACACAATACTCCAGGCATCATGCTCAATTTAGGGATATTCTAATGCCGTGTACACACGACCGGTTTAGCCGTCGGAATAAACTCCGAAGGTTTCTCTGACGGAACTCCGATGGAATTCCATTCAAGCGGTCTTGCCTACACACGGTTAACCCAAAGTCCGACTGTCCAGAACGCGGTGATGTACAACACTTACGACGGAACTAGAAAAAGGAAGTTCAATAGCCAGTAGCCAATAGCTTCCTTCTCGTACTTGCTTCACAGCATGCGTCGTTTTTGGTCCGTCGGAACAGCATACAGACGATCGGTTTTCCCGATAGGAATTGGTTCCATCGGAAATATTTAGAGCATGTTCCATTTCTAGGTTCGTCAGAATTTTCAAAAAAAGAAGTCTGATGAGGCCTACACACGATTGGAATAGACGATGAAAAGCTTCCGTTGGACTTGTTCGGTCGGACATTCCACTCGTGTGTACAAGGCATAACTCAATACTGGCCTTTACTTCTGGCTGACTCATCTGCACATAAATTCATCAAGCACCAACCTGAAATTACGTATCGACAGGCATCATCACTTAGGGACAGGCTGGTACGTAACCATTTTGATCTAGGGGGCCTTGCCACTCCACTTCAGACTGGCACCTTCGCCTGTCGCAAATGTGATGTGTGCCGGTACATTTTAGATGGTTCAACTGTGCTTCTTCCTAATGGTGATACGCATATGATACGCTACAGAATTTCTTGTCAGACTGTTCGACTGGTATACCTTGCTAAATGCCTATGTGGGTGTTTTTACATAGGTAAAACTAAACGACCTTTCGCTAAAAGACTTATGACAACGGCTATCAGTCGCCATGTTGGGTCTGAACATGATTTTGGCTCTAATATGATCAAGTTCAGTGCTCTTTAGCATGTGCCTCCACATGTTAGAGGCGGCAGTATTGACCGCGCGCTTTTGCATTTAGAAACCAAATGGATTCACAACTTAAACACTACTCAATACCCAGGACTAAATGAATACATCAGTTTTAAGTCCTTCCTGTGACTTGCACTATTTATGTGTCAGCCACACAAAGTGATATTGCTGATTGTTTCATCACGTCATTGCTTTGTTTATTTTCTAATTAATGGTTTGATGACTATGGTGTATAGTAGTGCAATTATTTTGGATTTGGATTATTTGCTATTTCCCTCCCTATGCCTATCCATATGGTACTGCCATCTCGGTGTGCTGCCCTTTTATTTCTGATTTTTTTGATGAATATTCATTTTCTGGATCTATCTCTGTTTTCTTAATTTACTTTTGTATATATTTGTGTCACCTTCCTTTAAATGTAGGCACATTCCATGATTGTGTATATGATAAACTTTATTATGCTAATTATAGGCATGTGTGATTGTGACAGACCTAGCCGGGAGAAAGACTTTTGGAGGGGACTGAATGCTAGCCTCTTGCCGATCGATCATGGGCCCTGACATTTGGGGGAACGGTGCTCTTTGTGAGCTGTATGCCTGGGGACCCTTGAGGTGGTACTACTGTGGATTCGGGTCCTGGTCCCTCAGGACACACAGACTCTGGGGACCCTGGATTTGCCATATTAGAAATAGTGGCTGATTCATAATGCTGGGACAGATACTGTTAGGAGATGCTGATGTAAATTCCAGCCACCTGTCTGTCTGTTGCCTGCTAGAATGTGTATTGTAAATAAGTCTCTAGTATGGGATCTAAGAGTCATTAGATCCCCATTGTTGTTTGTGTTAATTAACTCTGCTATTGTGATAATGTTGATTGGGTTTTCTGAGCTACAAGACGGCCAGTCTGGCCTAAAGGTCATGTCTGAGTCATCTAGGATGTCTAAAGGGATTAGTTAATTAGCCCATGTTAATTAGGTTAATTAGGTTAGAGTAATATTAGCCGGAGGTATGAACCTCCACTTTTAGTGTATAAAAGAGCCTGTATTTTTCAATAAAGGAGATTCCTGGTTGAACTTACATACAGCCTGCCTGGTGTTTGTTCTGAGCTATCACAACTGGGTTAGAACGGCACATAGCTGTAGTTCTAGTCCCGGAGCATCGGATGACCGAACCATCAGATGTTGCGATCTGCAATCTGATTCTATAGCAGCAGAGGAGTGTCGGGAGAGTGGAACCGAGCAAGCAAGGGGCTTGTTACAGTGATCATTTGTACTATGTTGCTTTATTAGTTTGTTTTTGTATATAATGTTTATTCACTTATCATGACCTCTAGAATATGCAGATTGTGCATTTCCTCTGGGAGAATCGCATGATCTCCCCTTTGTGGGTTTGCCCTTTGATGGGCGCCTGCATGCTTCGTCCCTAATCTCCGGTTTTGTTCTTTTGGGGCTGCCCTGTAGCTAAGTCTGGATGGTTCTTCGGTGGACCTTATGTATGGTCATACGGACACCCAGAGCTTTATGCCCACTTTTTGTCCCCTGTGCAATTCCCCAGCTCGCCTGACTATTCCGGTTCCTGGCTTAGCCTCTCTGCATGCACCGTCAGGATTCGCCATTGATGAACAATTCTGTCCACCCCCCCTCTGATCATGCCCTTCTTTTGGCCTGGTCTGCCTGTGTCACACTGCCTGAGTCATTTGACACCAGTCGCTGTGACCTCTGGGTATTGTAGGCAGCCATGGCTCTGGACACAAGCACATGTGCAGTGTACTTTTTTGCCCACGCTCGCTCGGTGACGTCAGACGCCGAGGGGGTGGGGGGGATTTAATGCCCGCCAGTCCACTAATCAGTCGGATGGACATTAGGGGTGACCCTATCTTTTTGGTTCCTATGTGCAGGTAAAAATATTTGGCTCTTGGCTGATACAATGCATCGTATGGTTAAAACTTACCTTGAGTCATTGACAGACCATCCATCGCTGCATCTTACTTTCTGACTTCCCATTGAGAATCTTTTAAATGACTTCTGTGATGTCTTAGTATGTCTGGCTGTACTTTATTTAAAGTCAGTTCAATGACTATGCGTATAGATAAACTTTTTTGAGCCACGTGCCAAATTTCTTTGAAAGTGCTTTATGTTGAAGCCTAATACAGCGGTCCATTTAAAACTCCTTTATGGATTATTTATTGTTTCGACTCTGTGGTAAAATTTGTAAATAAAATATATTGTATAATATCTCCCGCTTAATGATGGTTATCTTTGCATTTCAGTGTTCATTAAGCTGAACGCCTATGAATTGGGACAACTTTTGGCCTCTTCTATATATCTACATTGGTACCATGGCGTTCCTAAACCCATGCGTTTTTTTAATTTTGAGCATAGTAAGTTTTTATTAGTCTTTTGGGGTTTCTTTGTTCTTATAGCCCCATTTAACTGGATTTATATTTGTTTGTTTTTGTCCAGAACATATATATGTATATATTCAAAAGAGCTGGGGCTCTTTTGACTTCTGCCTCTGTCACCCTGGCTTGGGGGAGGCAATTTAGCAAAAAAATTCCCTCCATCTTCTTTTTCCGGATTGATAGAGGTATGTGCTGTGCATTTTCCTGAGGTCATGACAACTTTTTCTTTGTGTTTATATATTCTTACATATATTCTTTACATTTTTTGTTAGAGCTGGATTATTATTGTGGTGGTCTCACACTATCCCCTGAGGAAGCCATCACTGGCGAAACATGTTGGGAATCAACACTCACCTGTGATCACTTTTTCCCTCTGCTTTGGGCCGCCAGCAACCCAATACTTGTATTGTATATGCTATATTATTGATTTTAACTATTTCCATATACTTTTTTTGTTTTTTGCTTTTTGTTTTTTGTATCACTAAAAATAAATTATAATTTTATTCAATTTGTTATGATTCAGTTGTTGATAGCATAGTTCTAATCCCACTTCTCTATATTTACAATTTTTGGAACGGTGTCTGCTGTTACCACTGGCAACAGGAAACCTATTTGGCCTGCAATGTTGCCCTGCAACCAGGTGGGGGCATTGGCCTGTGAGAGCACCACCAAGGAGGGACGACGCCCTCAATTGAAGATTCAGACACCTGTCTTGGTAAGACTGTTTCCTGTTTCTTATATGCAAGAGACTGATTGTTTGACGCCGGTGAAGTGGTGGCAAGCCCGGTGGGGAGATGCGCTTCTGAGAAGGACTTGTTGCGGTGCAGGGTAAATGAGGAGTTACTGCAATGTAATGTGCGAACTGACATGGACTGCCTGTATAGCAGGAAGACAGACATCCCAAGTCTCTCGCATTTCTGTTGCAGCTCCCAGACACCCGCAAGCACCTCCTGATATCCCGGGAATGATCGGTGTGGCGGGAGGGACAGCTGTGAACACCGATCTTCCTGTATAGCTTTTCAGCTGACAGACGCTTCTCCTTCTCTCCCTCCCTCAGCTGTTGGCTAAAAGCTATACAGGGAGATCGGTGTTCACTTCTGTCCCGCCTCCCAATGCACCACTCCTCTGGTCCCCTGTTCTTCCTTCTCGCTGCCCCCCCGTTCTCCTCCAGCCCCCCTCCGTGTCCTTCTCTGCGCCCCCTGTGTCTTTCTCCACCCCCGTGTTCTTCTCCACCCCCCGTGTTTTTCTCCCCCCCCCCGTGTCCTTCTCCACCCCCCTGTTCTCCTCCAGCCCCCTCTGTGTCCTTCTCCGCCCCTCCCATTCTCCTCCGGCCCCCCTCCGTGTCCTTCTCCACCTCCCCTTGTTCTCCTCTGCCCCCCCTGTGTCCTTCTCCGCCCCCCTGTTCTAACCCTGCCCCTCTCCGTGTCCTTCTCTCCCCCCGTTCTCCAGCCGCCCTCCGTGTCCTTTGCCGCCTCCCCCTGTTCTCCTCTCCCCCCATGTCCTTTTCCGCCCCCCCTGTGTCCTACACCGCCCCCCTGTTCTCCCCTGGCCTCCCTCTGTGTCCTTCTCTACCCCCCTGTTCTCCTCCAACCCCCCTCTGTGTCCTTCTCTGCCCCCCTCGTTCTCCTCCGCCCCCCCATCATTCTCCTCCGCCCCCCCCCTTGTCCCCCACAGCCGCCTCCTCTCCTCTCCCGCCGGCTGCTGGAGGAGATCTGTCAGGATGGAGAACAGAGGAAGGGATGGGTAAATATGAAATTTACCCGTCCCCTTCCTTTTCTGAATGGTACATAGAGAGCGTTCACAACCAATCACTCCTGTGTCTTGTGATAACTGAGCATAGTAAACTGTGTGTTACTCTGCTTCAGTTCATGAATGGATAGGAGCCTTTCTCTGTCTCCTGTCCATTCATCTTCAATGCTGAGAAAGGGACTGGGGAATCTGTGTCCTCAGTCCCTTTCTCTGTCTCAAAGGGGAGATATCAGGGGTCTGACACCACTCTGCCCCCCCCCCCCCCCCGCCCTATCAACACTGTCCACTACCCCAACCCCCTCCCCCCCAAAAAGCATTGTATAATAAAAACAAATTAAATTGTAAAAAAATGAATACGTAAAAATCGCCACCTCCCTGAAATGATTTTTTGCAGGTTGGGATGTCTGGGAAGAGAAGTGGTGGAAATGTGCTGTTGCAGCCAGAGATGTCAGGGGTGACCATTAAAAGATGAATGTCATTGCCCCTAGCAACCGTGGAAGTCAGGAATAATGATGAGCAATGTTGTTGAGCCTCTTGGTATGCCTCTTTGGGCGGATGCAGTGCTACGGAGCATAAACTATTGGGATGACTGGGCCAAGAGAGGAATAGCAGAGCTGGAGGGACTTTCTGTGAGTAAAGGTGGAGTGGATACTGTTGCTGCTGTGCCAGGAGAGGCGGTTGCTGAACAGCCTATAAGCCAGGGTGCGCTGGCTGTTGCAGAGATTAACCCTTTCAAGACTGAAGGTCTGAGCGACTGTAAACGCACAGCAGAAATTTTGTCCACAACGCATACAGGGAAAAATAACATGTTTTTTGTGATGACAGGCTTGCTTAAAAAAATGCTAGCATCATGGAGTGTACACCCAGTGTATATCTTGCCGTCTTCTCCTGCATTTAGAGAACTGGTACCACGGGGTACGGCGGATTGGAGCTGGATATTGCAGTATAGTGCCAGCCCACAGGTGTGTCAATGGGAAAAGTAGTGCTCCATCATTGGTGTCAGCGGGAAGAGTAGCGCCCCATCATTGGTGTCAGTGAGAATAGTATTGCTCCATCATTGGTGTCAGCGGGAAGAGTAGCGCCTTATCATTGGTATCAGTAGGGAGAGTAGCGCCCCATCATTGGTGTCAGCGGGAAGAGTAGCGCCTTATCATTGGTATCAGTAGGGAGAGTAGCGCCCCATCATTGGTGTCAGTGGGAAGAGTAGCGCCCCATCATTGGTGTCAGTGAGAATAGTATTGCTCCATCATTGGTGTCAGCGGGAAGAGTAGCGCCTTATCATTGGTATCAGTAGGGAGAGTAGCGCCCCATCATTGGTGTCAGTGGGAAGAGTAGCGCCCCATCATTGGTGTCAGTGAGAATAGTATTGCTCCATCATTGGTATCAGCGGGAAGAGTAGCGCCCCATCATTGGTGTCAGTAGGGAGAGTAGCGCCCCATCATTGGTGTCAGCGGGAAGAGTAGCGCCCCATCATTGGTGTCAGCGGGAAGAGTAGCGCCCCCATCATTGGTGTCAGTGGGAAGAGTAGCGCCCCATCATTGGTGTCAGTGGGAAGAGTAGCGCCCCATCATTGGTGTCAGTAGGGAGAGTAGCGCCCCATCATTGGTGTCATCGGGAAGAGTAGTGCCCCATCATTGGTGTCATCGGGAAGAGTAGTGCCCCATCATTGGTGTCAGCGGGAAGAGTAGCGCCCCCATCATTGGTGTCAGTGTGAAGAGTAGCGCCCCATCATTGGTGTCCGTGGGAAGAGTAGCGCCCCATCATTGGTGTCAGTAGGGAGAGTAGCGCCCCATCATTGGTGTCAGCGGGAAGAGTAGCGCCCCCATCATTGGTGTCAGTAGGGAGAGTAGCGCCCCATCATTGGTGTCAGCAGGAAGAGTAGCGCCCCCATCATTGGTGTCAGTGGGAAGAGTAGCGCCCCATCATTGGTGTCAGTAGGGAGAGTAGCGCCCCCATCATTGGTGTCAGTAGGGAGAGTAGCGCCCCATCATTGGTGTCAGCGGGAAGAGTAGCGCCCCCATCATTGGTGTCAGCGGGAAGAGTAGCGCCCCATCATTGGTGTCAGTAGGGAGAGTAGCGCCCCATCATTGGTGTCAGTAGGGAGAGTAGCGCCCTATCATTGGTGTCAGTAGGGAGAGTAGCGCCCCATCATTGGTGTCAGCGGGAAGAGTAGCGCCCCATCATTGGTGTCAGCGGGAAGAGTAGCGCTCCATCATTGGTGTCAGTGGGAATAGTAGCGCCCCATCATTGGTGTTAGTGGGAGGAATAGCGCCCTATGGGCCAGTATAAAAGCAATCAAAGGGCCGCATCTGGCCTGCAGACCTCAGTTTGAAGACCATTGCTCTAGGGTAAGACATGGTTAAACCCTTCACCAAAGGAGTTTGGTTGAAGCCGCTTCTCATCCATAAAGTGTTGCACTTTCAAAACATATCGAAATCAATCTGCAGCACCAAACGAGGCTGTGATTACCACCTTGGAAATTCAATATTTTAAGTCCCCGCCCGCCTTCTCCAGTGATTCAGGATGCCGGTAATGAGCAGTTGTCTTGGCGGAGACTCATTTTAAAACCAGATTATCTTGAGTTGGCCACGGCAGTCTGGTCTAGTCACACTTGATTTTCAAAAGACTGTTTTTTCAGAAAATTCTCTCCCGTAATAAGTGCTACTTGGGAATTAGGAGGATCTCTTTAGCAGGAAACTGCAGAGCGTGGATTTTTAAAGCCCCGGACTCGGAATGCACGGCGGATGTTGTTGCCATGGAGACAGCAGTTGTAGATGCTTTCATGTTGCAAAGTAAATTGTTATACAGGTTTGGTGATGGAACACAGACAGACAGAGGAGATGAAAGGAGACATGGACACCCTCTGCATTGACAATATTTCATCTCTACTTTGATGTGTGTGCGTATATATATATATATTTATATTTTTGCAATTTTGGCATAGCATGGGCAAATAGGGTGGCACGGTGCCTCAGTGGTTAGCACTTATGCCTTGTAGCACTGGGGTCCTTGGTTCTATCTGCATGATATTGAAATCTTCTCCTTGTGTTTGGGTGGAGTTGCTTTCATACTGAAAAATCACATTATGGTAGGCAAATTGGCTCCTGTCTAAATTGGCCTTTGTAGATGTCTACAAATTGGCTATCACAGTCTGCATGTTGGTCCCAAGCAGAGCAATTGAAGGGGGGGGGGGGGGGAACCTGGTGACCTACCTTTATATAAAATTAGCCAAGAATATTGCATGGAAAAGGCTTTCAAGCATATCAGCCATGGTGCCCAGAGGGTTGATCCATGTAATCGCAATACAACTGAATGGATACATAGATTACATGTGTAGCACTGTACCCGTAGGGCTTGCTGACTTCATAGGCCTCTCCCTGGTTACCTGCAGCTGGTTGCTCATAGTTTCCACTTGGTTGCTAGGGGTTTCCACTTGTTCCCACCCTTACTCCCGCTTGCTCTTTACTCAATGACCAGTTCAAGGTAGTTGGGTTTTTGTATTTTATTTTGGAACTTGGATGGGAGAAGGGATTAGTGGGATACTCCAACTGGAACTATTCACAATGGACAAGGACAACTCTCACTTGCCCCACCAGTCACACTGCTTTAACCGTACAGCCACATGTATGGAGGAAGTAAGTCTTCTTGCTCTCCCTAGCCGCAGACTTTATGCACTATGTTCTCTTCAGGATACTCTCCAGCATCCCCTACTGACACCCGTCCACTAATTCTTCTAGCTGAAGGGGGCGCCCCTCTCTCCACAGACCCCAAAGACGCAGATCTGTACTCCAAGTAGGCAGAATCAGATCCTTCCTTGTGTCTCCTTTCCAGTCAGCTCTGCAGGACCTTTGGGTTCAGCTTCTCTCTCTGTAGGCCCCTGGGTCGAAAACCCAGGGCCGCACGACCACCTCCGGGGAGGAGAGGGCTGCCGCCTCCTCCCTCCTGGACTCTGTTCCCTGGCTCAACTAACTCTGAGCACATGTGCCCGGGGCTTTAATACAGTATCCCAGCATGCAACGCAGCACTTCACCTCTGCCAATTGCCAAGACTGTAACAAAGCCTGTGCACTCACTTGTCAGGTCCCCTCCCACTGTCCAATATGCCTCCCTATTGGACCAGTGAGGGACAGTCAGAACAAGCTGAGCTGCACCTGAGCACAATGATCAGACCTAGCCAATCGATCCTGCTCCCTGGTAGGCAGAGAGCACTCTAATGCCGCGTACACACGATCGGACTGTGGATTTTTGTTCAAAGGTTGTTAGCTCCAACTTGTCTTGCATACACACGGTCACACAAATGTTGGCCAACAATTACAATCGTGGGAACGCGGTGACATACGACGAGCCGAGAAAATGGAAGTTCAATAGCCAGTGCGGCTCCTTCTGCTAGTTTCCGAGCATGCGTGAACTTTTGTGCGACGGACTTGTGTACACGCGATCGGCCTTTCCGACAAACAAAGTTTTGTTGGCGGAAAATTTGAGAAAGTCCGCCAGCAAATGTTCAATGGAGCATACACACGGTCGGACTTTCTGACAACAAAACCACATCCAACATTTCCAGTCAGAAAATCCGACCATCTGTACGCGGCAAAAGTCTTACCTGACCGTCTTTGAACACTGCACATCACCCTGAACACACCATCCCCACCGTGAAACATGGTGGTGGCAGCATCATGTTGTGGGGATGTTTTTATTCAGCAGGGACAGGGAAGCTTCTCGAAGTTAATAGGAAGATGGATGGATGGAGCAAAGTACAGGGCAATTTTAGAAGAAATGGTTTAGATCAAAGCATATTCATGTGTTAGAATGGCCCAGTCACAGTCCAGACCTAAATCCAATTGAGAATCTGTGGCAAGACTTAAAAATTGCTGTTCACGGACGCTCTCCATCCAATCTGACAGAACTTGAGCTATTTTGCAAAGAAGAATGCGGCAAAAATGTCACTCTCTAGATGTGCAAAACTGGTAGAGATATCCTAAAAAAGACAGCTGCAGTGGTGGCTGGTGCTCAAAATTTTTGGAGGGACGCAAAACAAATTGAAAAATTCTGGAAAAAACCCCATAAATTGCAGCCACTGTGCCATCAAATGCCACCACTGTGCCCATCAAATGCAGCCACTGTGCCCATCAAATGCAGCCACTGTGCCCATCAAATGCAGCCTCTGTGCCCATCAAAGGCTGCCACTGTGCCCATCAAATGCCTCCACTGTGTCATTGAATGTCGCTACTGTGACCCCCCCCGGCCCACTCGCCGTCTGCCCGGCACTTACCCTGTGTCGGTGGGGCAGCGGGTGATGGCGACGCGCGGTGTCCTCCATGCTTCTCCTCCCGTCAGGCGTCCAATCACTGCGCCTGTCGTTTCAGCCAATTGGGTGACCGGTAACAGACCCGAGCACCTCATTGGCGGAGAGGTGGTTCAGTGTTAGAAAAGCGAATGAATATTAGCTTTCCTAACACACCTGGGTGGACTGCGAGCGCCAAGCATGGCGCTCGCAGTGGAACTTTTTTGACACCTATTAGAGCCTATGGCTCTAATCAGGTGCTTCAAAACACCCCCCGCCTCTGTAATTCAGGAAAAGGGGGCCAGACGCCTTAATAGGGGGTGGCAGCGGCGGCCATGGATATAGAGGGGGCGGCTGGAGAGAGGGGGCAACGCCCGTGCTCCCTTATGGATGCACCGCCACTGTGCAGCTGTAATTGCAGTGAAAGGTGATTCTACAAAGAATTGGTACAGTATATCGATGATATCTTTGTCGTGTGGGATGGAGCGGTGTAGGGTCTCCATCATTGTTTGAAAGCAATGAATTCTAATGAATTTAATCTTACTTTTACGTTTAATTTCAACCCCACATCCCTACCCTTCTTTGATATTATCATCTCCAAGGACTCGGATGGGGGACTTTCCATTACCCTCTATCACAAACCAACAGCGGGAAATACCATCCTTCACAGTTCTAGTTTTCATCCCAGATTCCTGGTCTACTCTGTCCCTTATAGCCAGTTCCTGCGGATTCGCAGGGACTGCTGTAGCGTTATCACTTTCAAGATAGAGGCAAATGCCCTACGGGAGAGACTTTTTAGCTAGAGGCTACTCCAAAACTTGTCTCAAAAAGGCGTTTAGACACTATTCCAAATGGACAGTCCCTACTATATACTTCTAGGAAACCTAAAGATAATACAACCACGCGTATCATAACCCGATATTGTGGCCAGCACTCCCAGGTAAGAAGAATTATGGAAAAATACTGGCACCTTCTGAGTATGGACCCTGATATTGGGCCACATAGCTCAGACCAACCCTCCATTACATATAGGAGGGCTAAATCGATAAAGGACCAATTGGTCCACAGCAAATTTACAGTTGACGGTAGAATAGATCCAAGCAAATACCCCCCGGAACCTTTCGTTGCGGAGGATGTAATTATTTTCAATTGATGCAAACAGCAAAACAAGTACGTTTACCTAATGGCACTATTTTAAAACACAGACACCGACGCCAACTGTAAAACGCAGGGGGTCGTATATCTCCTTACCTGTGAGTGCTGCTGCTTTTACGTGGGTAAAACCATACAGGAATTTTGGAAGCGCTCATACAGACATATTTTGAGCATGAAATCATGTAACCCAGAGTTACCGTGGATACCCACAATGGAAAATTCCCCTGAATTAGATTCCTTATATTGGACAGAGTACCCCCCCCCCCCCCGCCTTTTATGGGGGCGATTGGAACAAAAAATTATTGCAATCTGAACTAAGATGGATATACCGTCTGGGTGCTACATCACCCCCCTGGGCTTAACGAGGCTACTAATTTCAAACCCTTTTTGGAGGGTTTTAGAGGGTTTTACCTCGGGAGGTTGGGAAAAATGAGACATGAGGGGTCCTAGCTGGTTGCAATTTTAGAACTTTAGCATCTTTGTATGCAGCAGGGGAGTAACCTACAACTCTGCCCTATGGTAATTAGGATCCCTCTATATCCATACAGTGCTCCATTTCAATACGTAATATGTTCCCTTTTTCCTTCCCTTGCTCTGACTTTTCTCCCTCTTTGGGTTCTTTTCCTTTTATCGTATGGTAACTCCTCATTTTTACTTTTTCTTCCATTTTTTTTTTCTTTTTTATATAATTTATTTCATGTTATTTTATTGTCCCATTTTTTTTTTACTTATTTAATTAATCCATTGTTTGTATTTTTTCTGTGTCCTGTGTTTGTTTCAGTGTAGATTGCATGTCTGCTGCAGCATCTTTAGAATTCCTTTTAACATGTTTTTTTCAGCCTCCTCCATCCGGGTGTCAACTGCCCCATATCCGCTCCGGTCCCTCGGTTCTTTTGGGCTCCCACCCGGCGCACCCAGGCCACCCATGCGGTTGCAGTGGGTGGCATTTTACCATCTTGGGCGAGGATTCTTGATGGACGGCGGCTGTTCCGCCCCTGGGTTGCTTGGCAAACCTGGGGACTGTTTGGCTGCATAGCTCTAGCTCCGCCCACATTTGCGTGGGGGGGTGTGATGCAGGACGCGGCTCCGCCCCCTGGACGTGGCCGCGCGCTGTGCTCCTGGAGGTGAGTGGTGGAACGCACGCCAGCCCAGCATGGCACCATGCGCCGTTGGTGGGTATGATGACAGGGCTAATACACCTATTTAAGATGTGCAGCCCCGGGGAGTTTTGTCACTCCTATACGCTCTTTGCTAGCAGGGGGTTATCTACCTCCTTCCAGGAGACGCTTTAGCCCATATCCTCTCTGGTGAGTAATGTAGGGTAATGTAGAGTAATGTTCTTTTCAATTGTTTGTAATGAAGCATATGGGTCTTGCATAGAGTAATTTGTTGTTGGATGCAAAGTAACAATAGGAATGCTTTATTTTGATTAATGAATCTTTTTATACATATATTCTTTGAACTCTATAGCTAAAGCTTTACTTCCATGTTATGCTGAAGAAGGAAGTAATATCTGAAACGCGTTGGGTGTGAAGCCTGTGGTGTCTCAGGACCCTCATAACATCTAGTCATTATGTCATGTTGTCATGTAATTATATTAGCCACTTCTTTTTGCAGCAAGCATCTGTATGTCATGTATTTTTTGTAATCATTTATAGCATAATAAATTTATGTTTTTATATATAATACGTATTTTGTTTGTGGTTATTAGATCACCACTGGGGCCATTAAAATCCCATAAGGGGGAACCCTGTTCTTTGCTTTCTCAATTAATGCTTCCCCCCCCCCCCATCGCTCGATTGTTGCATCGCTCGACCATTGCCGGCCATGCCCCCCCCCCCCCGCCAGCCCTGCACTTACCCCATCCAGGTCGGGGACTCCTCTCCAGTCCCGGCGATCACTTTGTCTCCATTAAGAACTTAGGACCTGCGGCCAATCAGGTCTTAAGACTCCTGGCCAATCAGGTCTCAGGACCCCGCTTCTATCTCTCTATCTCTCTATCTCTATCTCTCTCTATCTCTATCTCTATCTCTATCTCTATCTCTCTATCTCTATCTCTATCTCTATCTCTATCTCTCTATCTCTCTATCTCTCTATCTCTCTCTATCTCTATCTCTATCTCTATCTCTCTATCTCTAGCTCTAGCTCTATCTCTCTATCTCTATCTCTATCTCTATCTCTATCTCTCTATCTCTATCTCTATCTCTATCTCTCTATCTCTCTATCTCTCTCTATCTCTATCTCTATCTATCTCTCTATCTCTCTATCTCTCTATCTCTATCTCTATCTCTCTCTCTCTCTATCTCTATCTCTCTATCTCTATCTCTATCTCTCTATCTCTATCTCTCTATCTCTCTCTCTCTATCTCTCTATCTCTCTCTCTCTATCTCTATCTCTATCTCTATCTCTCTATCTCTAGCTCTAGCTCTATCTCTCTATCTCTATCTCTATCTCTATCTCTCTATCTCTATCTCTATCTCTATCTTTATCTCTCTATCTCTCTATCTCTATCTCTATCTCTATCTCTATCTCTATCTCTATCTCTATCTCTCTATCTCTCTATCTCTATCTCTATCTCTCTCTATCTCTATCTCTATCTCTATCTCTATCTCTCTATCTCTATCTCTCTCTCTCTATCTCTATCTCTCTATCTCTATCTCTATCTCTATCTCTCTATCTCTATCTCTATCTCTATCTCTATCTCTATCTCTATCTCTCTCTCTCTATCTCTCTATCTCTATCTCTATCTCTCTATCTCTCTATCTCTATCTCTATCTCTATCTCTCTATCTCTATCTCTATCTCTCTATCTCTATCTCTATCTCTATCTCTCTATCTCTATCTCTCTATCTCTATCTCTATCTCTCTATCTCTCTATCTCTATCTCTATCTCTATCTCTATCTCTATCTCTCTATCTCTATCTCTCTCTATCTCTATCTCTATCTCTATCTCTCTATCTCTATCTCTCTCTCTCTCTCTCTCTATCTCTATCTCTCTATCTCTATCTCTCTATCTCTATCTCTATCTCTATCTCTATCTCTATCTCTCTATCTCTATCTCTATCTCTATCTCTCTATCTCTCTATCTCTATCTCTATATCTCTATCTCTCTATCTCTATCTCTATCTCTATCTCTATCTCTATCTCTCTATCTCTATCTCTATCTCT